>CM065592.1:467724624-467848790 GCA_033119425.1 Bufotes viridis | reverse complement strand
AGTGTCATCTGCAAAAATAGAAATGGTGCTATTAATCCCGTCCTCAATATCATTAATAAATATATTAAATAATAGAGGATCCTGATTTTAGAAGCACTGCTTTTGATAAACTTATTTTCCAGCATCTACTGTTCACTGAAATACATCTGTTCTTAAAAACAAAATGAGCCAACAATTAATTTACACTCTGGTTACCACTAATGGCAAGCATATTAATATTTTTCAACTGAACACATATGTCTAAAGGCCACTTATAGAAATGTTACCATTGCCAGTTGAATCTGCCATCTTTTGTGGGGCTGTTAAACTGAAAAGGATCAGGCACTTTGAATATTAAAGCTCAATACCCTATAAGCTATAGCAATCTGGTTGTAGCTTCATCCCTACTGGAAATGCATTGCTGACTGCTATTGAAGAGGTATAAGTGTCTTCTCTGAAATCTAGAGAATGTTGCCATAGTGTTGTGCTGATTAGTAGTTTTAACAGAGACGGGTCGAGTCATCATAAGAACTGAAATGCTGAAAGGGGAAAAACTTACTATACAGAAGAAGAAGAATTAGAAAACAAAGATCACACAGAGGGCACAGTATGTATTTCAGCCAGTAAACGGAATAAAAATGAGATTCCATGAGTGCCCCAATTAAGGGCTCATGCACAACCGTATTTTCTGTCGGTATGTTCACGTGTCGGTTCTACAAAAAATAATAGAACATGTCCCATTATTGGCATAATGCTCGTACTGTTCTATTACGGCCGGCTATTCCATTCCGCAAAATACGTAATGCACACAGATGTCATCCGTATACTTTGTGGATCCGTGTTTGCGGACCGCAAAATACATACTGTCGTGTGCATGAGCCCTAACGGACAAGGATAGGACTGTTCTATTAGGGATCAGCAGTTCCGTTCATCAAAATACGGAATCCACACGGATGTCATCCGTATTTTTTGTGGATCCGTGTTTTGTGGACCGCAAAGTACATACAGTGATGTGCATACAGTGATCTGTAGTAACAGCTGTTTTGCAACCAAAAGATTTATGTCAATATAAAGAAATCAAGTTCCTTATGAATTTTTTAAAAAAAACTTCTACTTCTAAATAAAGCTGAAATTTCTGTGATTTGATTCGGATGATTTGCACAATACTGCTTGCTCATAATGCCTTGCAGCTTCACAGCCAAATAGGAGGGACGATATTGATGTGTCTATTCAGCACTATGTAAGGTCCCAAGCAGAGACTTTATTCTCAGCTCAGCTTCTGATAGGACATGCCTTTCACAGACAAAGCAATGAGACACACAGGACAGTGGGGGGGGGCATTTATCAAAACTGATGTAAATAAACACTAGCTTAGTTGCCTATAGCAACCAATCAGATTCCCCTTTCATTTTCCAAAGGAGCTCTGAAAAATGAAAGGTGGAATCTTATTGGTTGCTAGGGGCAATTATGGCAGTTTTCCTTACACCAGTTTTGATAAATCTCCCCAATGTGACTTTAGGGTCTGAAAGGGACAGTGTTAGGGATTGGGAAAATATACAGTTGTGTTCAAAATTATTCAACCCCCACTGAAATTGAGTGTTTTGGCCAGTTTGACATTGATTTTGATCATTTCAGTCATCTTGTTTACAATTAAATCAAAGAAGCACTTGTAAGTCAGACAAATATAACATAACATTTATAATGAAATAACCACAAATGTCTTTTCTGTGCTCACATCATTATCGGTTTTATTCAACCCCCAAGTCACATTCAATCTTAGTACTTAGTACAACATCCTTTTCTAGTTATAACAGCTTTTAAACGTGAAGCATAGCTTGACACAAGTGTCTTGCAGCGATCTACGGGTATATTCGCCCATTCTTCATGGGCAAAAGTCTCCAGTTCAGTCACATTCATAGGCTTGCGCGCTGCAACTGCTTCTTTAAGTCTCACCAGAGGTTTTTAATCAGATTTAAGTCTGGTGACTGCGATGGCCACTTCAAAATGTTCCATCCTTTAATCTGCAACCATGCTCTAGTGGACTTGGAGGTATGCTTGGGATCATTGTCCTGTTGAAAGGTCCAACGTCTCCCAAGCCTCAGGTTTGTGACGGACTGCATCATATTTTCATCCAATATCTCCTGGTACTGAAGTGAATTCATGGTACCTTGCACACGCTGAAGCTGCCCTAAAGCATGATTGACCCCCCGCCATGCTTCACAGTAGGCAAGGTGTTCTTTTCTTCATAGGCCTTGTTCTTCCTCCTCCAAACATAGCGTTGATCCATGGGCCCAAACAGTTCTAATTTTGTTTCATCAGTCCACAGAACACTATCCCAAAACTTTTGTGGTTTGTCCACATGACTTTTGGCATACTGCAGTCGACTCTTCTTATTCTTTGGAGACAGCAAGGGGGTGCGCCTGGGAGTTCTGGCATGGAGGCCTTCATTACGCAGTGTGCGCCTTATTGTTTGAGCTGAAACTTCAGTACCCGCATCTGACAAATCTTTTTTTAGTTCCTCAGCATTCACACGGGGACTTTTCTCCACTTTGAGCTTCGGATAGCGCACAGCAGTCGAAGTCATCATCTTCTTTCTGCCATGTCCTGGACCGTTTCAACAGTGCCCTTTGTCTTGAATTTGCGAATGATGCTTCCTATGGTGTCTCTTGGTATGTTTAACATCTTTGCAATCTTCTTATAGCCATTGCCCTTCCTGTGAAGAGAAATAACCTCTTCTCTTGTCTTCCTGGACCATTCTCTTGACTTCCCCATGTTTGTAAACACACCAGTAAATGTATAGAAGGAGCTGAGTATCACAGTCATTTTAAATCTGCCTAATTGGTGCTTATTATGCTTGATTGCTGCTCCTTGACATCCACAGGTGTTTTCAATACCTGATCGAAAACACTTGAATGAACCTCTGTTCTTAAGAGTGGTAGTCTTTAAGGGGTTGAATAATTGTGTCAATGAAGAAATCACAAAAAAAACATTTAATACTGTATTACAAAAACAATTGATGTCGTTTTAGTTGCATTTGGTTTTTAAAAAGTCCTTGTAAGATTTCATTCTGAACACAATTACAAATGTACACTAAATTCCCTAAAACCCTTTACAGCATCGGGGGTTGAATAATTTTGAACACAACTGTATGACCCTAGATACAACTCTATTCAAAATTAGGCCAGTACTTGACCACTTTTGCACCTAAGTTGCTGAGGTGTACACACCCGAAAAAAACATTTGTATAGACGAGTTCCTTATTAATTTTAAAGGGTGGGTAAAACTCCACCAGTTTTAGTAAGCAGGTAGGCCAGATATGGGATTAAAATGTATAAGATATGCAAGAGTATGTCTGAGAACACCCACAGGATCTGGGTTTGCAAAGGGAGGGATAGGGTTTCAACCTCTATGTGGATATATATTACACAAGTATTCCACTGTTAATGTCACTAACTTCCAGAGACACTGTAGTTTTTGGCACAGTATTCAAAAAACAGAGAGGCCTCCTTAAATCCCTGCATGGGCAACCACTCAAAACACGACAGCCGGACTTTCCTAAATAAGAACATGGTGGTGGTTAAGTACAAGGACTAAAGGAATGTCCCTGTACTGACCAGGGTTCATAGTAACTAGAGATAAGCGAACACCTGGAAGTTCGGGTTCGGGAAGTTCGGTCGAACTTCCCAAAAATGTTCGGGTTCGGGATCCGAACTCGACCCGAACTTTATCCCGAACCCGAACCCCATTGAAGTCAATGGGGACCCGAACTTTTAGGCACTAAAAAGGCTGTAAAAAAGTCCAGGAACAGGCTAGAGGGCTGCCAAAGGCAGCAAAATGTAGGTAAATCCACTGCAAACAAATGTGGATAGGGAAATTAATTAAAATAAAATAAAATAAATAAAATTTAACCAATATCAATTGAAGAGAGGTCCCACTGCAAGGAATCATGCGTCATATCACTCAACACTGGAGAAGGCCACTTTCAGTTATTTCGGCCCCAGCACCCAGACAGTGGAGAGCGGTCCCACAGCAAGGAATCATGCGTCATTTCACCCACCACTGGAGAAGGCCACTTTCAGGTATTTCGGCCCAGCACCCGGACCGAGGATACAGGTCCCACAGCAAGGAATCATGCGTCATATCACCCACCACTGGAGAAGGCCACTTTCAGTTATTTCGGACCCAGCACCCAGACAGAGGAGAGAGGTCCCACAGCAAGGAATCATGCGTCATATCACCCACCACCGGAAAAGGCCACTTTCAGTTATTTCGGCCCCAGCACCCAGACAGAGGAGAGAGGTCCCACAGCAAGGGAATCATGCGTCATTTCACCCACCACTGGAGAAGGCCACTTTCAGTTATTTCGGCCAAGCACCCGGACCGAGGATACAGGTCCCACAGCAAGGAATCATGCATCATATCACCCACCACTGGAGAAGGCCACTTTCAGTTATTTCGGCCCCAGCTCCCAGACAGAGGAGAGAGGTCCCACAGCAAGGAATCATGTGTCATATCACCCAACACTGGAGAAGACCACTTTCAGTTATTTCAGCCCCAGCACCCAGACAGAGGAGAGAGGTCCCTCAGCAAGGAATCATGCGTCATATCACCCACCACCGGAGAAGGCCACTTTCAGTTATTTATGCCCCACCACCCAGAAAGAGAAGAGAGGTCCCACAGCAAGGAATCATGAAGCATATCACACACCACTGGAGAAGGCCACTTTCAGTTATTTCAGCCCCAGCACCCAGACAGAGGAGAGAGGTCCCACAGCAAGGAATCATGCGTCATATCACCCACCACCGGAGAAAGACACGTTCAGTTATTTCGGCCCCAGCACCCAGACAGAGGAGAGCGGTCCCACAGCAAGGAATCATGCGTCATTTCACCCACCACTGGAGAAGGCCACTTTCAGTTATTTCGGCCCAGCACCCGGACCGAGGATACAGCTCCCACAGCAAGGAATCATGCGTCATATCACCCACCACTGGAGAAGGCCACTTTCAGTTATTTCGGCCCCAGCACCCAGACAGAGGAGAGAGGTCCCACAGCAAGGAATCATGCGTCATATCACCCACCACTGGAGAAGGCCACTTTCAGTTATTTCGGCACAGCACCCAGACCGAGGGAGGAGAGAGGTCCCACAGCAAGGAATCATGCGTCATATCACCCACCACTGGAGAAGGCCACTTTCAGTTATTTATGACCCACCACCCAGACAGAGGAGAGAGGTCCCACAGGAAGGAATCATGCGTCATATCACCCACCACCGGAGAAGGCCACTTTCAGTTATTTCGGTCCCAGCACCCAGACAGAGGAGAGAGGTCCCACAGCAAGGAATCATGCATCATATCACCCACCACTGGAGAAGGCCACTTTCAGTTATTTCGGCCCCAGCACCCAGACAGAGGAGAGAGGTCCCACAGCAAGGAATCATGCGCCATATCACCCACCACCGGAGAAGGCCACTTTCAGTTATTTCGGCCCCAGCACCCAGACAGAGGAGAGCGGTCCCACAGCAAGGAATCATGCGTCATTTCACCCACCACTGGAGAAGGCCACTTTCAGTTATTTCGGCCCAGCACCCGGACCGAGGATACAGGTCCCACAGCAAGGAATCATGCGTCATATCACCCACCACTGGAGAAGGCCACTTTCAGTTATTTCGGAACCAGCACCCAGACAGAGGAGAGAGGTCCCACAGCAAGGATTCATGCGTCATATCACCCATGACTGGAGAAGGCCACTTTCAGTTATTTCGGCACAGCACACAGACCGAGGAGAGAGGTCCCACCGCAAGGAATCATGCGTCATATCACTCACCACCGGAGAAGGCCACTTTCAGTAATTTATGCCCCACCAACCAGACAGAGGAGAGAGGTCCCACAGCAAGGAATCATGCGTCATATCACCCACCACTGGAGAAGGCCACTTTCAGTTATTTCGGCCCCAGCACCCAGACAGAGGAGAGAGGTCCCACAGCAAGGAATCATGCGTCATATCACCCACCACTGGAGAAGGCCACTTTCAGTTATTTCGGCCCAGCACCCAGACCGAGGAGACAGGTCCCACGGCAAGGAATCATGCGTCATATCACCCACCACTGGAGATTGCCACTTTCAGTTATTTCGGGCCAGCACCCAGACATACGATACAGGTCCCACAGCAAGGAATCATGCGTCATAGCACCCACCACTGGAGAAGGCCACTTTCAGTTATTTCGGTCCCAGCACCCAGACAGAGGAGAGAGGTCCCACAGCAAGGAATCATGCGTCATATAACCCACCACCGGAGAAAGACACGTTCAGTTATTTCGGCCCCAGCACCCAGACAGAGGAGAGAGGTCCCACAGCAAGGAATCATGCGTCATATCACCCACCACCGGACAAGGCCACTTTCAGTTATTTCGGCCCCATCACCCAGACAGAGGAGAGAGGTCCCACAGCAAGGAATCATGCGTCATATCACCCACCACTGGAGAAGGCCACTTTCAGTTATTTCGGCCAAGCACCCGGACCGAGGATACAGGTCCCACAGCAAGGAATCATGCGTCATATCACCCACCACTGGAGAAGGCCACTTTTAGTTATTTCGGCCCCAGCACCCAGACAGAGGAGAGAGGTCCCACAGCAAGGAATCATGCGTCATATCACCCACCACCGGAAAAGGCCACTTTCAGTTATTTCGGCCCCAGCACCCAGACAGAGGAGAGGTCCCACAGCAAGGAATCATGCGTCATTTCACCCACCACTGGAGAAGGCCACTTTCAGTTATTTCGGCCAAGCACCCGGACCGAGGATACAGGTCCCACAGCAAGGAATCATGCATCATATCACCCACCACTGGAGAAGGCCACTTTCAGTTATTTCGGCCCCAGCTCCCAGACAGAGGAGAGAGGTCCCACAGCAAGGAATCATGTGTCATATCACCCAACACTGGAGAAGACCACTTTCAGTTATTTCAGCCCCAGCACCCAGACAGAGGAGAGAGGTCCCTCAGCAAGGAATCATGCGTCATATCACCCACCACCGGAGAAGGCCACTTTCAGTTATTTATGCCCCACCACCCAGAAAGAGAAGAGAGGTCCCACAGCAAGGAATCATGAAGCATATCACACACCACTGGAGAAGGCCACTTTCAGTTATTTCAGCCCCAGCACCCAGACAGAGGAGAGAGGTCCCACAGCAAGGAATCATGCGTCATATCACCCACCACCGGAGAAGACCGCTTCAGTTAGCCCCACTGCTCCCAGACCGGAGCGCGGTCCACAGCAAGGAATCATGCGTCATTTCACCCACCACTGGAGAAGGCCACTTTCAGTTATTTATGACCCACCACCCAGACAGAGAGAGAGGTCCCACAGGAAGGAATCATGCGTCATATCACCCACCACCGGAGAAGGCCACTTTCAGTTATTTCGGTCCCAGCACCCAGACAGAGGAGGAGGTCCCACAGCAAGGAATCATGCATCATATCACCCACCACTGGAGAAGGCCACTTTCAGTTATTTCGGCCCCAGCACCCAGACAGAGGAGAGGTCCCACAGCAAGGAATCATGCGCCATATCACCCACCACCGGAGAAGGCCACTTTCAGTTATTTCATCTAGCACCCAGACAGAGGAGAGCGGTCCCACAGCAAGGAATCATGCGTCATTTCACCCACCACTGGAGAAGGCCACTTTCAGTTATTTCGGCCCAGCACCCGGACCGAGGATACAGGTCCCACAGCAAGGAATCATGCGTCATATCACCCACCACTGGAGAAGGCCACTTTCAGTTATTTCGAACCAGCACCCAGACAGAGGAGAGGTCCACAGCAAGGATTCATGCGTCATATCACCCATGACTGGAGAAGGCCACTTTCAGTTATTTCGGCACAGCACCCAGACCGAGGAGAGAGGTCCCACAGCAAGGAATCATGCGTCATATCACTCACCACCGGAGAAGGCCACTTTCAGTAATTTATGCCCACCAACCAGACAGAGGAGAGAGGTCCCACAGCAAGGAATCATGCGTCATATCACCCACCACTGGAGAAGGCCACTTTCAGTTATTTCGGCCCAGCACCCAGACAGAGGAGAGAGGTCCCACAGCAAGGAATCATGCGTCATATCACCCACCACTGGAGAAGGCCACTTTCAGTTATTTCGACTCAGCACCCAGACCGAGAGACAGGTCCCACGGCAAGGAATCATGCGTCATATCACCCACCACTGGAGATTGCCACTTTCAGTTATTTCGGGCCAGCACCCAGACATACGATACAGGTCCCACAGCAAGGAATCATGCGTCATAGCACCCACCACTGGAGAAGGCCACTTTCAGTTATTTCGGTCCCAGCACCCAGACAGAGGAGAGAGGTCACACAGCAAGGAATCATGCGTCATATAACCCACCACCGGAGAAAGACACGTTCAGTTATTTCGGCCCCAGCACCCAGACAGAGGAGAGAGGTCCCACAGCAAGGAATCATGCGTCATATCACCCACCACCGGACAAGGCCACTTTCAGTTATTTCGGCCCCAGCACCCAGACAGAGGAGAGAGGTCCCACAGCAAGGAATCATGCGTCATATCACCCACCACTGGAGAAGGCCACTTTCAGTTATTTATGCCCCACCACCCAGACAGAGGAGAGAGGTCCCACAGGAAGGAATCATGCGTCATATCACCCACCACCGGAGAAGGCCACTTTCAGTTATTTCGGTCCCAGCACCCAGACAGAGGAGAGAGGTCCCACAGCAAGGAATCATGCATCATATCACACACCACTGGAGAAGGCCACTTTCAGTTATTTCGGCCCCAGCACCCAGACAGAGGAGAGAGGTCCCACAGCAAGGAATCATGCGTCATTTCACCCACCACCGGAGAAGGCCACTTTCAGTTATTTCGGCCCCAGCACCCAGACAGAGGAGAGCGGTCCCACAGCAAGGAATCATGCGTCATTTCACCCACCACTGGAGAAGGCCACTTTCAGTTATTTCGGCCCAGCACCCGGACCGAGGATACAGGTTCCACAGCAAGGAATCATGCGTCATATCACCCACCACTGGAGAAGGCCACTTTCATTTATTTCGGCCCCAGCACCCAGACAGAGGAGAGAGGTACCACAGCAAGGAATCATGCGTCATATCACCCACCACCGGAGAAGGACACTTTCAGTTATTTCGGCCCAGCACCCAGAACGAGGATACAGGTCCCACAGCAAGGAATCATGCGTCATATCACCCACCACTGAAGAAGGCCACTTTCAGTTATTTCAGCCCCAGCACCCAGACAGAGGAGAGAGGTCCCACAGCAAGGAATCATGCGTCATATCACCCACCACCGGAGAAAGACACGTTCAGTTATTTCGGCCCCAGCACCCAGACAGAGGAGAGTGGTCCCACAGCAAGGAATCATGCGTCATTTCACCCACCACTGGAGAAGGCCACTTTCAGTTATTTATGCCCCACCACCCAGACAGAGGAGAGAGGTCCCACAGGAAGGAATCATGCGTCATATCACCCACCACCGGAGAAGGCCACTTTCAGTTATTTCGGTCCCAGCACCCAGACAGAGGAGAGAGGTCCCACAGCAAGGAATCATGCATCATATCACCCACCACTGGAGAAGACCACTTTCAGTTATTTCGGCCCCAGCACCCAGACAGAGGAGAGAGGTCCCACAGCAAGGAATCATGCGTCATATCACCCACCACCGGAGAAGGCCACTTTCAGTTATTTCGGCCCCAGCACCCAGACAGAGGAGAGCGGTCCCACAGCAAGGAATCATGCGTCATTTCATCCACCACTGGAGAAGGCCACTTTCAGTTATTTCGGCCCAGCACCCGGACCGAGGATACAGGTCCCACAGCAAGGAATCATGCGTCATATCACCCACCACTGGAGAAGGCCACTTTCAGTTATTTCGGCCCCAGCACCCAGACAGAGGAGAGAGGTCCCACAGCAAGGATTCATGCGTCATATCACCCATGACTGGAGAAGGCCCCTTTCAGTTATTTCGGCACAGCACCCAGACCGAGGAGAGAGGTCCCACAGCAAGGAATCATGCGTCATATCACCCACCACCGGAGAAGGCCACTTTCAGTTATTTATGCCCCACCAACCAGACAGAGGAGAGAGGTCCCACAGCAAGGAATCATGCGTCATATCACCCACCACTGGAGAAGGCCACTTTCAGTTATTTCGGCCCCAGCACCCAGACAGAGGAGAGAGGTCCCACAGCAAGGAATCATGCGTCATATCACCCAACACTGGAGAAGGCCACTTTCAGTTATTTCGGCCCAGCACCCAGACCGAGGAGACAGGTCCCACGGCAAGGAATCATGCATCATATCACCCACCACTGGAGATGGCCACTTTCAGTTATTTCGGGCCAGCACCCAGACATACGATACAGGTCCCACAGCAAGGAGTCATGCGTCATATCACCCACCACTGGAGAAGGCCACTTTCAGTTATTTCGGCAAAGCACCCAGACAGAGGAGAGAGGTCCCACAGCAAGGAATCATGCGTCATATCACCCACCACCGGAGAAAGACACGTTCAGTTATTACGGCCCCAGCACCCAGACAGAGGAGAGAGGTCCCACAGCAAGGAATCATGCGTAATATCACCCACCACCGGAGAAGGCCACTTTCAGTTATTTCAGCCCCATCACCCAGACAGAGGAGAGAGGTCCCACAGCAAGGAATCATGCGTCATATCATCCACCACCGGAGAAGGCCACTTTCAGTTATTTCGGCCCCAGCACCCAGACAGAGGAGAGAGGTCCCACAGCAAGGAATCATGCGTCATATCACCCACCACTGGAGAAGGCCATTTTAAGTTATTTCGGACCCTGCACCCAGACAGAGGAGAGAGGTCCCACAGCAAGGAATCATGAGTCATATCACCCACCACTGGAGAAGGCCACTTTAAGTTATTTCGGCCCAGCACCCAGACCGAGGATACAGGTCCCACAGCAAGGAATAATGCATCATATGACCCACCACTGGAGAAGGCTATTTTCAGTTATTTATGCCCCATCACACAGACAGAGGAGAGAGGTCCCACAGCAAGGAATCATGCGTCATATCACCCACCACTGGAGAAGGCCACTTTCAGTTATTTCGGCCCAGCACCCAGACCGAGGATACAGGTCCCACAGCAAGGAATAATGCATCATATGACCCACCACTAGAGAAGGCCACTTTCAGTTATTTCAGCCCCAGCACCCAGTCAGAGGAGAGAGGTCACACAGCAAGGAAAAAGGCATCATATCACCCACCACTGGAGAAGGCCACTTTCAGTTATTTCGGCCCAGCACCCGGACCGAGGATACAGGTCCCACAGCAAGGAATCATGCGTCATATCACCCACCACTGGAGAAGGCCACTTTCAGTTATTTCAGCCCCAGCACCCAGTCAGAGGAGAGAGGTCCCACAGCAAGGAATCATGCGTCATATCACCCACCACCGGAGAAGGCCACTTTCAGTTATTTCGGCCCCAGCACCCAGACAGAGGAGAGAGGTCCCACAGCAAGGAATCATGCGTAATATCACCCACCACCAGACAAGGCCACTTTCAGTTATTTCGGCCCCATCACCCAGACAGAGGAGAGAGGTCCCACAGCAAGGAATCATGCGTCATATCATCCACCACCGGAGAAGGCCACTTTCAGTAATTTCGGCCCCAGCACTCAGACAGAGGAGAGAGGTCCCACAGCAAGGAATCATGCGTCATATCACCCACCACTGGAGAAGGCCACTTTCAGTTATTTCGGACCTAGCACCCAGACAGAGGCGAGAGGTCCCACAGCAAGGAATCATGCGTCATATCACCCAACTCTGGAGAAGGCCACTTCAAGTTATTTCGGCCCAGCACCCAGACCGAGAATACAGGTCCCACAGCAAGGATTCATGCGTCATATCACCCAACTCTGGAGAAGGCCACTTTAAGTTATTTATGCCCCAGCACCCAGACAGAGGAGAGAGGTCCCACAGCAAGGAATCATGCGTCATATCACCCACCACTGGAGAAGGCCACTTTCAGTTATTTCGGCCCCACCCCCCAGACAGAGGAGAGAGGTCCCACAGCAAGGAATCATGCGTCATATCACCCACCACTGGAGAAGGCCACTTTCAGTTATTTCGGCCCCAGCACCCAGACAGAGGAGAGAGGTCCCACAGCAAGGAATCATGCGTCATATCACCCACCACTGGAGAAAGCCACTTTCAGTTATTTCGGCCCCAGCACCCAGACAGAGGAGAGAAGTCCCACAGCAAGGAATCATGCGTCATATCACCCACCACTGGAGAAGGCCACTTTCAGTTATTTCGGCCCAGCACCCAGACCGAGGATACAGGTCCCACAGCAAGGAATCATGCGTCATATCACCCACCACTGGAGAAGGCCACTTTCAGTTATTTCGGCCCCAGCACCCAGACCGAGGATACAGGTCCCACAGCAAGGAATCTTGCGTCATATCACCCACCACTGGAGAAGGCCACTTTCAGTTATTTCAGCCCCAGCACCCAGTCAGAGGAGAGAGGTCCCACAGCAAGGAATCATGCGTCATATCACCCACCACTGGAGAAAGACACGTTCAGTTATTTCGGCCTCAGCACACAGACAGTGGAGAGAGGTCCCACAGCAAGGAATCATGCGTAGTGTTGAGCGAACAGTTCGAGCATCATTCGGGTTCGTACCGAATTTTGGGGTGTCCGTGACACGGACCCGAACCCTGACATTTTCAAAAAAGTTCGGGTTCGGGTCCGGTGTTCGTCGATTTCTTCCCGCTTTTTGAAGGGCTGCATAGCAGCCAATCAGCTAGCGTTTTACTTCTTGCACTAAGAGCCCATCACTTCCATGCCTACTAATGGCATGGCTGTGATTGGCCAAGTGCAGCATGTGACCCAGCCTCTATTTAAGCTGGAGTCACGTAGCGCCGCACGTCACACTGCTCTGACTAGTGTAGGGAGAGGATGCAGCTTCTGTGAGGGCGAGATAGTCAGGGATAAAGAAGTGATTGAATGATCTACCTTTCTACACCTGTGCATCAGAACAACTCAGCTGAGCTGTTCACTGAAAGTCACTATTTTGTTGCAAAGATATTTAATATATCAGTGGTGAAACTGAAAGTAACCCACTTGGATTGCAAATCCCATGAATGTGCTGTTCCAGCTAGGCTAGCCAGTGCCACTACTTTGTCCAATACTGTCAGCCAGAATTTTTTTTGTTTTTATGTGCCAGAAATATAAATTCGAAAAAGCTTTCACCGTAATAATAAAATTATTCTGGTGTTAGACCTGAAGAAGCACTCCTGTTGTAATTAATACTGTAAAAAGGCTTAGGCAATATTTCTCCCAGTGTGGGAAATTTATCTAGCAAAACTAGCATTTTAACAATTCCAGTGTTCTGAAATACCAGCAGTCCTCTTGTAATTAATACCGCCAAAAGGCATTATTGTCCAGTGTTGTAATTTTGGTGAAAAAAAGGCCAATTTAATCAATCTGGTGTTTGGTAGACCAAAAACACTAGGCCTCACGTTTTTACTCCTGTAAAAAGGAATCATATCTCCCCGTGTGGGAAACTATGTACCCAAACTAGCATTTTAAAACTTCAGATGTCCTATTTGCAGCAGTATTCTTGAAAATAATACCGCCAAAAGGCATTATTGTCCAGTGTTGTAATTTTGGTGAAAAAAAGGCCAATTTAATCAATCTGGTGTTTGGTAGACCAAAAACACTAGGCCTCACGTTTTTACTCCTGTAAAAAGGAATCATATCTCCCCGTGTGGGAAACTATGTACCCAAACTAGCATTTTAAAACTTCAGATGTCCTATTTGCAGCAGTATTCTTGTAAATAATACCGCCAAAAGGCATTATTGTCCAGTGTTGTAATTTTATGAGAAAAAATCCAATTTTATCAATCTGGTGTTTGTTAGACCAGAAACATTAGGCCTCACGTTTTGACTCCTGTAAAAAGGAATTATATCTCCCCGTGTGGGAATCTATGTACCCAAACTAGCATTTTAAAACTTCAGATGTCCTTTTTGCAGCAGTATTCTTGTAAATAATACCGCCAAAAGGCATTATTGTCCAGTGTTGTAATTTTGGTGAAAAAAAGGCCAATTTAATCAATCTGGTGTTTGGTAGACCAAAAACACTAGACCTCACGTTTTTACTCCTGTAAAAAGGAATTATTTCTCCCTGTGTGGGAACCTATGTACCAAAACTAGCATATTAAAAATTCTGGTGTCCACTTTGCAGCAGTTTTCTTGTAAATAATAACGCCAAAAGGCATTATTGTCCAGTGTTGTAATTTTGGTGAAAAAAGGCCAATTTAATCAATCTGGTGTTTGGTAGACCAAAAACACTAGGCCTCACGTTTTTACTCCTGTAAAAAGGAATTATATCTCCCCGTGTGGGAATCTATGTACCCAAACTAGCATTTTAAAGCTTCAGATGTCCTATTTACAGCAGTATTCCAGTAAATAATACCGGAAAAAGGCATTACATTGTCCAGTGTTGTAATTTTGGTGAAAAAAAGGCCAATTTAATCAATCTGGTGTTTGTTAGACCAGAAACACTAGGCCTCATGTTTTTACTCCTGTAAAAAGGAATTATATCTCCCCGTGTGGGAAGCTATGTACCAAAACTAGCATTTAAAAAAATTCTGATTTCAATTTTGCAGCAGTTTTCTTGTAATTAATACCGCCAAAAGGCATTATTGTCCAGTGTTGTAATTTTGGTGAAAAAAAGGCCAATTTAATCAATCTGGTGTTTGGTAGACCAGAAAAACTAGGCCTCACGTTTCTACTCCTGTAAAAAGGAATTATATCTCCCTGTGTGGAATCTATGTACCAAAACTAGCATTATAAAAAATCTGGTGTCCAATTAGCAGCAGTGTTCTTGTAATTAATACTGGAAAAAGGAATTATATCTTCCAGTGTGGGAATTTTGGGGCTAAAAAATATTATATTTTATTGTGGTGCGAGTTGAATCGCAACAATGAGGAAACATTCTATTAAGGGACGAGGACGCGGTCGTGGTGGTGTCCGTGGAGCCTCTGTTGCTGGCAGAGGACGTGGCCTCAGGCGCACAAAGTAGTGAACCAACTCCCTCAAGTAGCCGTCAGAATTTACAGCGATATTTGGTGGGGCCCCATGCCGTTATGAGGATGGTAAGGCCTGAGCAGGTACAGGCATTAGTCGATTGGGTGGCCGACAGTGCTTCCAGCACGTTCACCACATTGTCTTACGCCCAGTCTTCTGCGGAAAGCGCACATGTGGCACCTGAAAACCAAGCCCATCAGTCTGTCACATCACCCCCATGCATATCAGGGAAACTGGCAGAGCCTCAAGTTATGCAGAAGTCTCTTATTCTGTTTGAAGACTCTGCTCCCACGGTTTTCCAGGGACGTCCACCTAGCCCTTCCCCAGCGGTGGAAGACATTCCATGCACTGACGCACAACCACTTATGTATCCAGATGATGAGGACATGGGAATACCACCACAGCAGAGTGACCGAGTCTCTGATGATGACGAAACACAGGTGCCCACTGCCACGTCTTATTGCATTGTGCAGACTGAACAGGAGGAGGTCAGGGAGGAAGACTGGGTGGAAGACGATGCAGAGGACGATGAGGTCTTAGACCCCACATGGACTGAAGGTCGTGCCGCTGACCTAAATAGTTCAGAGGAAGAGGCAGTGGTGAGACCCAGACAACAGCGAAGCCAAAGAGGGAGCAGGGGGCAAAAGCAGAACAGCCGCCGTCCAGAGAGTTTGCCTGCTATTGGCCAGCTCCAACAGGGACCCAGCACCCTAAAGGCATCTTCAAGGAGTTCCCTGGCATGGCACTTCTTCAAACAATGTGCTGAGGACAAGACCAGAGTGGTTTGCACGCTGTGCCATCAGACCCTGAGGCGAGGCATTAACGTTCTTAACCTGAGCACCACCTGCATGATCAGGCATCTACATGCAAAGCATGAACTGCAGTGGAGTACACACCTTAAAAACAAGGAACCCGCTCAGGCTCCCCTGCTCCCTCTACCGCTGCTGCCTCGGCTTCCGCCTCGAGAGGAATGTTGCCACCTGCCGAGCAGCAAACAGAGGATGTGCCACCGACACCACCACCACCACCGCCACCATCACCTAGCGTCTCCACTATTTCACACAGCAGCGTTCAGCTCTCCATCTCTCAAACCTTTGAGAGGACGCAAATTCCCACCTAGTCACCTCGAGCCCTTGGCCTGAATGCCAGCATTTCTAAACTACTGGCTTTTGAAATGCTGTCATTCCGGCTGGTGGACACAGACAGCTTCAAACAGCTGATGGCCATGGCTGTCCCCCAGTATGTGGTTCCCAGCCGCCACTACTTCTCCAAGACAGCCGTGCCTTCCCTGCACATGCAAGTGTCCGATAAAATCAAGTGTGCACTGCGCAACGCCATTTGTGGCAAGGTCCACCTAACCACAGATACGTGGACCAGTAAGCACGGCCAGGGACGCTATATCTCCCTAACTGCACACTGGGAAAATGTAGTGGCGGCTGGGCCCCAGGCGGAGAGTTCCTTGGCGCACGTCCTTCCGCCGCCACTACCACCACAGCCACCACAGCCGCTTCACTTGATCCGTCAGAGGAATTATTTACACATCAGTTGGATGCAATTAGTGATGCGCAACCATTACTGCCAGATGATGTAGATTACGGGGATATGTCTCAGTCAGGCAGGATTACACACATGGACGTACAGTGTGATGATGATGATGTTGTACCCGCTGCTGCTTCCTTTGCTGAGGTGTCAGATACAAGTGAAGCGGTTGATGATGATGATGTGTCCACGGATGCCATGTGGGTGCCTGCTCGAAGAGAAGAAGAGGGGGAAAGTTCTGAAGGGGAGAGAGAGAGAATGAGGAGACGAGTTGGAAGCAGGGGGAGGTCGTCGCAAGGAGTTAGTGGCACAGTCAGACAGCATGTATCGGCACCTGGGGTCAGCCAGACAGCACGCCAGTCAACGCATGCTGTTGCCACCACCAGAATGCCGTCATTGCAAAGCTCAGCAGTGTGACATTTTTTTTGTGTGTCTGCCTCTGATAAAAGCAATGCCATTTGCAACCTGTGCCAAAAGAAACTGAGTCGTGGGAAGTCCAACACCCACCTTGGTACAACTGCTTTGTGAAGGCACATGATCTCACATCACAAACCCCTATGGGATCAACACATGAGTACAAGCAGCACACAAACTCAAAGCCACCATGCTCCTCCTGGTCCAGCATCTTCAGCCACGTCAACCACTGCTGTCCTCCCTGCCCCCTCTCAACCACCCGCCACACCATCTCTCAACTTCTGCAGTTCCTGCTCATCTGCCCACAGTCAGGTGTCTGTCAAGGACATGTTTGAGCATAAGATGCCAATGTCACAAAGTCACCCCCTTGCCCGGCGACTGACAGCTGGCTTGATGGAACTCTTAGCCCGCCAGCTTTTACCATACCAGCTGGTAGAGTCTGAGGCCTTCAAAAAAATTGTCGCTATTGGGACACCACAGTGGAAGGTACCCGGACTAAATTTTTTTTCAAAAAAGGCAATCCCAAACCTCTACCATGTCATTGAAAAGGAAGTCATGGCATCTCTGGCATACAGTGTTGGGGCAAGTGTCCATCTGACCACTGATACCTGGTCTGCAAAGCACGGTCAGGGCAGGTATATCACGTATACTGCGCATTGGGTCAACCTGCTGACGGCTGACAAGCATGAAATGCGTGGCTCCGCAGCGGAGTTGGTGACACCACCACGACTTGCAGGCAGACCTACTGCCACCTCCTCTACTCCTACTCCATCCTCTTCGATATCCTCCTCGGCTGAGTCCTCTTCTGCTGCGGCGTCTGGCTGCACAGCAACTGATTCCCCCCAGCTCCCCAGGGGCTATTCCACATCCCGGATACGACAGTGTCACGCTATCTTGGGGTTGACTTGCCTGAAAGCAGAGAGCCACACAGGACCATCACTACTTTCCGCCCTGAACGCACAGGTGGATCAGTGGCTGACCCCGCACCAACTGGAGATCGGCAAAGTGGTGTGTGACAATGGAAGAAATCTGTTGGCGGCATTAAATTTGGGCATGTTGTCACATGTGCCGTGCATGGCACATGTGTTGAATCTCATCGTACAACGTTTTGTGTCTAAGTACCCAGGCTTACAGGACGTCCTCAAGCAGGCCAGGAAGGTGTGTGGCCATTTCAGGCGTTCCTACACGGCCATGGCGCACTTTTCCGATATTCAGCGGCGAAACAACATGCCAGTGAGGCGCTTGATATGCGTCAACGAGTATTTGTATGACCGGGGTGCTAGGACAGCCTCTGCGGAGCTGGGAATCTTTTTGCCACGTTACTGGACACTCATGCGCAATGCCTGTAGGCTCATGCGTCCTTTTGAGGAGGTGACAAACCTAGTCAGTCGCACCGAAGGCACCATCAGCGACCTCATCCCATTTGTTTTCTTCCTGGAGCGTGCCCTGCGAAGAGTTCTGCATCAGGCTGTAGATGAGCGTGAAGAGGAAGAGGAAGAGTTGTGGTCACCATCACCACCAGAAACAGCCTTGTCATCATCGCTTGCCGGACCTGCAGCAACGCTGGAAGAGGAGTATGAGGAAGAGGAGTCAGAGGAGGAATGTGGCGGCTTTGAGGAGGAGGAAGACCAACCACAGCAGGCACCCCAGGGTGCTCGTTGTTGTCACCTATCTGAGACCCATGGTGTTGTACGTGGCTGGGGGAAGAACAGACCGTCAATGACATCAGTGAGGGCGAGGAACGGGAAATGAGTAGCTCTGCATCCAACCTTGTTCAAATGGGGTCTTTCATGCTGTCATGTCTGTTGAGGGACCCACGTATAAAAGGATAAAGGAGAACAATCTGTACTGGGTAGCCACGCTACTAGACCCGGTATAAGCAGAAAGTGGCAGAAATGTTGCCAAATTACCGAAAGTCGGAAAGGATGCAGCAGTTCAAAACCAAACTAAAAAATATGCTTTACACAGCTTATAAGGGGAATGTCACAGCACAACAGGAATCTAACAGGGGAAGAGGTGAGTGTAATCCTCCGCCTACCACGGCGGCAAGGACTGGACGATTTACAGATGTGTTGTTGATGGAGGACATGCGGAGCTTTTTCAGTCCTACTCATCGCCACAGCCCTTCGGGATCCAGCCTTAGAGAACGACTCGACCGACAGGTAGCAGACTACCTCGCTATAACAGCAGATATCGACACTCTGAGGAGCAATGAACCCCTTCACTACTGGGTGTGCAGGCTTGACCTGTGGCCTGAGCTATCCCAGTTCGCGATAGAACTTCTGGCCTGCCCTGCTTCAAGTGTCCTGTCAGAAAGGACCTTCAGTGCAGCAGGAGGCATTGTCACTGACAAGAGAAGTCGCCTCGGTCAAAAAAGTGTTGATTACCTCACCTTCATAAAGATGAATGAGGCATGGATCCCGAAGGGACTGACAGTGGGGGATACGTTTGACTAACAAATGGCCTGATTACATACCTTGGCCTCAAAATGGTCCCCACGCTGCTGTATTTAATGTCTGCATACCGGCTGACTTTCGTGAATTCTCCACCACCAACTAGGGTTCAAGCCGCAATGTTTTAGTCACTTTTCTGCCTGGAAAACATCAATTTTTCCGGCTGCTGCTACAATAGCGGCTGCAACAATGCCATTATGTGGCACTGTGGCTGCAAAAACAAACCAAAAAAAAAGGCACATACAAGTGTCAATTCCCCTTCGTGATCGTTACCTTGTTGTGGTGAAGGGGCTTGCGTATCACAATGAAGCAATCATCACCTCTATAAGTGTGTTGGCAATGTTGCCACACCCCAGATGATAAGGCCGTTGCTTCATTATGGTCAGACCAAAAGCGATCGGACGGCTGGATAATATTTCATAGGAAAAACATTAATTTACCTTTTTTTTATATGTTGTATGGGTTTTTAATACATAAAATAAAAAATCATAATAAAGTGTCTTAATAGTTTATTAGAAATGATGCAGGCAATTAAAAAAATCCCCATCAATTCCAATACAAAGCAAGTACAGAGCTCAGAACTAAATTATTTCATGATGTCGTAATGGTTCGCTAATTCGACAATGGTTAATCAATTCGACCGGATAGGGTCCGTAACAGGGATTAAACTGATAGGAATAGTAATAGTTAAGACACCACTCATATAGGGTGTCACAGCACATTGCTCTGTGCACGCGCAGTGCCCCAATTTGGGAGTAAGAGGACCGACCAAGCTGCTTTTTCCATCTCCCGGTTCCTGAAATCAATTCAGTTTAGTGTATGAGAGTTTGGTCTGTCACTGTGAAGGCAGTCGAAGGTACCCAGCCTAAATTTTTTTCCACAAAAGGCAATCCCTGATTTGGGACGTAACAGGGATTAAACTGATGAGAATAGTACTACAGAAAATACCACTCATATCGTGTGTGACAGTAAATTGCACGGCGCAGACGCAGTGACCATGGTTTAAAACAGAGTGGAGGGAGCCAGCGTTTTTTTAACCATCTCCCCGTTCGAAAAATCTATTCAATAAATGGCCCCCAGATTGGGGACATTAGAGGGATTAAACTGATGAGAATAGTACTACAGAAAATACCACTCATATCGGGTGTGACAGTAAATTGCACGGCGCAGACGCAGTCACCGTGGTTTAAAACAGAGTGGAGGGAGCCAGCGTGTTTTTAACCATCTCCTCGTTCGAAAAATCTATTTAATAAATGGCCCCCAGATTGGGGAGTCGGGGACGTTAGAGGGATTAAACTGATGAGAATAGTACTACAGAAAATACCACTCATATCGGGTGTGACAGTAAATTGCACGGCGCAGACGCAGTGACCGTGGATTAAAGCAGAGTGGAGGGAGCCAGCGTTTTTTTAACCATCTCCCCGTTCGAAAAATCTATTCAATAAATGGCCCCCAGATTGGGGACGTTAGAGGGATTAAACTGATGAGAATAGTACTACAGAAAATACCACTCATATCGGGTGTGACAGTAAATTGCACGGCGCAGACGCAGTCACCGTGGTTTAAAACAGAGTGGAGGGAGCCAGCGTTTTTAACCATCTCCCCGTTCAAAAATCTATTCAATAAATGGCCCCCAGATTGGGGACGTTAGAGGGATTAAACTGATGAGAATAGTACTACAGAAAATTATACTCATATCGGGTGTGACAGTAAATTGCACGGCGCAGAAGCAGTCACCGTGGATAAAAACAAAGGGGAGGGAGCCAGCGTATTTTTTAACCATCTCCCCGTTCGAAAAATCAATTCAATTCACCTTTTGGGGACCCTTGGTGTGTTGTACGTGGCTGGGTGGAGGAAGAAACCTTCAATGACATCACCGGGACGTGGCTAGCTTGGTATCCAACCTTGTGCAAATGGAGAGTTTGCGGTTGTGCAAATGAACTGTTTGCGGTGCATTAAAAGGGGAGTTTGGTCTGTCAATGTCAGTGAAGCGGGCATAACCCTTACACTACCTGATCGATACAACATCATACCTGATCGTATACACACACTGGATGTTTTAAAGCACGTTATTCCAAACAATTTAGGAATGTTAGTTGATTTATGCCCTTTATGGATTAAAACCCGACTCTGCGTCCACTACGTAATTTTCCATGGGAGTTTTGCCATAGATCCCCCTCCAGCATGCCACAGTCCAGGTGTTAGACCCCTTGAAACAACTTTCCCATCACTATTGTGGCCAGAAAGAGTCCCTGTGGGTTTTAAAATTCGCCTGCCAATTGAAGTCTATGGCGGTTCGCCCGGTTCACCCGTTCGCGTTCGCTGTTCGCGAACTGAAAATTTTATGTTCGCGACATCACTAGTGGTACAGTGTCAAATGCTTTGGAGAAGTTCAGATATACGACATCCATTGATTCACCATTGTCAAGTCCAGAACTTACCTCCTCATAGAAACTGATTAAATTAGTTCGACATGACCGATCCCTCATGAAGCCATGCTGATATGGAGTTATTTGCTTATTTTCATTGAGATCCTCCAAGATAGTATCTCTTAGAAAACCTTCAAACAGTTTACCCACAACAGATGTTAAACTTACCGGCCTATAGTTTCCGGGCTCTGTTTTTGGACCCTTTTTGAATATTGGCACCACATTTGCTATGCGCCAATTCTGTGGAACACTCCCTGTCAGTTTAGAGTCCTTAAATATCAGAAATAAGGGTCAGACTATGACCTTACTTAATTATCTTAGGATACGGAGGTGTATGCCATCTGGTCCTGGCAATTTGTTTACTTTAATCTTTTTAAGTTGCTGTTGTACTTCTTCCTGTGTCAGACAGGGCACTTTTAATGGGGAATTTACTTTTACATTCTACATTTCATCTGACAGTTTATTTTCCTACAGTGTGAAAACAGTGGAGAAAAAAATATTTAAGAGCTTTGCTTTTTCATCATCGCTCTCTGCAACTCTCCCCATATTGCTCTGTAGAGGGCCGACACCTTCAGATTTATACTTTTTACCATTTACATAATTGAAGAACATTTTAAGCTTAGTTTTGCTCTCTTTTGCAATTAATCTCTCGGTCTCTAGTTTGGCGGTTTTTATTTGTTTTTTACATATTCTATTTTTTTCCTTATAGTTTTTCAGTGCTTCCTGGCTCCCCTCCTGTTTTAGTGATTTAAATGCTTTATTTTTGTCATTTATTGCTTTCTTTACAGTTCTATTTATTCACGTTGGTTTCTTCTTGTTCCTTAAGCTTTTATTCCTATAAGGTTTGTACCTCTCACAATTAGATTTTAGGATGCTTTTAAAAATATCCCATTTTGTGGCTGTATTTTTATTTTTGAGGACTTGGTCCCAGTTAGTTAGGCCTATGGCCTCTCTTAGTTGGCTAAATATTGCTTTTTTGAAGTGTGGTATTTTCATTCCTCCCTTTAGAAAGATAATTGGATGGCTATTACTTTATGGTCACTATGTCCCAGGTGTCCCCCGACCTGCACATCTGTTGTTCTGTCAGGTCTATTGGTTAATATTATGTCCAGTATGGCTGTCCCTCTAGTCGGGTGTTGAACCACTTGGGAAAATTAATTGTCTTTGGTT
This sequence comes from Bufotes viridis, assembly GCA_033119425.1. Lineage (NCBI taxonomy): Eukaryota > Metazoa > Chordata > Amphibia > Anura > Bufonidae > Bufotes > Bufotes viridis. Next base: position 467,825,706 of record CM065592.1, on the reverse strand, counting down.
ATTGCTAAGAACCTGTTTCCTTTATGAGATGTACAGATATATCAGTTTCCCATTCTATATCTGGGTAGTTGAAGTCCCCCATAATAACCACCAGATTATGATTTGCGGCCTCGTCTATCTCGTTTAGTAATAGATTTTCTGTGGACTCTGGTATATTAGGTGGTTCATAATAAATTCCTAAATAATAATATAAATCATTTATTATTATTTTTGCCTCCATGTATTTCTACCCACAGTGACTCCACATGTTCATGTCCCTCACTTATATCTTCTCAGACTGTGGGCTTTAGACAGGACTTTACATAAAGGCAGTCCCCTCCCCCTCTCCAGTTTTGGCGGTCCTTTCGAAACTGACTGTAACCTTGTATGTTAACTGCCCAGTCATAGCTATCATCCAGCCATGTCTCAGTTATTTCCACTATGTCATAGTCCTCCTCACACATCACTAATTCCAGTTCACCAGTTTTATTAGTCAGGCTTCTGGCATTAGTATACATACATTTAAGAGGTTTATGTATATTTTTTACTCTGCACCATTCCTTCTGAACTGTTCTACTTCCTCCTTCCATTCCTCCCCCAGTCCCACTACCTTGCCCGCTGTCTCCATCGGCACTATCTTCCCCTCCTACAAGTTAATTACCCTACCCCCCAGTCCCTAGTTTAAACACTCCTCCAACCTTCTAGCCATCTTTCCCCCCAACAAAGCTGCACAGCTGCCCCTTCCCCATTGAGGTGCAGCCCATCCCTACGATAGAGCCTGTAGCTGACAGTGAAGTCGGCCCAGTTCTCCAGGAACCCAAACACCTCCTTCCTACACCAGTTCTTGAGCTACATGTTAACTTCCCTAATTTCCTGCTGCCTTTCTTGTGTGGCTCGTGGTGCAGGTAGTATTTCAGAAAACACTACCCTTGCCTTTTGACCTAAATCCCTAAAATAATTTTTAAGGACTCTCCGCCTACCTCTAACTTTGTCATTGGTTCCGATATGGGCCATGACTGCTGGATCTTCTCCATCCCCTCCCAGTAATCTGTCAACCCGATCCGCGATGTGTCGAACTCTAGCGCCAGGAAGACAACACACTGTTCAGCGATCACTGTGTTTGTGACAGATTACCCTTTATGTACCTCTAATAAATGAGTCTGCCACTACCAGCACCTGTCTGCCCTGCCCTGCTCTCCTGGTCCCCTACTTACTGGAGCTGACATTCGCCTGACTGGCAGAGGAAGTGTCTGGCTGCAGCAGTGCTGTCTCTGAACTGACATCCCCCTCATCTGCCAACCATGCAAACTTGTTGGGGTGTGTCAGATCAGGGCTAGCCTCCCTGGCACTCTTACCTCTATCCCACTTTCTAACTGTTACTCAGCTAGCTACCTCACTTTCCTCAGCCTCCTCGCTATCTCACTCCCCCTCATCTACCCCATAGAGTGCCTGCTCAGTGAGCAGCAAACTCATTCCCAAATTGTTAAGTGTTGAAACTTGCCTGTTTAGAGACTCGATTCGTGATTACAAATGGGTAATTTGCTCACATTTTGAACAAACATATACACCCTCGAACGGCTGTTTCAGGAATGCATACATCAGACAAGATGTGCACTGGACTGCGTTGTCAATAATGGAACACATACTAAATGTGAATTACGCAAGAAAACAGAAAAATACAATATAATGCAGTGTTAAAAAACTGATTTACTGCAGTCCCTTACTAAAGTCCCTGAATCCAAAGTCAATTAATCTAAAGTCACACACTTATATAAACACACACTTAAATCCAACACGCGACATGCAAACTCGCGTTATATGCCTGCTTATATAAATAGAGCTGTGGTGTTTCAGAATGTCAGCCTTATACAATCACACATCTGTGAGAGAGCAGCCTCTATGCGCACTGAGGTGACTTGTTGAATTAGACATTCTCCACTTACAGTTTACGCATCAGACACCCAGGAGTTAATCAAGTAGCTTTTTAATCCGGAGATTGTATTACAAGATGTTGCAGGGAATCCAGATGGTAAAAGAATTATGCCAACAATAAACTCCTAGCTAAGAAGATGGAGATTCTCCTCAGAAAGCTGAGCACACACTAACAGCAATGCATTACTGGGAAAAGAGGGAGTGGCTAGGCAAACTAACTAGAAGCTGAAACAGATGGGGGGAAGAGAGGAACATACTAATACACAATGCAAGATACTGAAACAGAACACTCCCCGTCTGGTATCGGTAGATACCACTATATATATATATATATATATATATATATATATATATATATATATATATATCCATGAAAAGAAGCACACTCCTCAAGTGTGATAAGGACGGTGATTTATTCAGCACATGTGTCAGCAACGTTTCAGCTCTCTCACAGAGCCATTATCAAGCCAAGGCCATTATCAAGCCAAGGCCATTATCAAGCCACTTGGCTTGATAATGGCTCTGTGAAAGCTGAAACGTTGCTGACACATGTGCTGAATAAATCACCGTCCTTTTTTTTTATCACACTTGGAGGAGTGCTGCGTTCTTTTCTATGGATATATGCGGCTCTTGGACACGAGCGGACGCGTGCACCGTATGATGAAGTGGAGTGCTGCCTGATCTATCTGGAATATATATATATATATATATATATATATATATATACATACAATGGAATTGTATAAAATAACAATGAATAATGTCCATAAACCTGAAAAGGAAACAAGCAATAAACATTTTTTCAAACCAAAAAAGGATATGCCTTCAGTTTAGACCATAGAGCTGGTACTGGATACAGTCTTTGAAGATGATAAGTATCTTTGATAGAAGGGATCTCAACTTGGAAGTTCTGCAGGCATGAGTAACACATCTTCTGTAACGGGGCGGAAGGAAGTCTTGATTACTCCACCTCTCGTGGTTCTTACTTCCACCTTGCGAACTTTCCCATCCGAATTGGATACGACTTTAGTAATAAGTCCAGTAGGCCAGTCGAGACGATCAACTTGTTTGTCTCTTAACAGAACAAAATCTCCTTCCTTTAAATTAGGCCTTAGTTCTTGCCACCCTCTGTGTTATTGCTAGAGGCAGAGGTACTTTCTTCTCCACCTTTTCCAGAACTAACTGGCGAGATGTTGTACCTACTTCCACCGAAACTTATAATGGTTGTGCTCTTTGAAAATGCCAGATGGCACAGGAATATTTCCAATCTTTTCTGGTTTGTTCTTAAGTGATTTTTTATGCAGATTTGGATTTCTTCTTTTTAACTACAGGAGATTGTCTGTTGCTTTCATTAGAAGCTGAGCGAGACTTGGTTCTCTTTGATCTTGCCAAAGATTTAGAGCGAGAGCACTTATTTTATGAGGCTGATTAAGATGTAGATTGCTTTCTGTCTATGGATCGTGAACGCGAATGCTCAGGTCTGCTTTTCACTTCTGAAATGGGATTTCAGAAGTGAAAAGCCATTTTCACTTCTGGAAAAAACCTTGGCCCCAACAATTTGATTGAAGAGGTCCGGGATGAGAGGAAGCAGATAGGGATCAAGAATCGTGATACGGTTCAGCTCCCTAAAATCTAGGCAAGGTCTTAAAGAGCCATCTTTTTTTTTTATAAGATCTTATCCATTGTCAATCCTGTTGCCCTCCGTCTTGATCTTCCACAGGTTTGGAAGATACATAATGTTTTTCACAGGTCTCTCTTAAAACCATATGCCCAGCCCACAATACCCTCCCCTTTGCCTCCTCCTCCAATTTTGGTTGATGGCAATCTGGAGTTTGAGGTTTCCAGAATTGTGGACTCTCGCATTGTCCGCGGTTCTCTTCAGTACCTCGTTCATTGGGAGGGTTATGGTCCTGAGGAGAGGATGTGGGTTCCAGTGTCGGACATTAAAGCCACCCGCCTCATCAGGGCTTTTCATAGGGCTCATCCTGAGAAGGTTGGTCCTGGGTGTCCGGAGTCCACCCCGTAGAGGGAGGAGTACTGTCACTACCAGAGTTTTGAGAAGTTCTCACAGCTCTGTTTCTCTGCCCCTGTGATGAGGTCTTTACTTTCATTTTCACTCCTTTCCCTCTTCCCAGCCGTTCCTTCTCTGATTCCTCTTCCTTTAAATCACACTTCTTCCTGTTTTACCTTGCGGGTTATATTTCTCATCTTGAGTTGTGTCAGCCGCTGGAGTATCTACACTGCTGTGGTCTCTTTACACTGGATGGGGGTTTTCTGAAGCAAGCAACTTCGGATATTGTCTGCTGAGATTTGATCTGTTTTCACTGCTGCAGCAGCCCCTACAGATAAGTTTGCAGACATTGTTGGTTTTGTTTATTTGCTGACTGGATCCGAGGCGACCCTGGTTCCGTCCGTATACTGAGCAGGGAGCCGGTGGCCGTGCCCCCCCCCCCTTTATCATAGGGGTTTTAGGTCTCACTTAACTATTAGGGTCTGGGCATGTGCATAGCAGCGCAGGGAGAGCTCTTAGGGTCTGACAGGGGTTACCTTTTATGCTCCCTAGTTTGGGTCCGCTCAGTAGATTGTGCACTGATTGTACTCCTGTTGTTCTGATATTGTCGTGACACTTGCTTTGTTGACATGTAGTATTTGTCATGGACATTGGTGGTGAACTTTTCCCTGTGGTTTCCAGAAAAGGCTGAGCAGTATAAAGGTGCTCATCCATTGAACACTGGGAATAAATATGATCCTCTTTGGTGCAATCAACACCTGCAGATGGAACTAAAGGTTCTTGCAAAGTATCTGAAATGAACTCTTCCTCTGTTGAAGGAACCTCCTTTATAGAACGTGCAGAAGATACTATCTTTACAGAATTAAACTCATTGTCAAACGGTTGACTGGAAGGCTCACATTTCTGCAGTGTCTCATCAGAACTACATGAATCAGAAGGCTTGTTGTCAGTGAAAATATAGGATTCATTATGATAAACTGTGTGAGGACTGCAAAGCTGGGAAGGACTTGAAGAGGGCTCCAATTGAGATCCTGAAGGCCTTTCTACAAGCTGCCCTTCTGTCCAGGAAAATTCTTCTGTAGCTGACTCCTTGGGAATTAAGCTGCTTTCTGATAAACAAGTTTTTAGAATATTTGAGCAAGGAACCTCTTGCACATAGTAGTGGTTAGGACACTGCCTGAATAAAGAAGTCCGCCCCCCTATTAATACGTCAGTTCTGAAGGAGTGTACTTGACAGGGTCTGTGGGCTCTGTCGAGGCATACATTCCCCACGATGACCCAACCCACTGTAAGTTTCTGGGCATATTGAGCCATTGAAAAGGCCATTGCGAAGTTCAAGGACCTTATGAGCCTCAAGAATGTCTCTACTTAGCAAGAGTAAGATCTTGCCATGGCTATCAAGGGGAGGAATCTCTCTGTCTATGTTCCTGAGAAGAGGTTAATGCTGTGCGGCCTCAGGTGTGGGAATCTCATTACTTGCGTCCGGCAATTTGTCACACTCAATAAGGGTTGGAAGAGAAAGTTTCTTATCTCCTTTGATAGGCTTCAAGGTGAAACCATTAGCTCTTCTTCCTTAGGTTGTCACAAGACCAGAGCATGTTCCTAGGGTGTAGGGTGTAGTTTCTCCCTCTATCCTGAACAGATCAAAGAACTTAGGGCTAGCTAGGGAACGATTACTTTGGTCATCTAGAATAGCATACATTCTTATGGTCTTCTCTGGTTGTGCAGTAGGAAACACATCCACGAGGCAAATCTTAGAACAAGACTTTGTATACCTCTGTGCATACCTCTGTGCATCTGGGCGTGACGGTAGTGCTTGGTCGGTCGGCACTCTCCCCGCCTTGATCGGAATGGGGTTTGTGCCAGCTAATTGGTTCTAGGTTCCGCCTGATTGGTCCTGGGTGAACAGCGGACACATGTACATCACTATTACATTATGAACACTTGACTGGAACTTTACAGTCTCTGGCGAAATTCTCAATGGATGCACAGCATGTGAAGCAGATATTATGACTCCTTAGTAACTCCTTACGTTCCTCAAAGGGCTTTGCTATGAAGTCACGGCATTTCCTTATAGGATGTGGTTTATCATGGATAGGGCAATGATGATCGGGTTCCTTAGGGCTTTCATTTCCATTGGAAGCAGTTGCGTTAGTAGAGGGCACAACCCCTGTCTTTTTTACGGAAATTAGACCTTTAGGGTTTCTCTGTCTGGGACTGAAAGTCTCATGTCTCTGTTTGGTAGAGCCAAAGATGTTGGTCCCCAAGGTGTTCATGCTCGGATCGTTTTTAGCTCTAGCCAAGTCCTTGATGAACTTACAGAAGAATGAAAATGGTGGAAAGTGAACACGATGTTGCTCCTTGTATTTTGAAACTGTTGTTGCCCATTGGTCTTGAATATTGAGGGGTAATTTCTCCACGATCAGGCCCACACCATGGAAGGTATCAAGAAAGCTGAGACCTGGTAGCTGCGGGTCTGCCTTGATGATTTAAAACTCAAGAAGGTCGCTTAATTCCAGAAAACCTCAGCGGTCTGTATTGGATAGTTCAGGAAAGTCGTATAGTCGTTTAAATAGGGCACGTTCAACTACTTACGAGCCGCCGTATGTCTGCTCTAATCTTTCCCATGCGAGACGAAGGCCTTTGACTGGTTCATAGAGGTGAACGGTTTTGAGTCTCTTAACACAGTCTGATGACCATGGACCTAGCCATCTAATTAGTAAATCAAGTTCTTGCATAGGCGGTACACCAAGGGTTTGAACTGTTGTATTGAAGGTGGCCTTCCAACTTCTATAGTTCTCTGGGCGTAGTTGGAAGGCCATCAAAGTTTGTAAGGCTCGTACTGATGAGGTCCCTGAGTGTGAGGTACTTAACGATTTCTGATGCGTCATTTCTTTCCTGCATCATGGCGACGGGAACGTCTCCCTTTCTGTTGTTGTTGGCACCATCTGATACCCTATGTTTGGGGGTTGGAAGATGGAATGGAGTGGCATCTGGGTTGAGCTTAAGTGAAGGCTTCACATCTAGTATTGGCGCCAGCGTCTTGGTTGCTATGCAACTAGTCTCAGAAGGTTTTAATCTGATTTGATGAGCTTGAAGCGGCTTGGTCTCTAATGGCGCCTGAAATACTGTGTAAGGTGCCAGAGGTTTGAAAGAAAGAGAAATGTCCACTGGACTGGGGTCAACTGTATAGATATCAGCTGCCTCTTTTTCTACTCGCATGAGTTCAGCAGGCTGGCGTGCAGAGGCCAAATCTTCTGGTGCAAATGCATTGACATTGCTTTGGTCTAAGATGAATTGCAGGGTACGCCCTTCTGAGTTATTAGATATCTTGGACATAGGATGATAAGCTTCATCTTCAGCAGCTTCTTCAAGAAATCTGAGTTCAGCCATGGCTGCTGCTTCTTCCCTTTCCTTCTGAAGGACCTCCAACTCAGCTTCAGGCTTGGCTTTAGTCGCTTGCGCCTGAGCCTGTATAGCTGCTTGATTAGCTTGAGATTGGGCTTGTATAGCTTGCGCTTAAGCCTGTATAGCTGCTTGATTAGCTTGAGATTGGGCTTTTGTCTCTGCGACTTGTGCCTTAATCGCTGCTTCCTTTCTAATGCAGTGAGCTTGTACCTTCACTGCTTCCACTTTTGCACGTGCCAACACCAATGAGGTACTCAGCGAAGAGTGTTGTGAGCGAGACCATAGCGATGAGGACTGAGCAATAGATTTCTCGGAACGGGGTGAAGCCTTGGAGTGCCTTGAAACGTCAGAATGGTGGGACGCAGTTTCATATTCTTGATATTTTGTCCTGTAGCATTGACTTGACTGACATAAATCTGCTATATCTTTCATCATTAAGTGCAGTGTGGGTCTTTAATTCTAGGATGAATTCCACTGAGTTGAGACTTGATAACAGAGAAGAATATTTTTCAGACAGTCTATTATAACTTTCATGGGTCTTATTAAATTGTGTACCCATGGCCTTTAATTGATCTTCATTATAGCCTGATCAATGTGCTGCATCCAAGTCTGGGGCCGCTCACCAATCAGAGAAGGGGGCGTGTCCGACGACTCCGCCCCCCGACCGGACGAGCTTCTCACAGGGTATAGTGTAGCCCTGGGAAGAACACGCGCTTGCGCATAATTGCGTTAAGGGAATCTAGGTTGTGGCTAAGTCCTTTTGTTAAGTCCCGATGTGGCATATCGCAGGGAACCCACCAGGTGACTGTCCATCATAGAGACAATCATTTTAGTAATAATCACCTTTCGTAGGAGAAGGAAAAGAGGAAAAAATTGTCCCTGCACTAACAAAAGATGTAACGGTAGGCAAATACATCCATTAATCGTATCAATAGGATCGGAGGAAGCAGGGGCAAACAATAGCACATATATAGGAATCCCCAAACCCAAAACATTTAAGAACCTCCCACAAATACTCCCACTCTGTACAATCAAAAGCCTTAACTGCATCTAAAGACAATACAGCTTTTTTAGTATATTTCTCTTTATTTCCTTCTACGTTCATAGACAGTCTTCTCACATTAGAATATATTAGACGACATATAAAAATGACGATAAACCCTGTTTGGTCCTCATTTATTATTGTTTTTATTACTTATGTTAACCTATCTGCCAAAACCTTAGCTGGTAATTTAATATTGGTATTCAGCAAAGAAATAGGTCTGTATGATTCCGGTTTTGATAAATCCTTCTTCCATTGATTAAGGTATTTATTTAATCTCTTGGCCTCAGTAAAGGTCTCCATTAATTCCAAAAGAAGAACCAAACCAGACTCCTTATACACCTTAAATGGAAGCCCATTGGCCTCTTTTAATCTCAATTCTACACTCTGAGTTTTACCATATCCTTTTTTTTCCAACCAATTACTTGCTTACACAATATTCCCCTCAAAAATGCTTTTGCCCTATCCCAAATCCATAGCTTATTTTTGCAGAATCGCTGTTTATATAAAAAGAATTCAATTCCTCCTTAATACTTTGCTTATTATTTAACAAATTAAACCAATGAGGATTACATTTTTTTAAAAATTGGAAATCTGTTTTTCCATTAACCCAATTTCTATTACAATTGCAGAATCATCTAACATTCACATAGAAACGTACTTTACACTTATATCCTTTCTTTCCAGCATTCACCTATTACCCAGGATCGCATCCATCCTGGTCCAGGACTGATGGGTCCTTGAGTAGCAGGAAAACACCTTTCCTTCAGGATTTTATAACCGCCAAATGTCACTCTATCCCAATTCTCTTATTAACTTGGCAAAATTAGTATCATCATATGAAATTTTACCCCTGGATAATCTGTCTATAGTTGGATCCAACGCTGTATTATAACCCCCCGCTGCCAACAATACCCAATCCTGTCTTTTATTCATATAATTATACAGTTTATATAATACATTGGGTTTATACGGAGGAGGTATATAGATATTTGCTATTATCATCATAATATCATTAATTCTACACTGTAAGAAGAGGTACCTGCCGCATACTTCAGTCTTGCAAGCAATAAACTCAAAGTTAACGTTATTCTGCACTAGAATGGAAACACCCCTGGAATATAATGTATATATTGAATGGTATCATGCTCACAACCATCTTTTCTCCATACAACCCAACAGTTCCTTATCCATATGGATTTCTTGCAGGCAGACGATAGCCGGCAAGTAGCTCCCCAACCAGTCAATAACAGCAAATCTTTTCAATCTTTCTCTTAACCCGCGTACATTAATAGAGATTATTCTTAACATTCAAAAAATATATAAGAAGAAGAAAGAAAAAACATTCCTCTCTCTCACAAAGACAAAAGCCCTCCCACTACCCCACCCCTTTTTGCTCCCCATTCTTATAACAGAGAGCCCCATTTACATGCATGGTATACTCTGTATACCCCCCACCCAAAAATAAACATAATATCAATTATCAGATTTCAAGCAAGCCCTTTAAATCTTCCCATTCACATGCTTCTTTAGGAGACTGAAAAAAGACCATCCTTATATACCACCCAGAGTTTTGCTGGAAGCACAAAGCTATATTTTACTACGGCCTGCCTAAATCTATTTTTTATATCGATATATTTTTACCTTTGGAGACTAGTGGCTCTTGAAAAATCCGGATATACTCTAATTTTATTCCCATCAATTTGAAAGTTCTCGGAGGTGCTAGCATCCCTCCAGACGACCTACCGGTCTATAGAAGATACAAACTTAGTCAAGATTGTTCTTGGATAGTCTCACGGTTTTCTCCTTTGGCTGGGGACTCTATGCGTTCTCTCAATAATTAACAAATTAGACCTCCCTCCTAGATTACAATTCTCCAATATCCATTTTTCCATAAAGGCAACACAGTCCGATCCTTCCTTTCCTTCTGGTATTCCCACCGATTTTCTTCTTGCTATATCTTTCATGTCTTATTCTCCATGCAGTATTTTTTTACTTTAAAGATATTACATCCTTCTCCTTCTCCAATTTAAATAATAAGTCTTCCAACAGTGACAATCTATTTACCAAATCTAGTATGCGATCCCTCACCTTTGTCAAATACTCTCTTATTAACGTCACATCTGTTTGAAAACCCCCTATCTGAATTACCACCTTTCCCATGATACTCTGTAACCTGTTGACCGCACCTAAAATTTCTCTCACCATTTTTGGATCTAAATCTCCTTTTTCTCCCACCATTTCCTTCCCCTTCAACACGTCCACCTGTATATTTTTCTCCATACTGAGCTCTACCGCTTCCCCTGTCTCTCCTGTCTCATTCACAGGGTTAGGGGTTTTTAATGGAGATGACGAAAGTGTCAAATATTTAATTAAAGCATTTTGTTTCTGTCTAGCATCTGATCCAAGACCTGTATCAGAGCGTCTATTAGCATTGTTAGTATTATAACCGTGCTGATCATCTCTTTTTTTAGGAGGCATTTTTGAAGGTAGTGTTAACAAATTCAAAGTCCAAGTCTATTAATGAATATACTGGTTAGCAATTTTCCAGAGAGGATGTTTTATATATATATATATTTTTTTTTTTTCTGTGATTCCTTTGACTTGTCTTGAAGGAGTGGCACCTTCATGTGTGAAAGCATTCCTACCCTGGCAGTGATATTCATGTGCACTTTTGTCCCACCTAATAGGTGACCTTGAATACGGTGGTACATATAGGTGTGTGTGTCCCTCCTCTCACTGGTTGCTGATGCACATGGACAACACACCATATGTGCGGCGACTGCGCTCCTGAATATAAATGCACAACAGCATGTATAGGTTAGCGTAGGACCCGCCTGAACTGAGACCACATTGTCGCTTGGTAAGTGGGCTTAGATGTGTTTTGATCAAAATGTATTGACCAAGTGTCTCAGATTTTATCAATAGAGTGAGGGCTTAGTCCATATGTTATGCTTGCATCTATTATTATAGTGCATTATTTTCTGTGACTTTGTAAATGTAGCCATGTACATCTGCGCATTTAATATCATATTGTGCAGGATGTTTTATACATTTTTTTTTATGTGACTAGTCAGTTTACACACAAACCTTACTGAGTGCCGTCATCCCCAGGCGCCGGTAATCTTTACCAGCGATATCTGAATGCCGACCATCACATCCACCAACACATTACCTGCAAATGCCGAGCCATGTCACCATCAGTCCGATGGAGATACGCAGGAAGACAGGGAAGGGTCGCCACCAAGATTGCCGCATCAGGCTCCAGATGCGCGGGAGAGAACAAGCCATACCGGCGCACCCTCTCGGTGTCCTTTCCTCTGCCAACGTCTTCCCCTTCTGCACATGGGCGAGACTTGCGCTCTTAATCACATAGGGTAGGGGTGGGGGAGAGAACGGAGCCAGCATCTCACGTCAGACGCACTTCATGCCGCGCCCCAGTGGGGATAACCTGTAATATTATTACACTTCAGGAATACATCAAGGTCCCTCTTGAACTCTTTTAGTGAGTTCACTATCAACAACTCCTCAGGCAGAGATTTCCATAGTCTCACTGCTCTTGCCATAAATAATTATCTTCTAGGTTTGTGTAGAAACCTTTTGAAACTCCAAATTTTGGTTTGTTTACATTCTTTAAAACATAATTCAATCCTTTAATCTCTAATTGTGCAATTCGGGTGAAATTGCGGCCTGATACTACAGATTTTATGGTGCTCACGTTCTTTTATATATAAATCAATCCATCTTTGATTCTGGGGTGAAATTGCAACCTGATATTACAAATTTTGGGGTGTCACATTCTTTTATACATCAGTAAATCCATTCATCCTTCCTTTGGGTGAAATTGCGCCTGGCACTACTGCTATTTTACACTTACAATTACTATTACAGTAAAGTATGTCCGACAGACAGTTGCTAGGCCCTTCTAAGGGAACAAGTAGTGGCCAAAATGTTTCTGATGCTGGCAGAAGTAGCAGCAGAAGAAGGGATGGTAATAACAGTCGCAGCGAAAGGCCAGAGCTACCAGTGTCATCCAGCAGTTGTGTTTTGACCAGAAACCCAGCTATCCTTGAATGGTTGACTTGGTCTTCAACATCATTACAAGTGACATCAGACATCCCCAGCCAGGAGTAGGTGGGTTCCTCTGACACCACACTTAGTTGGTATGGTCCAGGTACAAGCTCTGCGCCCTACCTGTCCTGAACCTGCCTCTTTCATTTTCGGTTTCTTCTGCTCGAGAATTGTCTGCCGTCGGCTCTGCTTTTCAGAGGAGACAAGCTTATTGAGAACAGTCAGCAGCTACTGCCCAGCCAAGATGTGGAAAAGAGATCCGCTCCTTTCTCTGGTAGGCGGGAAAGTAGCAACAATGAGGTTTCAAGGGAGTAGGTGCTGCAAGCGGTCAGGCACGTGGCCCTAAGACTGGTGAGGGTGACATCAATGACGTGCAGACAGGGCCGGTTCTAGGTGAAATAGGGCCCTGGGGCAAAAAACAATAAGCCCCCCCCCCGTCACATCATCATCCCCTCTTTTTTTACATCACCCCTTCGTGTCACATTATTTCTCCCCCCTCCATGGCAGCATACTTCCCGCTCTCCATCGCCCCCCCCCCCCGCCCCCCCCTCCCGGATGGCACATTTCTCCCACCCCATGTCACATCATCTCCCCCTCCTTTTTACATCACCATCTTCACATCACATTATTCCCCCCCCCCCATGGCAGCATACAGAAATACAGTGCCCCATACCTCTTACATCCAATGACGTCTCCTTTGATATAGATGTTCTCTGTTCTCGTCTTCTCCTTTCAGACCTTCAGACCAGACCACTATTGTGTTGCCATTTTCTGTCTCTGCAGTTTGACAACAAAGAAAAATCTTAGTTTACTACTTTTCAATTATCCTCCCATCTTCTGAACAAATCATCCTACTACCCCCAATACTGTGCCGCTGTGCTCCCCAATACTATACTGCAGAAACAGATAATAACCCTGATAATACTAGTACCACACAGAGCCCCCATATAAAATACTCCTTCTTTGTGGCCTCAGTAGAAGCCCCCATAGTGCCCCCCATGTGCCAGTAACAAGTGCCTCTTTAACCACCCACCCCATGTGCCAGTAAAAAGTGCCTCTTTAACCCCCCCTCCCCATGTGGCAGTAACAAGTGCCTCTTTAACCCCCCCACCCCATGTGCCAGTAACAAGTGCCTCTTTAACCCCCCCCCCACATGTGCCAGTAACAAGTGCCTCTTTAACCCCCACCCCATGTGCCAGTAACAAGTGTCTCTTTAACCCCCCCAACCCATGTGCCAGTACCAAGTGCCTCTTTAAGCCCCCACCCCATGTGCCAGTAACAAGTGCCTCTTTAACCCCACACCCCATGTGCCAGTAAAAAGTGCCTCTTTAACCTCCCACCCCATGTGCCAGTAACAAGTGCCTCTTTAACCTCCATGCCATGTGCCAGTAACAAGTGCCTCTTCAACCCCCACCCAATGTGCCAGTAACAGGTGCCTTTTTAACCCCCAACCCTATGTGCCAGTAACAAGTGCCTCTTTAACCCCCCACCCCATGTGCCAGTACCAAGTGCCTCTTCAACCCCCCACCCCATGTGCCAGTAAAAAGTGCCTCTTTAACCTCCCACCCCATGTGCCAGTAACAAGTGCCTCTTTAATCCCCCACCCCATGTGCCAGTAACAAGTGCCTCTTTAACCCCCCCACCCCTTGTGCCAGTATCAAGTGCCTTTTTAACCCCCCACCCCATGTGCCAGTAACAAGTGCCTTTTGAACCCCCCACCCAATGTGCCAGTAACAAGTGCCTTTTTAACCCCCGCACCCCATATGCCAGTAACAAGTGCCTCTTTAACCCCCTCACCCCATGTGCCAGTAAGAAATGCCTCTTTAACCCCCTACCCCATGTGCCAGTAACAAGTGCCTCTTTAACCCCCCCCACCCCATGTGCCGGTAAAAAGTGCCTCTTTAACCCCCCACCCCCAAGTGCCAGTAAAAGATAGTCCGGTATATAATAAACAAAACAAAAAAAAATACTTTTACTTACCTCCATGGCAGCGATGCGATGCAGGCCTCTTCCGGCCTGTGTCCCATGCTGTAAGGCTCTGCCACCTGCACCGGCCTCTGATAGACTGCAGACCTTGTGCTGGCAGCCTATCAGAGGAACAGGGAAGGGAGACGCCTCCCTCCCCAGCCCCACAGCACAGCCATCTGTATCACTGTCCTGAGGACAGCGGGCCCCCTAAAATTGTAGACTTTGCAGTTACTTGCGGGCCGGCCCAGTGACAGTGTTGGGCGGATGGTGGGCTTGGGGGCCCCTAAGGACTCGGGAGCCTGGGGGCAATTGCCCCCCTTGCCTATATGGAAGTGCCGGCCCTGTAGATGCAGACAATAGTAGATGATGATGTAGCTGATCGCAAGTGGAAGCAGGGTGAAGAGGGGGCTTCATCATCATCGTCAGGAGATGAGGGTGGTAGCTTGTACGTGAAACAATGGCTGAATTAGCAGGGTGGCAGCAGTGTGACGTCTGGAGCCAAACGTGCCCGGGGTAGACTGTCTGCTACTCAGGAGCCTAACTGTCCAGAAAGAAATAGTGGTTTATAGAGGCAGCAGGCAGTCAACATAGAGGGGAGGAGGGACAATGCCATTCTCGTGGTGTGGGATTCTTTCATCAATCCTATGTAGTCACCATCGCCCATCCGCACAAAGGTCTGACCAGGGGACACTCTTGGGCATGCTCCACTGCCATGACTGCTGCAGTGGGTGGGGGTGCAGGAGCAGCAGCAGCTCTATTAGCAGCAACTTAAGTTTTGAGTCTCTAATGAGCACTTTTCTTCACCCGCCTACTGAGAAACCACCCTACAGCAGCAGAAAGACATGGACCAAACCTGAACTAGCAGGTGATGGCATACTTGGGCTTTACCCTGCCACGCAGATCTAAGATCCCCTGGACTAGTTTGCCCTGGACAGTAGTGTGGTATCAGAGCGGGTGTTTTGTGCGAAGGGGCCTAGTTACCCCAAAGGGAACTCGCCTTTCAACACAAAAGACTAACCTTTGTAAAGATAAATCAGGCATGGATCAGCCAGGATTTCTACACTCCAGTGCCTGATGGATCAGACTAGATCATTCTGGGTGCAACACCCAAACTTTGTGAAAAAAGATCATTTTTTTCTGACCAACTGCTTCAGCCACTATTCTAATGCTGCCACCCGCCTGATGCCGCACACCACCTGGCTCTGCTGCCATCTTCTCCTACTGCCACCCACTAGAGATGAGTGAATCGAAGTTGACAAAGTGGAATTCGATCTAAATTTCATAAAAAATTTGACTTGCACCGAAGTCGAATTTCCTCACGCTTCGTGGTAATGAATCACATTTTTTCCTAAAATGGCTACTGCACGTTAGAACATGGAGCTAACAACTCTGAGAACGAGGGATCACCCACAATGCCATGCATGCAGCCAGCCAGCATCTGTGATCTCACAGCCCTAAAGAATAGCCTCAGCCATCTTGGTTGCTGTCATTTCCCAGTGTACCTGGAAGGGAGTGCAGGGAGAGACGTGACAGGTGCTAGGGGCTGTGTTAGGAAAGAATTAATTCTGCAAAAAAAATAAAAAAAATTACTAATTTAGGGAAAAATCATTCAAAATATAGGGAAATGATAGGGATGCATTATCCACACTATAGGGAGAGAGCAGGGACCAATAGGGGAGTGTAAAGCCTGGGTAATAGGAGAGATTACTATTACACTTTGTTGCACTAATTGGGGATCCAAATAGCATTATATGATAGCTCAGTAATTATCAGTAGTATAGCTCAGTAGTTAGCCATTCTGCAGTGAATTTAGTTTGTGATAGCCTTATTTGGTGTCACGAACCAACGGGTGTGAACCCACTGTGCCACGTGTCTTACCTCCTGTAAGGGCATTGTCTAAGTGAAGCCCTCGATCATCACAGTACCCCTGATGGGGTAAACCAGGTCGCTTCCTCTTGAAGAGGATAGGCCACGAGACAGCTGGTCCAGGCGGACCAGGAGGTACCTGAGAAAGGTACCAGAAATACAGGTGTTGTCAGCAGGCTGAGTCGTAACCAGGGGCAACACTGCAGGACCAAAGAATGGGGCAGAGGCGAAGTCAGACAGGCAATAGGTCAGGGCAGGCAGCACAGGTACAGGTCAGGCAATCCAGGTTGGCAACAGGAGAGTCAAGTCAAGCAGGCAGGAATAAAACAGGTAGCAGAGTCCAGAAATAAAAGTACAAGTCAGGAACACAGGAACACAAGCGGATATCAGGAACTTTAGCAGGACACAAGGACCTTGAATTATCAGATGTTTTAGCAAAATGTCCCTTCTCCTCCTCAAGTAATAACTGCATCAAATTCAAAGAGCTCTTTGTTAATTCCCCCTCCCACTTCTCCAGCAATGATGCCGATTTTATGCGTTCCGCTGGAATTAATTTAATTCGCAGGCCTTTGGGAATAATCGACTGGGCAATATAATTTTCCAGGGACTTCACTTCCCACCAAGATTTAACGTTCTCCTTGTAGCCCAAATAAAGTTCTTTAAACACAGTTTTGCAACTAGTGATGGTAATTCCTGGAATCTCCTTTTCAGAAAAAATCTCATTCGCCTCTACGTATAAAGCTTCAGTAAATAGGGTGCTTTGTAGGAAACTGGCCATCCTATCATTAATAATACTACAAAAGTAGAAGGAAAAAGTAGCAAATCAATTACACTATAGTGTGGGTACACCTTCAGAGCTAAGACAAAATTTATCAATAAAGACGAAAGTGACTCCTAAAATATAATATTTATTAGTATGCTGATAAAATCATACCCAAATTTTAAACAAAATCCGACTTAAAAGGACACATGAGGTATGGGCAGGGTATGTCGGGTGGGAGATGTCACGGGGAACCTGGGCACTGTGCCCAGGGGTATATAGTGGCTGTCCCTTCCACTGCCCCTCACTAATCCTGCGCCCGAAGGCAACCCCTGATGGTGGGGTCCCCCCGTCCTCGTGCCTACCCTAAATTGCCCTTGGCATAACCCTATACCTCACAGCCATGAATGATAATCATAAATGTGCAATATTTTATATTTAATGTAGCAACATCAGCCACAGTCGGCATATCATATATAACAAAACAAAAAAGGCTTATTGTCTCTGGTCACAAGGACCTTGACACTGAGGCATCTGGGAGGGCTAGTATTGGTCAGCCAGGTCACATGCCCTAGCCCAAAAAGCACAGAAAGTGATGCGCGCCGGCCATTAAGGAAGTGGTGCAGGAAACAAGCAGCAAGCATGCTGTGGCCAGGGCTGAGAGGAAACTGTGGAGCGGATCCCAGAACAACAGTACCTACACAGACAGAACCCAGGACTGCAGCGGTGAATAGGAAGCACTGGCAGCAGATCACCGCTGAACACGGCCCCTGGGAACGCGGCGGCAAGCAGGGGAACAGCGGCGCACAGTAGCCGCTGTTACTTTTGGGGTTTATTTATTGTAAATACAAGTACGTCTTATTAGCTGTTCTGCGGTGAACTTACATTGGTATACAGCCATTTTGGGGGTTTAGTTATAGGAAATATAAGTACGTCTTATTAGCCGTTCTGCAGTAAACTTACATTGTTATACAGCCAATTTTGGGGTTTATTCATAGAAAACTAGCTAACTAGCTATATTTAATCTATTTCATTTAATGTTTGTGTGTGTTGTTAAAAGATATCGACACTATCCACTATAACAGTGACATCTACAGCATCCCGCCCCTTAATAGTGATCTCCACAGTCCCCACACCCTTTAACACTGACCCCCTCACACACAGTGCCCCATCCCTTAAAATTAGGGCTCCAAAGCAGCTCACCCCCTTAACTTTGTGAGTTTCACAGCACACCACCCCCTTGACAGTGACCTCCACAGCCCCCCCCCCCTCCTAAACAGTGGTCTCCGGCTTTCAGACTCCCTGTTCTCCGTCTGGCCCAGGGCCTGGACGGACACAAGGATGTCCTTTTGAACAGCTCACTATCAGACAGCAGCACTGTACTGTCTGAGTGTGAGCTGCAGGGAGAAAGTCACCGTACCTCTCACCTCTGCAGCTGACAAGTTAAATTTTAACTTCATTTTTTAAATCCCTGTTGGCTGAGGAGTGTAAGGGGGTGTGGCCTATCTGGGCCAGTGGCATGGCTTAGCGGGACCTAGAAGTTGATTTTTAACTTTATTTTTTTAATCTCTGTCGGTGGAGGAACTGAAGGGGTGTGGCCCAATTGGGTCGGGGTGTGGCTTAGCAGGACCTAGAAGTTGATTTTTAACTTCATTTTTTCAATCCCTTTTGGCTGAGGAGTGGTCGGGGCGTGGCTTAGGGGGACCTGGGGCAGGGCTTTAAGTCCGTCTTTTGAGGGTGGCCTGAATGGCCACCCTACCTGCCCCCTGAATTGTGACCTCCACAGCACTCCGCTCCCTTAACAGTGTCATCCACAGCACCCTGCCCCTTTAAAACTGACCTGCAGAAGTGAAGAAAAATGGCAGGGTGTGGCATTTTTGCATCAAGGTGAACATGGCCATTTTCCAAAAATGAGGGCAGAAGGGGAAGCGTGGCCAGGGTGCCAATGTTGACACCACTGCCTTGCGTCAACACATGCGGCGCCACCATAGAGTGGCCTGGGAGAACTGTGGCTCCAATGTAGTGGTCCAGCCTGCTGCAGCAACCGTTGCATCACACAGTGACCCCTTTTCCTGCAGTCAAGGCTCCACCACCTAAGCCGAAGGGAGCTGTCTTCCCTTCCCATCATCTGTTGGTCCTGATGCTCCTCCTCCTCCTACTTAGTCATTTCGTCAGCAATCGATCACAGAAGAGATTGCAAAAAGATAGCAGTAAACATGCACTTATCTAACGGCGCAGAAGCTGAAAGTGCCTCTGACCAAGTTGCTGGTGCTGCAGTCCATTCCATTTCAAACGGTGGACTCTGCACCTTTCAGAGAACTGATGGCTTGTGCCGAGCCGAGGTGGAGAGTCCCAAGCATTTCTTTGAGAAAAAGGCAGTACCAGCCCTGCACACGTATGTTGAACAGAAAGTGGGCCAGTCCTTGAGCCTGTCAGTGTCCGCTAAAGTGCTGTAACTAGCTGTAACTACAGTCAAGGACATTATATCTCCTTTACGGCCCACTGGGTAAATGTGTTTCCTGCCCAGCCACACCAGCAACTTGGCCAGGTGACCACGTTGCCGCCTCCACGTTCTCATGCCGTTGGTCCGGCAACAATGTCTGCCACTGCTTCCTCATTCTCCACCGTGTCCTCAGCCTCCACTGCAGTGGAATTCACATGTGCAGGGCACAGCGGTGTCACATTGTTCTGCACCTAGTTTGCCTATGGGAATGGAGTCACAGGGGAGGAACTGCTCCGCGCCCTCCATCAAGAAATTGAATCCTGGCTTTCTCCTTGCCAACTCAAAATCGGAACCATGGTTGTGATGGACTGAACCGTCACTGGGGCTGCTGGAGAAGACTGAGGGCTAGCCTCCTTCCTACGGACCGTGGACCCAGAACTATGGAGACCACCTCAGACCTCTTGAGGTTACAAGGAACTATTAACCCTGATTTATGTGTGGAGTTATAGGGCACATCTTTCCTATTGCCGATTAAAGGTGCAGGGGGTGAATCCCGCAACACCAAAAGGGGTTAACTCTGCACTGAGACTCAGTGATGGGATTAAAGGATAACTGTCACATTATTTTTTTTTCAATATCTTAATAGAGACCATCTTCATGACATTAGTGGCCATCTTCATTTTTTTTTTATTATCCCTGAACCCCTATAAAACTCTCATTTTGCCCCCCTCAGCGCCTATTTTTACCTTAGCCTAAAAACAGGTTGCTATGTGAGGTCCGTCTATCTCCTGGAGGACGGGAGACGCACAGTAACTTGTACGTGCGCGCTCCCGGAAGTGAGAGCTCTCTATTATGCCGGTTTCAGGCTGCGATCTCCACTCTGGAGACTGCAGTCTGAAATCGCGTTAGTGCCCCAGTCTGCTGCCGTGCCCCCAGTGCCTTTTTATAAATAAATGCCCCACTGCCCCCCACATGCGGCCATCATTGCCCCCATATGCCTCCATATGTCACCCGCTGCCCCCTCCGTTCCTCCTCCTGGTTGTTCCCCCCTCTGCTCCGCTCCTCCTGCTGCCGGTGTTCTAAGATATATTCCTACCGCAGCTATTTTCCTACTTCAGCATACTCAAAACGAGTGAAGGCCCCGCCCACAGCCCGTTCTCCTGACACGCCCTTTCTTTACTATCCCGTTCATTCTTTACTATCAATGGCGGCATAGAGTTAGTTTTTATAGTTGCCGAGCGCAGCGAGGCCGAGCCCGAAGCGTGGCGAGCGAAGCGAGCCCGCGAGGGTACAATTTTTAATGTAAATTATGGGCTTTTTGTTAAAATGTGGGCAGAGACTTTACTCTACTGAGCATGCTCAGTTCATGCGGTAGGAAAATATCTGAAAGTAGGAAAATATCGCAGAACACCGGCTGTATTCATCAGCGAGTGTTAGCTGTGACTTACAGCTAACACTCTGCTGCTACACCCCAGATCGGTGCTAACACCGATCTGGGGCGTTTAACCCCATAGATGCCGCGGTCAGCAGCCGCCCGCGGCATCCATGGGGTTAAGAGGGATGGAGCTCCCTCTCTCTTCTATCGCGCTGCTGCTGCGATCGCTCCACTCTGGCGATCGCAGCCCCCCGATGCGGCCATATGTCCTGCTGCCCCCGTTCTCCTCCTCCTCCTCCACCACGTGGCTCCCTCCCTCCCTTCTGCTCCAATCCTCCTCTGCTGCCGTGTGTGATCTGCAGCGAGTGTTAGCCTGTAACACACAGCTAACACTCTGCTGCTATGCCCCAGATCAGTGCTGGCACCGATCTGGAGCATTTAACCCATAGATGCCGCGGTCAGCAGCCGCCCGCGGCATCCATGGGGTTAAGAGGAGAGAGCTCCCCTGCGATACGCTGCTGGTGCGATAGCAGCGGTGCGATCAGTTGTCATGGCAACCAGACGCCTTACAAAGGCGTCCTGGTTGCCAGTTATCTAAGGCTGATGAGACCCTGAGGGTCTCATCAGCCTTAGTGTAAATGTAGCACTGACTATACAGTGCATTGCAATAGATGACTATTGCAATGCACTGTACAGTGATCAGGCCCACTGGATCTTCAGGATCCAGATGGGTCTTGATAAGTTAAAAAAAAAAAAAAAAAGTTGAAAAATAAATAAATAAAAATTTAAATGAGAATAAAATAAAAATGGTCTTTTTTCAAATCTGTTTGTCATAAAAAATAAAAAATATACATAATTGGTATCGCCACGTCCGTAAAAACAGCTCTATAAAAATATCACATGACCTAACCCCTTAGGTGAACACCGTAAACAATAAAAATAAAAACCATGTAAAAAGCCATTTTTGTCACCTTATGATAGTGTGGTATCAGAGCGGGTGTTTTTGTGCGGAAGGGGCCTAGATTACCCCAAAGGGAACTCGCCTTTCAACACAAAAGACTAACCTTTGTAAAGATAAATCAGGCATGGATCAGCCAGGATTTCTACACTCCAGTGCCTGATGGATCAGACTAGATCATTCTGGGTGCAACACCCAAACTTTGTGAGAAAAGATCATTTTTTCTGACCAACTGCTTCAGCCACTATTCTAATGCTGCCACCGCCTGATGCCGACACCACCTGGCTCTGCTGCCATCTTCTCCTACTGCCACCCACTAGAGATGAGTGAATCGAAGTTGACAAAGTGGAATTCGATCTAAATTTCATAAAAATTTGACTTGCACGCAGTCGAATTTCCTCACGCTCGTGGTAATGAATCACATTTTTTCCTAAAATGGCTACTGCACGTTAGAACATGGAGCTAACAACTCTGAGAACGAGGATCACCCACAATGCCATGCATGCAGCCAGCCAGCATCTGTGATCTCACAGCCCTAAAGAATAGCCTCAGCCATCTTGGTTGCTGTCATTTCCCAGTGTACCTGGAAGGGAGTGCAGGAGAGGCGTGACAGGTGCTAGGGGCTGTGTTAGGAAAGAATTAATTCTGCAAAAAAATAAAAAAATTACTAATTTAGGGAAAAATCATTCAAAATATAGGAAATGATAGGGATGCATTATCCACACTATAGGGAGAGAGCAGGGACCAATAGGGAGTGTAAAGCCTGGGTAATAGGAGAGATTACTATTACACTTTGTTGCACTAATTGGGGATCCAAATAGCATTATATGATAGCTCAGTAATTATCAGTAGTATAGCTCAGTAGTTAGCCATTCTGCAGTGAATTTAGTTTGTGATAGCCTTATTTGGTGTCACGAACCAACGGGTGTGAACCCACTGTGCCACGTGTCTTACCTCCTGTAAGGGCATTGTCTAAGTGAAGCCCTCGATCATCACTGAGTACCCCTGATGGGGTAAACCAGGTCGCTTCCTCTTGAAGAGGATAGGCCACGAGACAGCTGGTCAGGCGGACCAGGAGGTACCTGAGAAAGGTACCAGAAATACAGGTGTTGTCAGCAGGCTGAGTCGTAACCAGGGGCAACACTGCAGGACCAAAGAATGGGGCAGAGGCGAAGTCAGACAGGCAATAGGTCAGGGCAGGCAGCACAGGTACAGGTCAGGCAATCCAGGTTGGCAACAGGAGAGTCAAGTCAAGCAGGCAGGAATAAAACAGGTAGCAGAGTCCAGAAATAAAAGTACAAGTCAGGAACACAGGAACACAAGCGGATATCAGGAACTTTAGCAGGACACAAGGACCTTGAATTATCAGATGTTTTAGCAAAATGTCCCTTCTCCTCCTCAAGTAATAACTGCATCAAATTCAAAAGAGCTCTTTGTTAATTCCCCTCCCACTTCTCCAGCAATGATGCCGATTTTATGCGTTCCGCTGGAATTAATTTAATCGCAGGCCTTTGGGAATAATCGACTGGGCAATATAATTTTCCAGGGACTTCACTTCCCACAAGATTTAACGTTCTCCTTGTAGCCCAAATAAAGTTCTTTAAACACAGTTTTGCAACTAGTGATGGTAATTCCTGGAATCTCCTTTTCAGAAAAATCTCATTCGCCTCTACGTATAAAGCTTCAGTAAATAGGGTGCTTTGTAGGAAACTGGCCATCCTATCATTAATAATACTACAAAAGTAGAAGGAAAAAGTAGCAAATCAATTACACTATAGTGTGGGTACACCTTCAGAGCTAAGACAAAATTTATCAATAAAGACGAAGTGACTCCTAAAATATAATATTTATTAGTATGCTGATAAAATCATACCCAAATTTTAAACAAAATCCGACTTAAAAGGACACATGAGGTATGGGCAGGGTATGTCGGGTGGGAGATGTCACGGGGAACCTGGGCACTGTGCCCAGGGGTATATAGTGGCTGTCCCTTCCACTGCCCTCACTAATCCTGCGCCCGAAGGCAACCCCTGATGGTGGGGTCCCCCCGTCCTCGTGCCTACCCTAAATTGCCCTTGGCATAACCCTATACCTCACAGCCATGAATGATAATCATAAATGTGCAATATTTTCATATTTAATGTAGCAACATCAGCCACAGTCGGCATATCATATATAACAAAACAAAAAAGGCTTGTGTCTCTGGTCACAAGGACCTTGACACTGAGGCATCTGGGAGGGCTAGTATTGGTCAGCCAGGTCACATGCCCTAGCCCAAAAGCACAGAAAGTGATGCGCGCCGGCCATTAAGGAAGTGGTGCAGGAAACAAGCAGCAAGCATGCTGTGGCCAGGGCTGAGAGGAAACTGTGGAGCGGATCCCAGAACAACAGTACCTACACAGACAGAACCCAGGACTGCAGCGGTGAATAGGAAGCACTGGCAGCAGATCACCGCGAACACGGCCCCCTGGGAGCGGCGGCAAGCAGGGAACAGCGGCGCACAGTAGCCGCTGTTACTTCTTGGGGTTTATTTATTGTAAATACAAGTACGTCTTATTAGCTGTTCTGCGGTGAACTTACATTGGTATACAGCCATTTTGGGGGTTTAGTTATAGGAAATATAAGTACGTCTTATTAGCCGTTCTGCAGTAAACTTACATTGTTATACAGCCAATTTTGGGGTTTATTCATAGAAAACTAGCTAACTAGCTATATTTAATCTATTTCATTTAATGTTTGTGTGTGTTGTTAAAAGATATCGACACTATCCACTATAACAGTGACATCTACAGCATCCCGCCCCTTAATAGTGATCTCCACAGTCCCCACCCCTTTAACACTGACCCCCTCACACACAGTGCCCCATCCCTTAAAATTAGGGCTCCAAAGCAGCTCACCCCTTAACTTTGTGAGTTTCACAGCACACCACCCCCTTGACAGTGACCTCCACAGCTCTCCCTCCTAAACAGTGGTCTCCGGCTTTCCAGACTCCCTGTTCTCCCGTCTGGCCCAGGGCCTGGACGGACACAAGAGATGTCCTTTGAACAGCTCACTATCAGACAGCAGCACTGTACTGTCTGAGTGTGAGCTGCAGGGAGAAAGTCACCGTACCTCTCACCTCTGCAGCTGACAAGTTAAATTTTAACTTCATTTTTTAAATCCCTGTTGGCTGAGGAGTGTAAGGGGGTGTGGCCTATCTGGGCCAGTGGCATGGCTTAGCGGGACCTAGAAGTTGATTTTTAACTTTATTTTTTTAATCTCTGTCGGTGGAGGAACTGAAGGGGTGTGGCCCAATTGGGTCGGGGTGTGGCTTAGCAGGACCTAGAAGTTGATTTTTAACTTCATTTTTTCAATCCCTTTTGGCTGAGGAGTGGTCGGGCGTGGCTTAGGGGACCTGGGGCAGGGCTTTAAGTCCGTCTTTGAGGGTGGCCTGAATGGCCACCCTACCTACCCCCTGAATTGTGACCTCCACAGCACTCCGCTCCCTTAACAGTGTCATCCACAGCACCCTGCCCCTTTAAAACTGACCTGCAGAAGTGAAGAAAAATGGCAGGGTGTGGCATTTTGCATCAAGGTGAACATGGCCATTTTCCAAAAATGAGGGCAGAAGGGGAAGCGTGGCCAGGGTGCCAATGTTGACACCACTGCCTTGCGTCAACATATGCGGCGCCACCATAGAGTGGCCTGGGAGAACTGTGGCTCAATGTAGTGGTCCAGCCTGCTGCAGCAACCGTTGCATCACTACAGTGACCCCTTTTCCTGCAGTCAAGGCTCCACCACCTAAGCCGGAGGGAGCTGTCTTCCCTTCCCATCATCTGTTGGTCCTGATGCTCCTCCTCCTCCTACTTAGTCATTTCGTCAGCAATCGATCACAGAAGAGATTGCAAAAAGATAGCAGTAAACATGCACTTATCTAACGGCGCAGAAGCTGAAAGTGCCTCTGACCAAGTTGCTGGTGCTGCAGTCCATTCCATTTCAAGCGGTGGACTCTGCACCTTTCAGAGAACTGATGGCTTGTGCCGAGCCGAGGTGGAGAGTCCCAAGCATTTCTTTGAGAAAAAGGCAGTACCAGCCCTGCACACGTATGTTGAACAGAAAGTGGGCCAGTCCTTGAGCCTGTCAGTATCAGCTAAAGTGCTGTAACTAGCTGTAACTACAGTCAAGGACATTATATCTCCTTTACGGCCCACTGGGTAAATGTGTTTCCTGCTCGCCACACCAGCAACTCTGGCCCAGGTGACCACGTTGCCGCTCCACGTTCTCATGCCGTTGGTCCGGCAACAATGTCTGCCACTGCTTCCTCATTCTCCACCGTGTCCTCAGCCTCCACTGCAGTGGAATTCACATGTGCAGGGCACAGCGGTGTCACATTGTTCTGCACCTAGTTTGCCTATGGGAATGGAGTCACAGGGGAGGAACTGCTCCGCGCCTCCATCAAGAAATTGAATCCTGGCTTTCTCCTTGCCAACTCAAGAAAATCGGAACCATGGTTGTGATGGACTGAACCGTCACTGGGGCTGCTGGAGAAGACTGAGGGCTAGCCTCATCCTTCCTACGGACCGTGGACCCAGAACTATGGAGACCACCTCAGACCTCTTGAGGTTACAAGGAACTATTAACCCTGATTTATGTGTGGAGTTATAGGGCACATCTTTCCTATTGCCGATTAAAGGTGCAGGGGTGAATCCACTAACACCAAAAGAGTTAACTCTGCACTGAGACTCAGTGATGGGATTAAAGGATAACTGTCACATTATTTTTTTTCAATATCTTAATAGAGACCATCTTCATGACATTAGTGGCCATCTTCATTTTTTTTATTATCCTGAACCCCTATAAAACTCTCATTTTGCCCCCCTCAGCGCCTATTTTTACCTTAGCCTAAAAACAGGTTGCTATGTGAGAGTCCGTCTATCTCCTGGAGGACGGAGACGCACAGTAACTTGTGCGTGCGCGCTCCCGAGAGTGAGAGCTCTCTATTATGCCGGTTTCAGGCTGCGATCTCCACTCTGGAGACTGCAGTCTGAAATCGCGTTAGTGCCCCAGTCTGCTGCCGTGCCCCCCAGTGCCTTTTTATAAATAAATGCCCCACTGCCCCCACATGCGGCCATCATTGCCCCCATATGCCTCCATATGTCACTCCGCTGCCCTCCGTTCCTCCTCCTGGTTGTTCCCCCCCCTCTGCTCCGCTCCTCCTGCTGCCGGTGTTCTAAGATATATTCCTACCGCGCTATTTTCCTACTTCAGCATACTCAAAGCAGTGAAGGCCCCGCCCACAGCCCGTTCTCCTGACACGCCCTTTCTTTACTATCCCGTTCATTCTTTACACTATCAATGGCGGCATAGAGTTAGTTTTTATAGTTGCCGAGCGCAGCGAGGCCGAGCCCGAAGCGTGGCGAGCGAAGCGAGCCCGCGAGGGTACAATTTTAATGTAAATTATGGGCTTTTTGTTAAAATGTAGGCAGAGACTTTGCTCTACTGAGCATGCTCAGTTCATGCGGTAGGAAAATATCTGAAAGTAGGAAAATATCGCAGAACACCGGCTGTAGTTCATCAGCGAGTGTTAGCTGTGACTTACAGCTAACACTCTGCTGCCACACCCCAGATCGGTGCTAACACCGATCTGGGGCGTTAACCCCATAGATGCCGCGGTCAGCAGCCGCCCAGCGGCATCCATGGGGTTAAGAGGGATGGAGCTCCTCTCTCTTCTATCGCGCTGCTGCTGCGATCGCTCCACTCTGGCGATCGCAGCCCCCGATGCGGCCATATGTCCTGCTGCCCCCGTTCCTCCTCCTCCTCCTCCACCACGTGGCTCCCCTCCCTCCCCTTCTGCTCCAATCCTCCTCTGCTGCCGTGTGTAATCTGCAGCGAGTGTTAGCCTGTAACACACAGCTAACACTCTGCTGCTATGCCCCAGATCAGTGCTGGCACCGATCTGGGGCATTTAACCCATAGATGCCGCGGTCAGCAGCCGCCCGCGGCATCCATGGGGTTAAGAGGGAGAGAGCTCCCTGCGATACGCTGCTGGTGCGATAGCAGCGGTGCGATCGTTGTCATGGCAACCAGACGCCTTACAAAGGCGTCCTGGTTGCCAAGTTATCTAAGGCTGATGAGACCCTGAGGGTCTCATCAGCCTTAGTATAAATGTAGCACTGACTATACAGTGCATTGCAATAGATGACTATTGCAATGCACTGTACAGTGATCAGGCCCACTGGATCTTCAGGATCCAGATGGGTCTTGATAAGTTAAAAAAAAAAAAAAAGTTGAAAAATAAATAAATAAAAATTTAAATGAGAATAAAATAAAAATGGTCTTTTTCAAATCTGTTTGTCATAAAAAATAAAAAAATATACATAATTGGTATCGCACGTCCGTAAAAACAGCTCTATAAAAATATCACATGACCTAACC
Organism: Bufotes viridis; assembly: GCA_033119425.1. Classification (NCBI taxonomy): domain Eukaryota; kingdom Metazoa; phylum Chordata; class Amphibia; order Anura; family Bufonidae; genus Bufotes; species Bufotes viridis. The sequence goes on along the minus strand of CM065592.1, from coordinate 467,797,479 downwards.
CCTTAGGTGAACACCGTAAACAATAAAAATAAAACCATGTAAAAAAGCCATTTTTTGTCACCTTATGACAAAAATTCGAACACAAAGCGATCAAAAGGCGTCGCCGCCCAAAATAGTACCAATAAAACGTCACCTCATCCTGCAAAAAATGAGCCCCTACCAAAAACAATCGCCCTAAAAATTAAAAACTATGGCTCTGAGACTAAAACATGATTTCTTTTGTTTTAAAAATGCTTTTTCGTGTTAAATGTAATTTTTTTAAAAAAAGAAGACATATTATGTATCGCCACGTCCGTAAGGACCTGCTCTATAAAAATACCACATAACCTAACCCCTCAAGTGAACACTGTAAAAAAAAAATAATAAAAACTTTGTCAAAAAGCCATTTTTTTGTCACCTTACATCACAAAAATTGTAATAGCAAGCGATCAAGAAGTCATATGACCCCAAAAATAGTACCAATCTAACCGTCACCTCATCCCGCAAAAATGATACCCAACCTAAGACAATCGTTTAAAAACTGAAAAAACGATGGCTCTCAGACTATGGAGACACTAAAACATGATTTTTTTTGTTTAAAAAATGATTGTGTAAAACCTAAATAAATAAAAAAAGGATACATATTGGGTATCCCGCGTCCGTGAGGGCCTGCTCTATAAAATATCACATCATCTAACCCCTCAGCTGAACACCGTGAAAAAATAAAAATAAAAACAGTGCCAAAAAAAGCCATTTTTGTGAACTTACATCACAAAAATTGTAACACCAAGCGATCAAAAAGGCGTATGCCCCCCAATATAGTACCAATCAAACCGACACCTCATCCTGCAAAATTGAAGACCATATCTAAAACAATCAGTCAAAAAATAAAAAAGCTATAGCTCTCAGAATATGGAGACACTAAAACATCATTTTTTTGTTTAAAAATGCTATTATTGTGTAAAACTTAAATAAATAAGAAAAAGTATACATATTGGGTATTGCCACATCCGTAACGATTTGTTCTATAAAAATAACACATGATCTACCCTGTCAGATGAATCTTGTAAAAAATAAAAAATAAAAACAGTGCCAAAACAGCCCTTTTTTGGTTACCTTGCCTCACAAAAAATGTAATATAGAGCAATTAAAAATCATATTTACCCCAAAATAGTACCAATAAAACTGGCACCTTATCCCCTAGTTTCCAAAATGGGGTAAATTTTGTGAGTTTCTACTGTAAAAGGTGCATCAGGGGGCTTCAAATGGGACACGGCATCTAAAAACCAGTCCAGCAAAATCTGCCTTCCAAAAACCATATGCGCTCCTTTCCTTCTGTGCCTTGCCGCCTGTCCTTACATCAGTTTACAACCACATGTGGGTGTTCCTGTAAACCGTAGAATCAGGGCAATAAATATAGAGTTTTGTTTGGCTGTTAACCCTCGATGTGTCCCCATGACAGTAATTCTGCCGCCCATGTATGTCCCCTATCACAGCAGTGATACAGCACAGATGTGGCCCCATGACAGTAATTCTGCAGCCCGTGTATGTCCCCTATCACAGCAGTGATACAGCACAGATGTGGCCCCATGACAGTAATTCTGCAGCCCGTGTATGTCCCCCTATCACAGCAGTTATACAGCACAGATGTGGCCCCATGACAGTAATTCTGCCGCCCATGTATGTCCCCCTATCACAGCAGTGATACAGCACAGATGTGGCCCCATGACAGTAATTCTGCCGCCCGTGTATGTCTCCCTATCACAGCAGTGATACAGCACATATGTGTCCCCATGACAGAATATATATAGTGTAAGGCAGTGCTATTATATTATAAAGACTAGTTTACCATTAGTTTTCTTTGTCCACGCAACAGAGAATGTTCACACAGTTTTACCACTTGTGTATGTGATAGCAGGAGGGGGGCGTGTTTCAGTGTGGAGAGCACCTATTGGTTGAGGTGCAGAAACTAGTGCACGAGGAGCTCAATGCATTGTGGGTAGTGAGGGCAGGCGGGATTAGCCTCAGGGTGAGGGCAGCAGCAGCCATCTTAACTGAATAAGGAAATTGCAGTTTTGTGCAGACTGGTTGCTAAGGGCTGGATCTTATGAAATATGGGGCGAGTAAGTCTAATAGTTATTGATTCTGGAATATCATGTTATTGGTAACTACATATATGAACATTCAAATTTGGGTCTAAATGTGACAGTTATCCTTTAAAATAAGTCCTGGCCGTTCAAACACAAGCGTAGGTACCAGAGGTGTATTGCAGCATATGAGGCAGCATCACTGCATTCATTGAGAATATACAAACGGCCACCATTCCCATTCAGAACAAGTCTATCCTCCTTCTTCTAGTTCTCTTTGTGGCAGCCAACTCGCACCCGAAGCAAAACGGTATGTCATTATCATCATTTTCTTCTTTTCATGCTAAGACTCCTTCTTGTCCTCTGCTCCATCGAGACATCTATAACGGAATGTTTGGCCATGAAATAACTTTTACCCACCAGCAATTAACTTGTCTACAAGCTGAACCCCACCTGGTCATGTTGCTGGCAGTGCAGTCGCTGCTGTACCATTTAAAAGTGCCTTGTACTCTCATGTGATGGAGAATGCGGGCCACTCCTTGCAATTCTCGTTATGTGGCAAACCATGTGGTGTTGGAGCTGATCGGCCTGAGCGAGAGTAGACACTCAGGATAGCAGTTAATAAAGTACATCAAGCAGAAAACATCCTGCTGGCTGTCACTCGACCAAGTCCAACTGGGCCAGGAGGTGAGTGAGTGGTTTTCTCATCTCTAGTTTTAATATATGAAAATGAGCCTCTAGGAGCAACGTGGAGCACTGATGTTGCACCTAGAGGCTCTGCTCTCTCTGTAACTGCCATGCCCTGACCACTTTGACAAGGCCAGGCAGTGGAAACATCATCACTCTTGATTTTATCATGTAGACAAAATAAATACCAGGTACTTATGGTGGCCATGCTGTCATAGTATAGAAAAAAGTGCTGGCCTCTCCAGTGGCTGAGACCATGGCAATGCATAGGCATGCATGAACTGCTCATGAGAAGTGCATGATTAGATGGAAAACTGAAGTCAGCAAAGGAGGCAATATGAACAATTACAATAAATTAGTAAGTGCCTTGTATTAACTTTGTCTACATAATAAATGCCATTTGCTGAAGTGAGACAACCCCTTTCACTTTCTGAGAAAACTTTGCCATGCTACATATGTTACAGTTTTGGTGGACTTGCTGTCAGTAGTTTTGTGCCAATGAAACTGGCCTAGGACCTAGGAGCAATGGGGACATTGTTGTTACACCTAGAGACTCTGCTTACTCTGCAGTTTCAATGGCATCTGCACTTCGGCAGGGTCAGGCAGTGTAAACATGATCCTCATGTCTTCTAAAGTTGCATTACACATGCACTGTACAGTAAAGAGGTTCGCTAGCAGCTGTTTTCTGTACTGCAAGCCTTTTTTCTATACTACACCTGCGCTGGTTACTGAAGTACATAGTACAGTGTGAGCCTTCAGGAGAAGTTAGGGCCAGACATGATGACATTTCCACTGCCTGGCCCTATCAATCAATGTGGAGAGGGCAAAGCAGTTACAGAGAGAGCAGAGCCTCTAGGTGTAAGAGCAACTAAAGGCTTATTTGCATATATTAAAACTAATTTTTTAAACAATGTGGACCCATATGAACATGGGACCAACACAGATACCTTCAGCTGCCAAGTGCACATGTAACAGGTAAGCCAGTTTCATAGGTACAAATCTGCTGACAGATGCACTTTAAAAGTTTACACTAGTGATGAGCGGATGTTACATCAGAAGTCACGTAGTTCATAACTTCGAATTAATACTGCACAGAGATCTATCTCTGTACAATATTAGAATATTTGGACTCTGATGAGCCGAAGTTAGTTATTCGTGAAGCTTGACTTTGTAGAATAACTTCGGTAATTGATTTTAAAGTGGAAAACTACTTTGAAACTTGAAACTGAACTTGGCTTAGGTTTCGACAGATCTCCGTACAGTATTAATCCGAAGTTATGAAGGAAGTGACTTTGGAGTGTAGGTAGTTAACCCCTTTAGGACCTTGCGATTATACGTTTTTACGTTTTTTTTTTCTCTTTCCCTGCATTCACAGAGCCATAACTTTTCTGTTATTCAAATTTCCAATGGGGTGCAATTAGGAAAAAAATGCAATTCCTCTACAGTTTCATTGGTTTGGTTTTTATGGTTTTCCCTATGCGGTAAAACTGACCAGTTCCCTTCATTCTCTGGGTCAGTAAAATTACAGCGATACCACATTTAACTAGTTTTTTCTTGCGTTTTAATACAGTAAAAAACATTTGGAATTTATTTTCCTTTTCACCACCATATTCCGACTCCCAAAATGTTTTATGGTTAAGTCTGTGGAGTTGTGTGAGGGCTTATTTGTTGCAGGATGATCTGTTGTTTTTCTTTTAATTTTGGAGTGTTTATGACTTTTTGATCACTTTTTGTTACATTTTTCTGAGGTAAAGTGACAAATAAATAGTTAATCGAGGCCTTTAAAGACGAGACTTCCGCTGTATATCTACAGCAGAGGTCCGGAAAGGGTTAACACTCAGCGCAGTAACAGTATGGTGCAGTGATGATACAATACAGGCTTAAAAGCAAGGAGTACAGCATTGCTTGCTAGTTGTATTATACAGCTTAGTATCTTTCTTTCTCTTCTATTATGGTCCACTCGTCTACTCTTTAATATGGCTTCCAAAACTGATTTAGGACACCTTAAAGTGTGGACAAGGCCGGTTTTAGACAAAATGTGGCCCTGGGCATAATCAAAAGGGGGGGGCCCACATCTTGAAATAATGTACTAAAAACACACCCCTGCTGATCAGCTGTTTGAGGAGACTGTGCGTGCTGTTCACTGCTGCTGTCCTATAGACATACAGCAGCAGAGCAGGAAGAGAGCAGGGAAACGGCACGTGCGCACAGCACACGCCGTCTCACAAAACAGCTAATCATCGGGAGCGACGGGTGTCAGACCCCCGCCGATCTAAGGGTACTTTCACACTAGCATTTTCTTTTCCGGCCTAGGGGCACAATACCAGAAAAGAACTGATCAGTAGTTTTATCCCAATGCATTCTGAATGGAGAGAAATCCGTTCAGGATGCATCAGGATGCATCAGTTCAGTCACTCTTACTGTTTTTGGATGGAGAAAATACCGCAACATGCTGCGGTTTTATCTCTGTCCAAAATTCCAGAACACTTCCCGGAATGCTGGATCCGGCATCAATTTACATTGAAATGTATTAGTGCCGGATCCGGCATTAAAATTACTGCATGGCAGACCTTTAAAAATGTTAAAAAGATAAATACTGGATCCGTTTTTCTGGATGACAACCAGAGAGAAGGTTCCGGTATTGCAATGCATTTGTAAGACGGATCCGCATCCAGATCCATCTACAAATGCGACAGAACTGCTTGCTGGATTCCTCTGCTGCAAGTGTGAAAGTACCCTAAGGCCCCTTTCACACGGGCGAGTTTTCCGCGCGGGTGCAATGCTTGAGGAGGACGCATTGCACCCACACTGAATCCGGTCCCATTCATTTCTATGGGGTTGTGCACATGAGCGGTTATTTTCACGCATCACTTCTGCGTTGCGTGAAAATCGCAGCATGCTCTATCTATTGTGTGTTTTTCACGCAACGTAGGCCCCATAGAAGTGAATGGGGCTGTGGGAAAATCTCAAGCATCAGCAAGCAAGTGCGGATGCAGTGCGATTTTCCCGCATGGTTGCTTAGCAACGGGACCAGATCTTTATTATTTTTCCTTATACCATGGTTATAAGGGGAAATAATAGCATTCTTAATAAAGAATGCATAGTAAAATAAAGAGGAAGGGGTTAAAAATAATAAAAGTTAACTTACTTAGCCACTTGATCGCGTAGTTGCGATCTGTCCTCTCTTTCCCAGCATCAGCTAGCAACTAAAGGACCTGTGATGACATCACATCACATGGTCCAATCACATGGTCCATCACCATGGTAAGATTCCCGCAATGCACCCGCCTCTTATCCGGGCGTCAAACATGACGCCCGTGTGAAAGAGGCCTAATATTGATGACCTAAGGATAGGTTATCAATATGAAAAAACCCGGAGAACCTCTTGAAGCTACCCCCAATACTGTGCCTGTTGTGTCGCCCCCATGTCCACAAACACTATACTATACTATAAAGCGTGTAAAATATAAGAGTGAAACTGGATCACACATCCTCAATACTATGCTTGTATCTAATGACTGCAGCAGACTGCCCTCATTAGTAATTGTGCTCCCAATAGTGATAATACTCCCCAAGATAGCCCCCATTAGTAGCAATGCCCTCCATATTGTGTCAAATAATAATAACGCCTCTAAAGTACCCTAGTAGTAATAATATAACCATAATGCTCCCAGTGGCTCTAATGTCCCCATGTAGTGCCCCCCCTCTCCCATTAGTTCCAATATAGAATGCTTCCCCCCATAGTGCCAATATATATAATGTTCCACCGTAGTACCAGTATGTATATAATGTTCCTCCATTCCTCCCCAGTAGTGCCAAGTATATATAATAATCTCCTTTTCCCCCATCCCTGGTGCCCCCAGCAGTGTGGACATGTGGACTGCCTCCCTCCCGTCCCCCGCCGCCGTCTGCGATGCCGACCACAGTTTTATATGTAGCTTGTGTTGCTGCGTCCTGATGCATGCGCTCCCAATGACATTCCCACTCCTGCTCTGGGTCTCACTTGATGATGTCATCATGCGAGACCCTGCGCAGGAGGTTGCAGTGATGTCATTGCGGCTTCTTGCTCTGTTCTAATGCCTCACAGGCTCGTGGCCTAGCGGCCTGAGGCTTGTGAAGTTGGACAGCCATGAGTGCACCCACCTTTATGGGGTGAAGTGGCGCCCTAGGCGGATGACTACCCTCCCCTATCCATCGTCCTGGTCCTAATTCAGAGCACATTACAGCAGGAGGTATAACAGGAGAGGACTATAACTCCCAGCATGTCTAAACCATTTTTATTTAATATCAGAGTACATTACAAGAGGAGGCATAAGAGAAGACTACAACTCCCAGCATGTCCAAGCAGTTATTATGTAATATCAGAGTACATTATAAGAGGAGGTATACAACTCCCAGCATATCCAGGATGTTGTAATGTACTCTGATATTATATAATAATAGCCTGGACATGCTGAGAGTTGTAGTCCTCTCCTCCTATATCTCCTCTTGTTGGTGAGATCATCACAGGTCCTTCATCCCCTCTTCTCTGCTAAGCTCCGCCTCCTGCATCTGACATTATCGCAGGTCCTGGCAGCACTAGGGTAATAATTTCTCTTAAATGTGAGGGAGCACTGTTCAGCTGCCCGTTTGCTTCCTCGGACGTTCAGCTGAACAGAAGCACTGAAGCATGGGGCACCTCAGACAATTGGGGCCCTGGGCAATTTTGTTAACCCCCCCCCCTAACGCTGGCCCTGAGTGTGGATGTACCCTTCAAGTTCCAAAGAGATTATAGATGATAGTTAAGTGTCCCCGCAAAAGGTAACATTGTGACCTGTGTATTTTTCAAAGGGGCCTAACAAGTAAGAATGGTCCAAATGTGGAAAACAACGTTAATGTGGTTAGGAATAATAATAATAATACCACCAAATCTACAAGAACATTGATGCTGTCCTTATTTTTGGACATATTGAAACTTATGTTTGAATATTTTTCTGGAATATAGATGTAATGTAGACACACAGTAAGTCATTGTTAGAGTTGAGCGAACACCTGGAAGTTCAGGTTCGCCGGGTTCAGCCCAACTTCGTCGCAAAGTTCGAGTTCGGGACCCGAACTTGACCCCGAACCCGAACCCCATTGAAGTCAAAGGGGACCCGAACTTTGGGGCACTAAAATGGCTCTAAAAAAAGTAATAGAAAGGGCTAGAGGACTGCAAAAGGAAGCAAAATGGGGGTAAGAGCTGGACAATTGCCCTGCAAACAAATGTGGATAGGGAAATGACTTAAAATAACATAAAATACATAAAAATTAAAAATAATAATCTTGAACTAGGAGGAGGAGGTCCATATTGAGTAGGAGGATGAGGAGGCAGTGGACGTGGCAGTGTAGGTAGAAGCGGTGGTGGAGGAGGTAGTCGCCAACAACACTGTTTTTTTTGGTTTGGGTAGACCCCAAAACATTGGGAAATACAGAAAAGAAAACAAAGAGAAAGTGTGCTGGAGTATAACAAAGGCTGAGTGAGGCCGGTATACATGTCTATTCTGCACAAGGTACGGACAAGTCCTGTGGCATCCATGCCTGGTTCATTTTAATGAACGTGAGCTTGTCAACATTGGCTGTGGACAGACGGCTGCACTTGTCAGCGATAACGCATCCTGCCATGCTAAACACAAGTTCAGACAATACACTGGCTGCAGGGCAGACCAGCACCTCCAAGGCGTAAAGGGCAAGCTCAGGCCATGTGCCCCATTTGGAGACCCAGAAGTTGAATGGGGCAGACCCATCAGTCAGTACGTGTTGGCGTGTGCACACACACTGTTCCACCATGTTGCTGAAATGCTGCCTCCTGCTAAGACGTTCCATATCAGCTGGTGGTGCTGGTTCTTGTGCCGTGCTGACAAAGCTTTTCCACATTTCGGCCATGCTAACCCTGCCTTCTTAGGTGCTGGCGGTGCCCCAGCTGCTTTGGCGACTTCTTCCTCATGCTCTGCCTTTGCCCTGTGCTTCCACTGAGGCCCCGGTGTCAGGTGGGAATGCCATTAGCAGCTTGTCTACCAGCGTGCAGAATATATTTCCCAGTCAAGCATGCAGTGCAGGGGTAGTTTAATAGAAAAAAAGAGGTACAGTTCACCCAGCCAGCAATCTAAACGCCGACGAATTTACATCATATATTTCCCAGTCAGGTATGCAGTGCAGGGATAGTTTGAAAGAAAAAAGGGGTACAGATCACCCAGCAATCTAAACGCAGACAAATTTACAGAATATATTTCCCAGTCAGGTATGCAGTGCAGCAGGAACACAACCTCCAAGCCACTTGTGAATGACTGGCCCGATAACCGTCAAAATGTTCCCCCCAGAATCTAACAGATTGATTTACTGAATTGAATTCCCTGTAAGATACACAGTGAAGGCCGCAGGGGTACTTGACCGCCAAAAAAAGTGAATTTGTCCCCCCATCATCTAACAGATGGATTTATTGAATTGATTTCACTGTCAGATATGCAGCACAGGAGTACTTTACAGAAAAAAATTGAATATTTCACCCCCTGGGGCCTTGAACTTACAGACGGATTACCTATATTATTTTCCCTTCCCCTGGCACAAATGCAGTGCAGGTGCACTTAAAAAATGCGTATATGTCGCCCACTGAACTACAAGAACAGGATTAAATTATTGTCCCTGGCACATATGCAGGTGCAAGTGCACTGCACTTGCACAAAATGGCCGCCAACGCCCACCTAATTAACAGACGGATTAAAAATTATTTTTCTATGTCACTGGGCTCAGGGCAGGGTACAAAAATGTTGCATTGCACCCACACAAAAAAAAAATCGCTGTAGATCGCAGACTTAACACCAAGCTCTGATATCAGATTCTTTCCTAATCTCTCCCTCACAGCAGCAGCATCCTATCCCTACACTAGTAAAAGCTAACGTGACGTGCGGCGCTACGTGACTCCAGCTTATATAGAGGCTGGGTCACATGCTGCACTGGCCAATCACAGCCATGCCATTAGTAGGCATGGCTGAGATGGCTTCTAAGGGCTCACATCTTAAACGCTTGTTGATTGGCTTCCCTGTAGCCTTTTAACAAGTTTTATTAATCGGCCGAACACCAAATTCGAACCCAAACTTTTACAGAAAAGATCGGGTTCGGGTCCGGGTACAAAAAACCTTTACAGTTTGGGTTCACTCAACACTAGTCATTGTTAATTAACAACATGTTTAAGGTTTTTACAGATGTGTTAGAAATTTCTATATTTTGCCATTTTTTTCTGCAGGTCATATTAAGGGAGATATCTTGATTGACCTCAGCATTGGTTCCATGGCTCATCATCTGTATGCAGCCTGTGAGTTTTTCAAAGACATCATAGTGCTAAAGGTCAGTGACCGATGCAACATGGAGCTGAAAAGATGGGTGTCAACACATACAGGAGCATTTGACTGGAGCCATGCAGCAAAACTTCATGTAGACACAGAAGGAAACAGGTAAAGGATTTTTTCACATATTGGGGGAACCTATTGTCATTCTCGTAATGTCTACTGTACAAAAGAAGCAGATTTATAAAATGTTTAGGCAGTATATCTTTATCTACTTTATTCTTGCACTGCTACTCTGTTTCAGTTAAAATTTAGTCAGTGGGGAAGATTTATCAAAGTGGTGTAAAGTAGACCTGGCTTAGTTGCCCTTAGCAACCAATCAGTTTCTTCCTTTCATTTTTCACAGATCTTTTGGAAAATGAAAGGTGGAATCTAATTGGTTGCTATTGGCAACTAAGCCAGTTCTGCTTAACACAACTTTGATAAATCACCCATAGGTACCAGCATAACAATGGGTTCTGCTAAAGGGAAGCAATATAACTAGTGTTGAGCGAATCAAATCATTCAAAAATGGAATTAAATCCGAAGTTTAGGAAAAATTTGCCATGAATCCAAATTTCTTCTTGCTTCGTGGTAATGATTTTTTTTTTCTAAAATGGTGGCTGCACATTTTAGTAAGTAAAAGTAAGAAGCCTAGGAACACATCATCACCCATAATTCTGTGCAGCCAGCCAATCCGCAGCCATCCGCTGTGATGTCACGGCCTCATTAAAAGCCTCATCCAGCGTCATTTTACTGTTAGCTGAGCTTAGAGAGAGATGTGGCAAGCACATATGCGCTTGGACAGTGTTGCTTAAAACAGTTTAAAAAAGAATATTGGATAGGGACACTGCAGGGAGATTTTTTTTAAACTGTAAGACGAGCATATGGAGACAGCATGGAAACAGCAGGTTGAGTGTCATCGCCACGTGCATCTTGTTTAACTGCTGCAGCATTCATAGTTAATCTTTCATTTTATACATAGATTTACTGTGCCTCAGTTTTAAATGCGGTCAAATATATTGTCACGTGCATCTTGTTAAACTGCTGCAGCATTTATAGTTAAACTGCTATTTTACACACAGACTTAATGTGCGTCAGACTCAGTAATAAAGGTGGTGTAATGTATCGCTGCATTTATCTTGTTCAACTGCTGCCATATTCTTAGTTAATCTGTTATTTTACATATAGACTTACTGTGCATCAGACTCAGTATTAAAGGGTGATCTAATCTATCGCCATGTGCATTTTGTTCACCTACTGCCATATTCTTAGTTAATCTGTTATTTTACATATTGTCTTACTGTGCGCCAGGGCTAATATGTCGCCAGGTATATCTTGTTCAACTGCTGCTACATTTTTAGTTGATCTATTATTTTACACATATACTTACTGTGCATCGGACTCAGTATTAAAGGGCGGTCCAAATATAGCCGCTTGCATCTTGCTCAACTACTGCGACATTCATAATTAATCGATTACTTTACTGATACAGTTACTGTACATTATGGCCAACAAACAGTTGCCTGGGTCCTCCAAACTAATGGGCAGTGGCAAAAATATTGCTGTAGCCAGCACAAGTAACAGCAGAAGAAGTCATCCAGTGGTTATGTTTTGACCAACAATCCAGCTGTGCTTGAGTGGTTAACTCGCTCTTCAAGATCATCTCAAGTCACAACAGATACACACAGCTAGGAATCAGTGGGTTCCTCTGACAACACTCTTAGTTGGCATGGCCCAGGAACTGCCTCTGTGCCCTCACATGTCCTGAACCAGAATTTTGCTTTTGCTGCTCCTTCTGCTAACCAAGTAATGTTAGCCACTGGCTCTGCTTATCAGCGAGGATGAGCTTTGTGAGTTTCAGCTCAGCACAGCACAGGCCAGCAGAAACTGAGCGGTAGAGAGGTCCACTTAGGACTTCTCTAGGCGTGCAACTACCAACGATGACAGTCGGATGGGAGCACATGTTGCAAGAGTTCAGGGACGTGGTCTAGAAACATATAGGTGGAAACAGTGGGAGATGTGCAGCAAAACGTGGGAGGGGTACACTGTCTGCTACTCAGGAGACTACCTGTGAGGAACACACTAGCAGAGGCAGGCAGGTATTATGCAGTGGTGAAGGGAAAATGCCATACTTGCCAGTGTGGGAATTTTTCACCAAGTCACTGGGAGACATTTGCGTGGTGGTGTACAGCATGTGTGAGAAGAAGGTAAGGCGCGGCCAGGATGCTACTGTTGGCACGGCGGTGCTGCGTCAACACATGTAGGAATTTTACACACAACTAGGTGATTTATCTGCCCAAACAGGAAGGGAGCAGGAGGATCTGGAGGGTGACGACAAAAATAACACAGATGACCTTGACAGACCGTGGCAGTATGCAGTTAAGATGGAGGCAGGGAGGCACTCCGAGTCTCTTGCACAAATGGCCAGATGCAGTGGCATACATAGAGAAGTAAGGGCCTCATAGCAAGGATCAAAACTGGCCCCCACACTGGACTAAAGGGTTTCTGCCTAAACCCTTTTCAATTACCCTTGAGCCATATTTCCACGTCATCATTTGCTAAAAGCTGTTCCTTTAGAGGATAGAGTCCTGACCAGGTTTTCACCTCCAGTAGAAGAGGAGATAATCTCAACTACGACTCTTGCCCTGGACCCCAAAGCAGTCACCTGGTCTGCCGCTATGGTAGTTAAGCCCCCCGGCCAGATGGATGCTTTCATGTTTGTGTAATAGCATTCACATTGTCTGGACTCGGCAGAAGGATGACTGCTGGCTGTCCACATTGCTAGACCCTCGCTACTGGTCAAAAATGGGGGCATTTAGACTTTCTGAGAGGGATGGAAAAATGGACTACTATAGAGACATGCTGTGAAGTCAATTGGTTGATGCCTACAAGAACCATCACCCGTCTTCATGAAGGTCTGACTGGGGGGACCCTCTGCGCTCATACTCCAATGCCATGACAAGGGGGGCAGGAGCAGTACCAGCTCCATACGCAGCGACTTCAGTCTGGATTCTATGATGAGATGTTTTCTTCAGCCGCCTAGTGAAGAAACCACCCAGTAGCAACAGGAGATACAGCAGATCTTCAACCAGCAGGTGGTGGCATACTTGGACTGCACTCTGTCACCCATGGTTCAAGATATCCTGTACATGAAAACTTAAAGTGTGGCCGCAACTGGCCAATATTGCCATGGACATGCTTTCCCAGTAGCGTGGCATCAGAGCAGGTGTTCAGTGCGGCGGGGGGATGAATTAGGTGTGGATCAACCAGGATTTCCAGACGCCGGTGCCTGATGCAACAGAATAAATCATTCTTTGATGTCTAATGATCATACCGTAGTGTGCTGCCACGCCGTTATATTCTGCAAAATGGGCCATTGCTTCTGGACACATCCTGCAGCCACTATTCTGAAGCTGCCAGCCGCCTGATACTACCCACCTGATACCTCTACTGCCATCCTTACAATGGGGCTTCTTGGCCTACTAATAAGTACATGTTAATTTTTTTAAAGGATATGTATGCCAATGGGCCTTGTTATCTCTCAGCTGTTTTGGGATTTTGCTACTACTGTGATCTGCCACCATCTTGTGCTGTATGCCACTGCTGCTGCCCCCCCTCCCCCCCCTTCCCCCTCTGTTATGGGACCACCATTGTCCCTGTTACTTCCACTGTGTTGGCCCTCAACCCCAATCCTTAGGTGGATCGCCGGGTACATCAAAAGGCTTGAATACATGAATAATTGTAGCTGAATACATCAGAAGCTGGATACATCATGAGCTGAGTACATCAAAAGCTGAGGACATCCATAGCTGAATACATCAGAACTTTAAGTGCATGTGTATAGCTGGGTACAGACTTGGCTGGATTAAGAAGCTGAATACAAATAGTGTGGCATGGGATGGTCCTTCATACAAACATGCAGTGAGTGGGATTCGGAGACGGCCGTTTCGCGCATCAGCGCTTCATCTGGCACTTGGTATAACTGCGCGTCCACGCCAGTTATTTAAACCCCGGCTCCGACATCTCGTGTGACGTCATCTGCTGCGCCGTGAACTCGGCGCACTCACCTGATGTCACCCTGAGGGCGGAGCCACGCAGTGTAATGTAACACAATTCTTAAAATAACAAATCTCTTTAGTGACACATAAAATATTTAAAGAAACACTTGCCAATCAATTTTATCATTTAGACCTAATGGGCCCATTGCTTCCATACGTAATATCCATCTATTTTCTCTCCTTAACAGTTCACGGTGCCTGTCTCCTCCCTGAGGAGGTTCTGCACCGTTCTCTATACCTGCAAATGTCAGAAGAACATAAAAAATAAATAAATAAAAGAAAGAAAGGATCCTGTATTTTGAATATCTGTAGGTCCTCTTTGACACAGTCAGTATTTTGTATCAGTATTTGATCAGAATTTTTAGGCCAAAAGCAGGAGTGGGTTCAAAACACAGATGAAATGCAAATATTTCCATTACATTTCATCTTTGTTTTGGACCCACCCCAGTTTTTGGCTTAAAAATATTGATGCAAAATATTGACTAAATAGCGACCATTTGAAAGAGGCCATCAAAGTCCTGCATGCATTCCTTGTTAAAAAAAAATATTTCAGACATAAATGGCCAAAGCGAATGCAAATTGATCATAAGTAGAGATGAGCGAACACCTGGATGTTCGGGTTCGAGAGGTTCGGCCGAACTTCCGGAAAATGTCCGGGTTCGTGATCCGAACTCAACCCGAACTTCATCCCGAACCCGAACCCCATAGAAGTCAATGGGGACCCGAACTTGTGGGCACTAAAAAGGCTGTAAAAGACTCCCGGAAAGGGCTAGAGGGCTGCAAAAGGCAGCAAAATGTAGGTAAATCCCCTGCAAACAAATGTAGATAGGGAAATGATGACTTAACATAAAATAAAATAAAATTAACCAATATTAATTGGAGTTAGGTCCCATAGCACAGAATCAGGCTTCAAATCACCCACCAATGGAGAAGGTCGCTTACTATTATTTCGACCCCAGCATCCAGACAAAGGAGAGAGGTCCCATAGCAGAGAATCTGGCATCATATCAACCACCACAGGAGAAGGCCACTTTCAGTGACTTAGGCCTTAGCACCCAGACAGAGGAGACATGTCAGATAGCACAAGCATTACATTTATACCATCCAGCACAGGAGAAGGCCACTTTTAGTTACTTTGACCCCTGCACCCAGAAAGAGGAGAGAGGCCCCACAGCACATATTCAGGCATCATATCACCCACCACAGGAGTAGGCCACCATTTAGTTAATTTGACCCCTGCACCCATGTCAGCTGGTACAAGCATCAGTTTCACATCACCCAGCACAAGAGAAGGCCACTTTGAGAGACTTTGACCCCTGCACCCAGACGGAGGAGAGAGGTTTTCACAGCAGAGAATCAGGCATTTAGATCACCCACCACAGGAGTAGGCCACCATTTAATGGGACCCCGGCAACCATGTCAGATGGCACAAGCATCAGTTTCACATCACCCAGCACAAGAGAAGGCGACTTTGAGAGACTTTGACCCTGCACCCAGACGGAGGAGAGAGGTTTCACAGCAGAGAATCAGGCATTTAGATCACCCACCACAGGAGTAGGCCACCATTTAATGGGACCCCGGCAACCATGTCAGATGGCACAAGCATCAGTTTAACATCACCCAGCACAAGAGAAGGCGACTTTGAGAGACTTTGACCCCTGCACCCAGACGGAGGAGAGAGGTCCCACAGCAGAGAATCAGGCATCATGTCAACCACCACAGGAGTAGGCCACCTTTTGTTTCTTTGACCCCTGCACCCAGAAAGAGGAAAGAGGTCCCACAGCAGAGATTCAGGCATTTATATCAGCCAGCACAGGAGAAGGCCGCTTTCAGTGACTTAGGACTTAGCACCGACACAGAGGAGACAGGTCAGATAGCACAAGCATCAGTTTTACATCAACCACCACAGGAGAAGGGCACTTTTAGAGACTTTGACCCCTGCAGCCACACGGAGGAGAGAGGTCCCACAGCAGAGATTCAGGCATTTATATCAGCCAGCATAGGAGAAGGCCGCTTTCAGTGACTTAGGCCTTAGCACCGACACAGAGGAGACAGGTCGGATAGCACAAGCATCAGTTTTACATCAACCACCACAGGTGAATGGCACTTTTAGAGACTTTGAACCCTGCAGCCACACGGAGGAGAGAGGTCCCACAGCAGAGAATCAGGCATCATGTCAACCACCACAGGAGTAGGCCACCTTTTGTTTCTTTGACCCCTGCACCCAGAAAGAAGAGAGAGGTCCCACAGCAGAGATTCAGGCATTTATATCAGCCAGCACAGGAGAAGGCCGCTTTCAGTGACTTAGGCCTTAGCACCGACACAGAGGAGACAGGTCAGATAGCACAAGCATCAGTTTCACATCAACCACCACAGGAGAAGGGCACTTTTAGAGACTTTGACCCCTGCACCCAGAAAGAGGAGAGAGGTCCCACAGCAGAGAATCAGGCATCATGTCAACCACCACAGGAGTAGGCCACCTTTTGTTTCTTTGACCCCTGCACCCAGAAGAGGAGAGAGGTCCCACAGCAGAGAATCAGGCATTTCGATCACCCACCACAGGAGAAGGCCGCTTTCAGTGACTTTGGCCCCCTGCACCCACACAAAGGAGACATGTCAGACAGCACAAGTATAACATTCATATCACCCAGCACAGGAGAAGGACACTTTCATGTTACTTTGGCCCCGGCACCCAGACAGAGGGAAGGTTCATTCAACTCTGGGTTTGCACCCCAAGATCCTACTTAATTTCAAAAATTGATTTTCAATGAAGAAGTGGCCAGGAGTACAAGACAACATGGTTTAAGGCAGTTATTAAGGACTACTCTGCACAAGGGAGGGTCAGGTCTTGTGGGATCCATGCCTGGTTCATTTTTATAAACGTCAGCTTGTCCACGTTGGCTGCGGACAGGCGGCTGCGTTTGTCAGTAATGGCGCCCCCTGCCGTGCTGAATACACGTTCAGATAAAACGCTGGCCGCCGGGCAGGCCAGCACCTCAAGGCATAACATGCTAATTCTGGCCACGTGGACAATTTGGAAACCCAGAAGTTGAATGGGGCCGAACCATCCGTCAGTACGTGGAGTTGTGTGCAGGCGTACTGTTCAACCATGTTAGTGAAATGTTGCCTCCTGCTAACACGTTCCGTATCAGGTGGTGGGGCAGTTAGCTGTGGCGTGGAGACAAAACTTTTCCACATTTCTGCCATGCTAACCCTGCCCTCAGAGGAGCTGGCCGTGACACTGCTGCGTGGGCGACCTCTAGCTCCTCCTCTGCCTTGGCCTTGGCCTTCCACCTGTTCCCCTGTGACAGTTGGGAATGCTCTCAGGAGCGCGTCTACCAGTGTGCGCTTGTACTCGCGCATCTTCCTATCACGCTCCAGTGCAGGAAGTAAAGTGGGCACATTGTCTTTGTACCGTGGATCCAGCAGGGTGGCCACCCAGTAGTCAGCACACGTTAAAATGTGGGCAACTCTGCTGTCATTGCGCAGGCACTGCAGCATGTAATCGCTCATGTGTGCCAGGCTCCCCAGAGGTAAGGACAAGCTGTCCTCTGTGGGAGGCGTATCGTCATCATCCTCTGTATCCCCCAGCCACGCACCAGGGATGTGCCTGCGCTGTGCTGGGTGCCACCCTGCTGTGAACCTGCTTCATCCTCATCCTCCTCCACCTCCTCCTCATCCTCCTCGTCCTCCAGTAGTGGTCCCTGGCTGGCCACATTTGTACCTGCCCTCTGCTGTTGCAAAAAACCTCCCTCTGAGCCACTTCTAACAGACTGGCCTGAAAGTGCTAAAAACGACCCGTCATCCTCCTCCTCCTCCTCCTGGCCCTGGCCCACCTCCTCTTCCATCATCGCCCTAAGCGTTTTCTCTAGGAGACATAGAATTGGTATCGTCACGCTGATAACAGTGGCATCGCCACTGGCCATGTTGGTGGCGTACTCTAAACAGCGCAACAGGGCACACAGGTCTCGCATGGAGGCCCAATCATTGGTGGTGAAGTGGTGCTGTTCCGCAGTGCGACTGACCCGTGCGTGCTGCAGCTGAAACTCCACTATGGCCTGCTGCTGCTCGCACAGTCTCTCCAGCATGTGCAAGGTGGAGTTCCACCGGGTGGGCACGCCGCATATTAGGCGGTGAGCGGGAAGGCCGGAGTTCCGCTGTAGCGCTGACAGGCGAGCAGCGGCAGGATGTGAACGCCGGAGCGCGCACAGACGGCCCGCACTTATGCAGCAGCTCTGACATGTCTGGGTAGTTGTGAATGAACTTTTGCACCACCAAATTCAGCACATGCGCCAGGCAAGGAATGTGCGTCAAACCGGCTAGTCCCAGAGCTGCCACGAGATTTCGCCCATTATCGCACACCACCAGGCCGGGCTTGAGGCCCACCGGCAGCAACCACTGGTCGGTCTGTTGTTCAATACCCCGCCACAACTCCCTGCGCGGTGTGGGGCCTGTCCCCCAAACATATGAGTTTCAGAATGGCCTGCTGACGTTTACCCGGGCTGTGCTGAAGTTGGTGGTGAAGGTGTGTGGCTGACTGGATGAGCTGGTGGAAGCAGAGGAGGAGGAGGAGGAAGCCGAGTAGGAGGAGGCTACAGGAGGCAAAGAATGATGCCCTGTGATCCTTGGCGGCGGAAGGACGTGCGCCAAGGAACTCTCCGCCTGGGGCCCAGCCGCCACTACATTTACCCAGTGTGCAGTTAGGGAGATATAGCGTCCCTGGCCGTGCTTACTGGTCCACGTATCTGTGGTTAGGTGGACCTTGCCACAAATGGCGTTGCGCAGTGCACACTTGATTTTATCGGACACTTGCATCTGCAGGGAAGGCACGGCTGTCTTGGAGAAGTAGTGGCGGCTGGGAACCACATACTAGTTTAGAAATGCTGGCATTCAGGCCAAGGGCTCGAGGGTGACTAGGTGGGAATTTGCACTTCCTCTCAAAGGTTTGAGAGATGGAGAGCTGAACGCTGCTGTGTGAAATAGTGGAGGCGCTAGGTGACGGTGGCGGTGGTGGTGGTGTTGTCGGTGGCACATCCTCTGTTTGCTGCTCGGCAGGTGGCAACATTCCTCTCGAGGCGGAAGCCGAGGCAGCAGCGCTAGAGAGAGCAGGGGGAGCCTGAGCGGGTTCCTTGTTTTTAAGGTGTGTACTCCACTACAGTTCATGCTTTGCATGTAGATGCCTGATCATGCAGGTGGTGCTCAGGTTAAGAACGTTAATGCCTCGCCTCAGGGTCTGATGGCACAGCGTGCAAACCACTCTGGTCTTGTCCTCAGCACATTGTTTGAAGAAGTGCCATGCCAGGGAACTCCTTGAAGATGCCTTTGGGGTGCTGGGTCCCTGTTGGCGCTGGCCAATAGCAGGCGAACTCTCGGGACGGCGGGTGTTCTGCTTTTGCCCCCTGCTCCCTCTTTGGCTTCGCTGTTGTCTCGGTCTCACCACTGCCTCTTCCTCTGAACTATTTAAGTGAGCGGCACGACCTTCAGTCCATGTGGGGTCTAAGACCTCATCGTCCTCTGCATCGTCTTCCACCCAGTCTTCCTCCCTGACCTCCTCCTGTTCAGTCTGCACACTGCAATAAGACGCGGTAGTGGGCACCAGTGTTTCGTCATCATCAGAGACTCGGTCACTCTGCTGTGGTGGTATTCCCATGTCCTCATCATCTGGATACATAAGTGGTTGTGCGTCAGTGCATGGAATGTCTTCCACCGCTGGGGAAGGGCTAGGTGGACGCCACTGGAAAACCGTGGGAGCAGAGTCTTCAAACAGAATAAGAGACTGCTGCATAACTTGAGGCTCAGCCAGTTTCCCTGATATGCATGGGGGTGATGTGACAGACTGATGGGTTTGGTTTTCAGGTTCCACCTGTGCGCTTTCCGCAGAAGACTGGGCGTAAGACAATGTGGTGAACGTGCTGGAAGCACTGTCAGCCACCCAATCGACTAATGCCTGTACCTGCTCAGGCCTTACCATCCTCATAACGGCATTGTGCCCCACCAAATATCGCTGTAAATTCTGCCGGCTACTTGAGGGAGTTGGTTCACTACTTTGTGCGCCTGAGGCCGAACGGCCATGTCCTCTGCCAGCAACAGAGGCTCCACGGACACCACCACGACCGCGTCCTCGTCCATTAATAGAATGTTTCCTCATTGTTGCGATTCAACTCGCACCACAATAAAATATATTATTTTTTAGCCCCAAAATAAAATAAGAAGACTGCTGCAAATTGGACACCAGAATTTTTAAAATGCTAGTTTTGGTACATAGAATCCCACACGGGGAGATATAATTCCTTTTTACAGGAGTGAAAACGTGAGGCCTACTGTTTCTGGTCTAACAAACACCAGATTGATTAAATTGGCCTTTTTTTCACCAAAATTACAACACTGGACAATAATGCCTTTTTGCGGTATTAATTACAAGAAGACTGCTGCTAATTGGACACCAGAATTTTTAAAATGCTAGTTTTGGTACATAGATTCCCACACGGGGAGATATAATTCCTTTTACAGGAGTGAAAACGTGAGGCCTACTGTTTCTGGTCTAACAAACACCAGATTGATTAAATTGGCCTTTTTTCACCAAAATTACAACACTGGACAATAATGCCTTTTTGCGGTATTAATTACAAGAAGACTGCTGCTAATTGGACACCAGAATTTTTAAAATGCTAGTTTGTGTACATAAATTCCCACACTGGAATATATAACTCCTTTTTCTGGTATTAATTACAAGAAAACTGCTGCAAATTGGACACCAGAATTTTTAATATGCTAGTTTTGGTACATAGATTCCCACACAGGGAGATATAATTCCTTTTACAGGAGTGAAAACGTGAGGCCTACTGTTTCTGGTCTAACAAACACCAGATTGATTAAATTGGCCTTTTTTCACCAAAATTACAACACTGGACAATAATGCCTTTTTGCGGTATTAATTACAAGAAGACTGCTGCAAATTGCACACCAGAATTTTTAAAATGCTAGTTTTGGTACATAGATTCCCACACGGGGAGATATAATTCCTTTTTACAGGAGTGAAAACGTGAGGCCTACTGTTTCTGGTCTAACAAACACCAGATTGATTAAATTGGCCTTTTTTTCACCAAAATTACAACACTGGACAATAATGCCTTTTGCGGTATTAATTACAAGAAGACTGCTGCTAATTGGACACCAGAATTTTTAAAATTCTAGTTTGTGTACATAAATTCCCACACTGGAATATATAATTCCTTTTTCCGGTATTAATTACAAGAAAACTGCTGCAAATTGGACACCAGAATTTTTAATATGCTAGTTTTGGTACATAGATTCCCACACGGGGAGATATAATTCCTTTTACAGGAGTGAAAACGTGAGGCCTACTGTTTCTGGTCTAACAAACACCAGATTGATTAAATTGGCCTTTTTTTCACCAAAGTTACAACACTGGACAATAATGCCTTTTGCGGTATTAATTACAAGAAGACTGCTGCTAATTGGACACCAGAATTTTTAAAATGCTAGTTTTGGTTCATAAATTCCCACACTGGAATATATAATTCCTTTTTCCGGTATTAATTACAAGAAAACTTCTGCAAATTGGACACCAGAATTTTTAAAATGCTAGTTTTGGTACATAGGTTCCCACACGGGGAGATATAATTCCTTTTTACAGGAGTAAAAACGTGAGGCCTACTGTTTCTGGTCTAACAAACACCAGATTGATTAAATTGGCCTTTTTTTCACCAAAATTACAACACTGGACAATGTAATGCCTTTTTGCGGTATTAATTCCTTTTTACAGGAGTAAAAACTTGAGGCCTACTGTTTCTGGTGTAACTAACACCAGATTGATTAAATTGGCCTTTTTTTCACCAAAATTACAACACTGGACAATAATGCCTTTTGGCGGTATTATTTTCAAGAATACTGCTGCAAATAGGACATCTGAAGTTTTAAAATGCTAGTTTGGGTACATAGTTTCCCACACGGGGAGATATGATTCCTTTTTACAGGAGTAAAAACGTGAGGCCTAGTGTTTTTGGTCTACCAAACACCAGATTGATTAAATTGGCCTTTTTTTCACCAAAATTACAACACTGGACGATATAAGGCCTTTTGGCGGTATTAATTACAAGAGGACTGCTGGTATTTCAGAACACTGGAATTGTTAAAATGCTAGTTTTGCTAGATAAATTTCCCACACTGGGAGAAATATTGCCTAAGCCTTTTTACAGTATTAATTACAACAGGAGTGCTTCTCCTGGTCTAACACCAGAATAATTTTATTATTACGGTGAAAGCTTTTTTTAATTTATATTTCTGGCACATAAAAAAAAATATATTTCTGGCTGACAGTATTGGACTCGGCTGTAGTGGCACTGGCTAGCCTAGCTGGAACAGCACATTCATGGGATTTGCTATCCAAGTGGGTTACTTTCAGTTTCACCACTGATATATTAAATATCTTTGCAGTTAGTATGGGTGACACAAGCACAGCCAAACCCCTGATGTAGTATATCTATGAAAAAATCGACTATTACATGAGATTAATGGACGTTGTGGCAGCTTTCGCTGTAGCACCACAAGTCCCAAAATGGTCGCCGCCTATCAGCCCAGTAAGATGTGCCAGAAAACGGTCTGCCCAGCCAGAAAAATAATAGACTTTGACTGAGCAGCTGAATCGCTGTTGTTCTGATTCACAGGTGTAGA
This sequence comes from Bufotes viridis, assembly GCA_033119425.1. NCBI lineage: Eukaryota > Metazoa > Chordata > Amphibia > Anura > Bufonidae > Bufotes > Bufotes viridis. The sequence goes on along the minus strand of CM065592.1, from coordinate 467,774,631 downwards.
TTTTACACTTCTTTGGAGCTTTGGTTTAGACTCTGTGGCAGCTTGTGCTGGCGCACCACAAGTCCCAAAATGGCCACCGCCGGTCAGCCCAGTTACATGTGCCAGTAAAAATCGCTCTGGTCAGTCTCAACAAAATAGTGACTTTCAGTGAACAGCTCAGCTGAGTTGTTCTGATGCACAGGTGTAGAAAGGTAGATCATTCAATCACTTCTTTATCCCTGCCTATCTCGCCCTCACAGAAGCTGCATCCTCTCCCTACACTAGTCAGAGCAGTGTGACGTGCGGCGCTACGTGACTCCAGCTTAAATAGAGGCTGGGTCACATGCTGCACTTGGCCAATCACAGCCATGCCATTAGTAGGCATGGCTGTGATGGGCTCTTAGTGCAAGAAGTAAAACGCTAGCTGATTGGCTGCTATGCAGCCCTTCAGAAAGCGTGAAGAAATCGACGAACACCGGACCCGAACTTTATTGAAAATGTCCGTGTTCGGGTCCGTGTCACGGACACCCCAAAATTCAGTACGGACCCGAACGATTTTCGAACTGTTCGCTCAACACTAATCATAAGGCATCTTTCACACGGTCAGTTTTTTACAACAGTATTTGATCAGTACAAAAATATTGATCTTAGGCAGCTCAACTGGGAGTTTAAATGGTAGAGGTGCTGCTGCAATGACTCACCCAGTCAGAATAAAAAAAACTGTGAATAAAGTATAGCAGGCACTCTCAACTAGAGTCACGTATTTATTACTTATAATGTGATATAGCATAAATCATAAGAAAATTATAAAACCTAGTACAGTTGTATATAGATAAAATATAAGTATCACTGGATACTCTTTAGCACAATCTGGTACAAGTTACTTAAAAGGAAAGGATAAAATAAGGAAGAAAAAACGCAATAGATAAACCAGTCTGGTTATGATCGCATAATTGGTTGAAACTTCACACACTGGTACGTGCGCTGATCTTAGATCAAAGCCATCCCAGTCCAAATAAAATCCTTAGCACATGTAGAAGTCTAAATGGGTTATATTGTCAATAAAGACTGAAACCCTCCTGATTTTACTTATTTGTCAGAGAGAATTGTTCGCAATAAGTCCGCTGTACTTAGACTTGGTGTCCCGCGTGTTCTTCGGCACTTAGCGGCGCTTGCCTTGAAACGTTCACACTCCCTCTACTCAGCTCTAACAGACCTTGCCAGCTGTAAAATTCTCCCCGAACTAACCTTCGGCATCCCACGTGGAGTCTGGCCACACGCACCTCGTCTGTTTGAAAATGCGGTCGTAAGCGCTTACCTCACCAGAGTTTCAACCGCGTGACCGGAACGGAATGGTAATAGGGCCAGATAGCAATGTCTCTGAATAGAGTGACACTGTCCGTAATGGAGCGCTCCTTTTACTTTATAATCCACTGTATTGTATTAAAAACCCACAGTGCTGATGCCGTACTTCCAAGATTATGGTGGTCTCCCAACTTCCTAAAACACGTTTCGGGACAAGAAGTCCCTTCATCAGTGAATGGAAACAACCAGTTTGATAGTGATTTATATAGGATGTCCATTCAAGTCCCTTCCAATTAGATTGAATGCACCTGGGATGGTAATATAGTGCTGGATCCAAATTGTCTGATGACTTAAAACAATTAATAAGCTATTGTTGTATATTCTATAATAAATCAATTAATGCAAATAAACATCGCAAAAAATATATTATTAATAATACAGCTGGCAAGGTCTGTTAGAGATGCGTAGAGGGAGAGTGAACATCGGAATGTAAGCGCCGCTAAGTGCCAAAGAACACATAAATAAAATCAGGAGAGTTTCAGTCTTTATTGACAATATAACCCATTTAAACTTCTACATGTGCTAAGGATTTTATTTGGATTGACGCACATACCTGTGTGTGAAGTTTGATCATAACTAGACTGGTTTATCTATTGTGTTTTTTCTTCCTTGTTTTAACTAACTTGTACCAGATCTTGCTAAAGAGTATCCAGTGATACCTATATTTTATCTTATATACAGCTGTACTAGGTTTTATGATTTTCTTATGATTTATGCTATATCACATTTTAAGTAATAAATACGTGACTCTAGTTGAGAGAGTAGCTGCTATTATACTTTATTCAGTATTTGTTCAGTATTTGCTAGCCAAAAGCAGAAGTGGGTCCAAAACACAGAAGAGATGCAAAAATATTTATTATGTTTTCTCTATTTTGGACCCACTCCTGGCCTACAATTACTTATCAAATACTGAATGTCTGAAAGAGGCTTTATGGATGCTCAAAATGTAGGATTCTTTTTTTCAATTTTCTGTTCTTCTGACAGATCTGAAGAACGGAAAAAAAAACTGTGAAGTGAACACAGCCTTACTGCCATTGTCCCCCCCCACACACACACAAACACAAACACACACACGCACACACTCTTTCATGGGGCCACTACTGTCACTGTTACTGCCACTGCTGCTACCCTCCCCTTCCCTCTCTGTTATGGGGCCACTATTGTCACTCTTACTGCCATTGCTGCTGTTGACACCTTCCCCACTCTCTTATGGGGCCACTACAGTCACTGGTACTGCCACTACTGCCACCATCTCCACTCTGTCATGGGGTCACTATTGTCACTGTTACTGCCACTGCTACTCTACCAAAACTCTCACAGGGCCACTACTTGCCCTGCTGCTGCATGGGGGCATGGGGCCTATTCTTGAATCTTGGGGCATTGCACAGTTAAGTTCATGGTGATAAATTAGATCTGACACAAACATTGACCTGTAATACTGATACACAGTAAATCTACAGCTAACAGAAGGGATTAAAAGCATGTGCTTGGACTGCCACAACATGGACACAGCTCCTGCAGGGGCGAGCATGGGTTTTTTGCTCTACTGAAAGGGGGCTGTATGCTTTTCTTTTTGTTTAACAGAAGGGATTAGCTATGAATTTTGGTGCACTGCACAGTGATGTAGATGGCAATAAATTACACCTGCCAGTGATACTGGCCACACAGTACCTACAGAACGAATTAACTATTAATGTGGGTGCACCAGAACTTAATGCAGAAGGCGATACACTATGGCCCCTTTCAGACGAGCGAGTTTTCCGCGCGGGTGCAATGCGTGACGTGAACGCAAAGCATCCGCACTGAATCCTGACCCATTCATTTCAATGGGTCTGTGTACATGAGCGTTTTTTTTCACGCATCACTTGTGCGTTGCGTGAAAATCGCAGCATGTTCTATATTCTGCGTTTTTCACTCACCCCTAGCCCCATAGAAGTGAATGGGGCTGCGTGAAAAACGCATTGCATCCGCAAGCAAGTGTGGGTGCGTTGTGTTTTTCACTGATGGTTGCTAGGAGATGTTGTTTGTAAACCTTCAGTTTTTTATCACGAGCGTGAAAAACGCATTAAAACGCATTGCACCCATGCTGATAAAACTGAACAACTGAACGCAATCGCAGGCAAAACTGAATGGCTTTGTCTGTGAAATCACACAGTTTTCACTGAACGCATCCGCAACGCATCCGGACCTAATCCGGACACGCTCGTGTGAAAAGGGCCTATCCCTGCACTGTCCCTGCAGTTTAAATTCCAAGCCTTCACACTGAGATTGGGCCACTAAGTGGGATGAATATGAATATGATTAGGCTTGGGTATACCTGATTTATCGCGATTTGTGACAAATCAAATTTGAAGTTCGGTGAATCAGCTGAATCTAAATTATTAAAACTTTATTCATTTTTAACTTAGTACATAAGCCATGGATTCAAGTCTTTCTGGAAGACTCGTCTGGACATTTATTGCATATCCACAGGATACGCCTTAAATGTATAGCTCCTATATCAAGAACAGGACTGCACCACATGCATGCATGGCTCTCTCCATTCAGTATTACAGTACTTAAGCCGAGTAAGCATACCAAGCTAGGTTTCAGAAGTGCCATAGTAGTTAGAAAGAAACATGCAAGAGCGGCTATGACTCCATTTGGTGCAATGTACATGAGGTCCTTTTCTAGGTCCTTTTTCAAAAGGAAAAACCCAAACCTATTGGAGATTTATGGCATATCATGTGCATATACCCTAAATGTGCATATGGGAATAACCATTTAACTACTTAAATGATGTCCTATTAATTTAGGCTCTGCGCTATTAAATGTCTTACTTTCTCACATTTTTTGCAGTGACGAATTACAGGAGAAGAATGAAAAAGTGAAATCAGCAATTCAACATGTAGTAAAATGTGACCTTGAGAAGGAAAATGTGACAGATCCGATAGTCTTACCACCAGCAGATTGTATCATCAGCGCTTGGCTCCTGGATGTTGTCTGCAAAGAGCAAGAAGATTACATTAGATATGTCAGGAAGTTCTCAGGGTTACTAAAACCTGGAGGACACCTCATATTAATTGGGGTTGTAGATGCAACATTTTTCACAAATAAGAAAGACAGGGTCCATATATTCAAATATGATGAGAAGTTTGTCAGAAAGCTCTAGAGGGAGAAGGCTTGTTATTGATTGTTGTAAGGGTAAGGAAAGAACAGCTTGTTAGTGACCTTACTGACTATAAGGGCATGATATTCATTGCAGCCTCACAAGGAGCAGTAGAGCTGAGCAGAAACTTACGACTTAAAGGTAGTCTGTCAATTACCACCAATATACATGCAACTAAGAGCACTGCCCCATAGAAGATTGCAGACACACTCCAGACATGCCTGTGTGCACTTTGTGTCTGTATTCCATGTCCACGGAAAAGCACTTTTATTCTGCTGGAAAACAGCTCCCAGTGCCTTGCTGAAAGTGAAAGTAAAACAACTTTACTCCTGACTCGATTTCTAACAGCTTTATCTTCTGATAATGCTGTGATTCTGATATCGCTTGAAAGGTTGGAATGCCAGCTTTCAAGGTCAGGTTCATATTTATAGTGGCTACCAATCATAAGATATGAGCAGCTAAAGCAGCCCTCCCTCTTCAGTCTGGTTTGCTTTGGGCACTTGGGAGCAGTTTTCCAGCACCATAAAAGTGCTTTTACTAGACATGGAATAAAGGCACAAGGTATACAAGGTATGCTTTTGGCATGTATGCGAAGCTTCTATGGGGCAGTGCTCTCAGTTAGGCTACTTTCACACTTGTGGTAGGACGGATCCGGCAGGCTTGATCCGCCTCTGCCGCAGTGCCTGTGCACTGCCGTGCTGCCGCCATTCCCATTGACTATAATGGGGCGGGGGGCGGAGCTACGGCGCAGCACAGCAGTGCACGGCCGGAGATCACCGGACTAAAAGTCCTGCATGTCCGACTTTTCAGTCCGGCAATATCTGCCGTGCTGCTCCATAGCCCCGCCCCCCGGCCCCATTATAGTCAATGGGGATGGAGCGGCAGCACGGCAGTGCACAGGCACTTGCCGCAAGTGTGAAAGTAGCCTTATATTGGTGAAAAACAGGTGACAGACTCCCTTTAAGAGGGTCATTTAGGAACAGAAATAAACTACTTTTGTGGCGTATATCTTGTGCAGATCCTTTTGCATGCCTTGCTGCGACAGAATCTGCAACTTCTTCCCCATTCACTCCAGGTCATAAAAAGTAGGCATGTTGTGGGTAGGAAAGCCGGCATGTCTCATTTATTATTTTCTATGCCTGGTTTAGGCATAGGAAATGGTTTAAATGTAAGACTGCAAGGAAATTGCCTTACATTTAGAATCAGGTGGTGGATAGATCGAAATTATGTAGAGACTGTGCTCCTAATGCCTCATTCACATTTCAGTGTTTTGGTCTGTGATTTTCATCAGGAATTGTGAGCCAAAACCAGGGGCTGCTCTAAACACAGAACAGGTGCACATCTTTCCCTTAGGCCTCATTCAGACAACCATATGAATGGGTCCGCATCCGTTCCGCAATTTTGTGGAAGGGGTGCGGACCCATTCATTTCAATAGGGCCGCAAAAGATGGGGACAGCACCGTATTCGGTCCACATCCGTAGTTCTGTTCCCGCAAAACAGATAGAGCATGTCCTACTGCAGACAAGAATAGGCATTTCTTTCATAGTGTTGGCCATGTGGGATCCGCAAAAAGCTGAACACACTCAGCCGGTATCCTTGTTTTGCGGATCCGCAATTTGCAGAAAGCAAAACACTACAGCCGTATGAATCAGCTCTTACACCGTATATCTGTGGATGCTTTAATCCTTGTTCTGGCTCACATTCACTGATGGAAATCACTGATCAAAACACTGACGTGTGAATGAGGCTTAAGTTTGTATGTCAATAGCATCCACGCTGTATGCTGGCCACAATATGGGCCCCTGCCGGCACATGGTGATGTGCATGAGCCCTAAGGCATAAAGGTGCCTTCACACTCTGCAGATTTTGTGGCAAAAAATACTGCGACTGAAAATTTGTTCCATTCATTTGAATGGGGCTGCAAGCACATCGATTTCCGCAAGCCCCATTAAGGTGAATGGAACTGATTTTCAGTTGCAGAATTTTCTTCCGCATGTGAAGGCACCCTAATAGTTTCATAATTAACATTTTTAAGAAAAGTGGATTCTTAATTTTCTTATTCACAGCTTCAACCCTCTGCAGCCACCACTATAGGGAGCTTAGGAGCTCAGATTATGTTATTGAATTCTATGATAGTTGTACACAAGCTTCTCCTATTGGTGACTCTATAAAGCCAGAATTTTGACACTAAAATCCTTGGCTAAAAATCGAATCAGTATATAATTATGGGCCTAATGAGAATATAGAAAACAGAATGGTAGAAGATTGCAAATTTCCTTCTCCTTACAGTTCTTAATGTGCACAGAATGACTTTGGTCACTGAAGCATATATTTTACTATGCAATATTAAATGAATTGGTTAAGATTAATTAGATTAATTGCTTTTTCATTCCTTTTAGTTTTAAGGTTTTCTTTGGACTGTTAATAGTTTCAGGACCGGGTTTGATCACATGGTGCATTACGGGATATTATAAGGCCACTTGCATTATATAAATATTGCAATAAAGGGAACTATGCAGCATTAAACTGTCTGCTTTTCTTGGGGATTGTTGTTCCTTTCTTACTTTTTAGGGCTCATGCACAAGACCGGTATTCATATTTTGCAGCTCTGCAATTTACGCACCGCAAAAACGGCTATGGCTGTGTGCATGAGCCCTAAACATGAAATTTCATGAGCCTTTGCAACATTCTGGGTTTATATATGAAAAAATATGTGTCATTTGTATTTTCACAGTACTCAGTGGTGTAACTACAGGGGTAGCAGGGAAAGCAGCTGCTTCGGGACTGAGTGGAGAAGGGGCCTGGGAGCAGTGTCTTTTCTAGTACTAGTTAGGGCAGACAGGCCCCCAGTGTGACTGTATCTGAAGGGGCCCGGCCTGGCCAGAAATGTACTAGTAAAGGTGTACATACCAGTATAAAGGACCTTTAGAATCCAGAAATGGGAGGCTAAAGGACCTTTGATAATGTCGTCATGTCACATGATCGTAGGGCCTTTAGCCTGCTATTTATAAGGTACTTTAGCCTCCAAGAGACATCAGAGGAGAAGGAGAACGGAGAACCTGCAGCCTGTAAGTAAATATTTGCGTGTATAGCGCTCACAGGTAGAGTTGAGCAAACACCTGGATGTTCGGGTTTGAGAAGTTCGGCCAAAATTCCCAAAAATGTTCGGGTTCGGGATCCGAACTCGACCCGAACTTCATCCCGAAATCCTATTGAAGTCAATGGGGACCCAAACTTTTGGGCACTAAAAAGGCTGTAAAATAGTCCAGGGCTAGAAGGCTGCAAAAGGCAGCAAAATATAGGTAAATCCCCTGCAAACAAATGTGGATAGGGAAATGAATAAAAATAAAATAAAATAAATAAAAATTAAACAATATCAATTGGAGAGAGGTCCCATAGCAGAGAATCAGGCTTCAAGTCACCCACCAATGGAGAAGGCCACTTTTAGATAATTAGGCCCCTGGCACCCAGACAGAGGAGAGAGGTCGCATAGCAGAGAATCAGGCTTCATGTCACCCAGCAATAGGGAAGGCCACTTCCAGATATTTAGCCCACGGCACCCAGACAGTAGAGATGTCGCGAACAACGAACCCGAACTTACTCAAATGTTCGCGAACAGGCGAACAGGGCGAACCGCAATAGACTTCTATTGGAAGGCGAATATTAAAACCCACAGTGAATCTTTCTAGCTACAATAGTGATAGAAAAGTTGTTTTAAGTTGACTAACTAAAGGGCATAAATCACCTAATATTTTTAAATGGTTTAAAATAACCTATTTTATGACATCTAAATCTACTCTAGCATTTTATTTTCTAACCTACTTTTAAATGCTAATTTAATTATTTAACATACTTTTATTACTTGTAAAATAAAATAAAAAATCACTCTACACCATGTCAAAAGGCAGATATGTGCAGGCTGACTATCTATCCATAAGACAGGGTGTCAGCATACCTTACAATGACAGGTTTGAGCAATTTAAACAAACAAACATAAGTTCTCAATCCAAAAGGAGAGAAATTGGTTAGCATAGGTTGGCTATCTAGAGGGGCCTGGACCTTAGACCATTATCATTAGGGCGACAAAAATTGTAATTTTATATGCCAGCCTAACTCCTCTCTCACTGCCTAAGAGAGCTGCATAAACATTTCCCAACATTTAAAACTCATTTGCATACACATGGCCAAGAAATGCTAATGAGCAATATAGCAGTATCTGCTTGTTTGTAAACTGAAACACGATATGCAAATGAGTTTATATGACAAAACAGAATAGAAAGATTATAAAGTAGTCTTTGAACACGCAGAAATCAAAATTATGTAGTTTTCCTAAATTGAGATGAGAGCTGGTATATATAAAAAAAAATTTTTGTCACCCTAATGACAAAATTTTTTATTTTTTTTTAATATGCCACCTAGCTCTCATCTCAATGATTAGGAAGGCTGCATAGTTTTTTTTTTGATTTTGCAATTGTTCAAAGACTAACTTTACAATTTTTACAATTTTTGTCACCCTAATGATAATGGTCTAGGGTCCAGGCCCCTCTAGATAGCCAACCAATGCTAAGCAATTTCTCTCCTTTTGGATTGAGAACTTTTGTTTGTATGTTTTAAAACTCATGATTGTCATTGTAAGGTATGCTGACGCCCTGTCTTATGGATAGATAGTCAGCCTGCACATACCTGCCTTTTGGCATGATCTGAGTGGTTTATGTTAAATGTGATAGAAAATGATTATTTATGATATATCATTTTTAGAAAGGGCTTTTCTTGGTTTGAGGGTTGGGGTGGACAGAGGACACTAGTTAATACTCTCCCTGCTTTAACACTGCAGCTTTAAATTGAATTCACTATGCCAGGCTTTGGTAGGAAGGTAAGCTGAATGTAAGAATGCAGGGCGAATCGAACATAGCATAATGTTCGCTGGCAGGAGCGAACGCGAACAAGCAATGTTTGCAGGGAACTGTTCACTGTCGAACAGTTCAGGACATCTCTACCAGACAGAGGACAGAGGTCACATAGCAGAGAATCAGGCTTCATGTCACCCACCACACGAACAGGCCACTTTCAGATAATTAGGCCCCTGGCACCTAGACGGATGAGAGATTCATTCAACTTTTGGTTGCACCGCAATATAATGGTAAAATTAAAAAAAGATAATTCAATAAAGAAGTGCCCCGGAGTACAAAAATATATAGTTGAGGGGGAAGCAGTAATAAATGTCTATTCTGCACAAGGGATGGACAGGTCCTGTGGGATCCATGCCTGGTTCATTTTTATGATCCATGTTGGCTGTGGACAGGCAGCTGCATTTGTCAGTAATGATGCCCCCTGCCGTGCTAAATACATGTTCAGATAAAACGCTGGCTGCCGGGCAGGCCAGCAAATACAAGGCATAAAAGGCTAATTTTGGCCACGTGGACAATTTGGAGACCCAGAAGTTGAATGGGGCCAAACCATCAGTCAGTACGTGGAGGGGTGTGCAGACGTACTGTTCAACCATGTTAGTGAAATGCTGCCTTCTGCTAACACGTTCCGTATCAGGTGGTGGTGTAGTTAGCTGTGGCGTGGAGACAAAACTTTTCCACATTTCTGCCATGCTAACCCTGACCTCAGAGGAGCTGGCCGTGACACAGCTGCATTGGCGACCTCTTGCTCCTCCTCTGCCCTCGCCTTGGGCTTCCACTTGTTCCCCTATGACATTTGGGAATGCTCTCAGGCACGCGTCTACCAGCGGGCGCTTGTACTCGCCCATCTTCCTATCACACTCTAGTGCAGGAAGTAAGGTGGGCACATTGTCTTTGTACCGGGGATTCAGCAGGGTGGCAACCCAGTATTCCACACACGTTAAAATGTGGGCAACTCTGCTGTCGTTGCGCAGGCACAGCAGCATGTAGTCGCTCATGTGTACCAGGATGCCCAAAAGTAAGTACAAGCTGTCCTCTGTAGGAGGCGTATCGTCATGCAGCTGAAACTCCACTATGGCCTGCTGCTGCTCGCACAGTCTCTCTAGCATGTGCAAGGTGGAGTTCCACCTGGTGGGCACGTCGCATATAAGGCGGTGAGCGGGAAGGCCGAAGTTACGCTGTAGCGCAGACAGGCGAGCAGCGGCAGGATGTGAACGCCGGAAGCGCGCACAGGCGGCCCGCACTTTATGCAGCAGCTTTGACATGTCAGCGTAGTTGTGAATGAACTTCTGCACCATCAAATTCAGCACATGCGCCAGGCAAGGGATGTGCGTCAAACCGGCTAGTCCCAGAGCTGCGACGAGATTTCGCCCATTATCGCAAACCAGCAGGCCGGGCTTGAGGCCCACCGGTAGCAACCACACGTCGGTCTGTTGTTCAATAACCCGCCACAACTCCTGCACGGTGTGGGGCCTGTCCCCCAAACATATGAGTTTCAGAACGGCCTGCTGAAGTTTACCCCGGGCTTTGTTGAAGTTGGTGGTGAAGGTGTGGGGCTGACTGGATGAGCAGGTGGAATCAGAGGAGGAGGAAGCTGAGTAGGAGGAGGAGGCTACAGGAGGCAAAGAATGATGCCCTGTGATCCTTGGTGGTGGAAGGACGTGCGCCAAAGAACTCTCCGCCTGGGGCCCAGCCACCACTACATTTACCCAGTGTGCAGTTAGGAGATATAGCGTCCCTGGCCGTGCTTACTGGTCCACGTATCTGTGGTTAGGTGGACCTTGCCACAAATGACGTTGCGCAGTGCACACTTGATTTTATCGGATACTTGGTTGTGCAGGGAAGGCACGGCTCTCTTGGAGAAGTAGTGGCGGCTGGGAACAACATACTGTGGGACTGCCATCGCCATCAGCTGTTTGAAGCTGTCTGTGTCCACCAGCCTGAATGACAGCATTTCAAAGGCCAGTAGTTTAGAAATGCTGGCATTCAGGCCCAGGGCTCGATGGTGGGTAGGTGGGAATTTACGCTTTCTCTCCAAGGTTTGTGAGACGGAGAGCTGAACGCTGCCATAAGACATGGTGGAGATGCTTGGTGACGGAGGTGGTGGTGTTGGTGGCACATCCTCTGTTTGGTGGGCGGCAGGTGGCAATATTCCGCCCAAGGCGGAGGAAGAGGCCGAGGCAGCAGCAGAACAGGGAGCAGGGGGAGACTGAGTGAGTTCCTTTTTTTTTAGTTGTTTACTCCACTGCACTTCATGCTGTGCATGTAGATGCCTGGCCATACAGGATGTGCTAAGGTTCAGAACGTTAATGCCTCGCTTCAGTCTCTGATGGCACAGCGTGCAAACCACTCGGGTCTTGTCGTCAGCCATGCCAGGGAAATCCTTGAAGCTGCCTTTGGGGTGCTCGTTCCCTGGTGGCGGTGGCCAGTATCAGGCGATCTGTCTTGGCGGTGGCTGTTCTGCTTTTGACCTCTGCTCCCTCTTTTGCTACGCTGTTGGCTCGGTCTCACCACTGCCTCTTCCTCTGAACTATGAAAGTCAGTGGCACGACCTTCATTCCATGTGGGGTCTAGGACCTCATCGACCCCTGCTTCGTCTTTCACACAGTTTTCCTCCCTGACCTTCTATTCGGTCTGCACACTGCAAAAAGACGCAGCAGTTGGCACCTGTGTTTCATCATCATCAGAGACATGCGGACTCCCATGAGGTTGTATTCCCATGTCCTCATCATCAGGAAACATAAGTGGTTGTGCATCAATGCATTCTATGTCTTCCAGCACTGGGGAAGGGCTAGGTGGATTCCCTTGGGAAACCCTGCCAGCAGAGTCTTCAAACAGCATAACTTGAGGCTCAGACAGTTTCTCTGATATGCATGGGGGTGATGTGACAGACTGATGGGCTTGGTTTTCAGGCGCCACCTGTGCACTTTCTGCAGAAGACTGGGTGGGAGATAATGTTGTGAACGTGCTGGATCCACTGTCGGCCACCCAATTGACTAGCACCTGTACTTGATCAGGCCTTACCATCCTTAGAATGGTATTGGGCCCCACCAAATATCGCTGTAAATTCTGGCGGGTACTGGAACCTGAGGTAGTTGGTTCACTAGGACGTGTGGCTGTGGCAGAATGGCCACATCCTCTCCCAGCACCAGAGGGTCCACTGACACCACCATGACCGCGTCCGCGTCCCTTACTAGATGTTTTCCTCATTGTTACCGTTCACCAAGCACCACAATAAGAAAAAAAATATTTGGCCCAATGTATTGATTTCAAATTCAGGCCTTTTTTACAGGCACCTAACACTATCTGCCTATTTATTTATGTATCAGACAGTAGTCAGCCGTTTTCCAGCTGCTGTAGATTCACAACTCCCAGCATGCCTGCAGAGCAAAAGGCTGTCCGGGCATGCTGGGAGTTGTAGTTTTGCAACAGCTGGAGGCACACTGGTTGGGAAACACTGCCGTATTACACTAATCCAGGCACAGCAGTAACCACTGATTTAGGGGAATATCAATTGTAGGCCTAGCATTTAGGCCCTGGATAAAAAGGTATCCTTTTGTGGACAGATTTACACTTGGAGATGCATAGTAGCGTGTGAAAAAACATGTAGGATTATGACTTAAGCAATTGTATTTTAACACTTTGTGTAATATGCCCATTAACAAACAAAAATACACTTGGAGATGCACGGTAGCGTGTGAAGTAATTGAGGATGACCCTCTCAGCACTTGTATATACACCATGAGAGTAATTTACCCTTTGACAGACAGAAATACACTATGAGAAGCACAATAGTGCGTGCAGATTTAATGGATTATGCTTTCAGCAATTGTAATGTAACACTTTTTGTTATATACCCTTTTACGGAAAGAAATATACTTGGAGATGCACGCTGAGTGTAATATACCCTTTTACAGAAAGATTAACATTGGCCTGAAACAGCTGGAACACCAGATTCAGTGTATTGCTATATAGGCAATTGAATTTAACCCCAGAACAAAATCTATCCTTTGACGGACACTATTAAACTTGGCCAGCCACTGCTGGGACACCAGATTTACGGTATTGCTATTTTGGCAATTGAATTTCACCCCAGAAAAAAATATATCCTTTGCCAGACACTATTAAACTTGTCCAGTCACTGCTGGAACACCAGATTTACGGTATTTCTATTTTTGCAACTGAATATCACCCCAGAAAATAATATATCCTATAACGGACACTATGAAACTTGTCCAGTGACAGCTGGAACACCAGATTTACTGTAATTCTATTTTGGCAACTGAATTTTGCCCCAGTAAATAATAAATCCTTTGCCGGACACTATTAAACTTGTCCAGTCACAGCTGGAACACCAGATTTACGATGTTTCTATTTTTGCAACTGAATTTTACCGCAGAAAGTAATATACCCTATGACTGACACTATGAAACTTGTCCAGTCACAGCTGGAACACCAGATTTACGGTATTTCTATTTTGGCAATTGAATTTCACCACAGAAAAAAATATATCCTTTGCCGGACACTATTAAACTTGGTCAGCCATTGCTAGTACACCAGATTTACGGTATTGCTATTTTGGATATTGAATTTCACCCCAGAAAAAAATATATCCTTTGGCCGGACACTAAGAAACTTGTCCAGTCACAGCTGGAACACGAGATTTACTGTATTTCTATTTTGGCAACTGAATTTCACCCCAGAAAATAATAAATCCTTTGCCATACACTATCAATCTTGTCCAGCCACTGCTGGGACACCAGATTTACGGTATTGCTATTTTGGCAATTGAATTTAACCCCAGAACAAAATATATCCTTTGCCGGACACTATTAAACTTGGCCAGCCACTGCTGGGACACCAGATTTACAGTATTGCTACTTTGGCAATTGAAATTCCCACCAAGAAAAAAATATATCCTTTGCCGGACACTATTAAACTTGGCCAGCCACTGCTGGGACACCAGATTTACGGTATTGCTATTTTGGCAATTGAATTTCACCCCAGAAAAAAAAGATATCCTTTGCCGGACACTATTAAACTTGTCCTGTCACAGCTGGAACACCAGATTTACTGTATTTTTATTTTGACAACTCAATTTCAACACAGAAAATAATAAATCCTTTGCAGGACAATATTAAATTTGTCCAGTCACAGCTGGAACACCAGATTTTCCGTATTTCTATTTTTGCAACTGAATTTCACCGCAGAAAATAATATATCCTATAACGGAACACTATGAAACTTGTCCAGTCACAGCTGGAACACCAGATTTACGGTATTGATATTTTTTCAATTGAATTTCATCCAGAAAAAAAAATATCCTTTGCAGGACACTATTTAACTTGGCCAGCCACTGCTGGGACAACAGATTTATGGTATTGCTATTTTGGCAATTGAATTTCACCCCACAAAAAAATATATCCTTTGCTGGACACTATTAAACTTGTCCAGTCAAACCAGGAACACCAGATTTACGGTATTTCTATTTTTGCAACTGAATTTCACCGCAGAAAATAATATATCCTATAACGGACACTATGAAACTTGGCCAGCCACTGCTGGGACACCAGATTTACAGTATTGCTATTTTGGCAATTGAATTTCACCCCAGAAAATAATAAATCCTTTGCCAGAAAATAAGAAACTTATCCAGTCACAGCTGGAACACCAGATTTACGGTATTGCTATTTTGGCAATTGAATTTCACCCCAGAAAATAATATATCCTTTGCCGGACACTATTAAACTTGGTCAGCCACTTCTGGGACACCAGATTTACGGTGTTTCTATATTTGCAACTAAATTTCACCGCAGAAAGTAATATATCCTATGACGGACACTATGAAACTTGTCGAGTCACAGCTGGAACACCAGATTTACTGTATTTCTATTTTGGCAACTGAATTTCGCCCCAGAAAATAATAAATCCTTTGCCAGACACTATTAAACTTTTCCAGTCACAGCTGGAACACCAGATTTACGATGTTTCTATTTTTGCAACTGAATTTCACCGCAGAAAGTAAGATACCCTATTACGGACACTATGAAACTTGTCCAGTCACAGCTGGAATTCCAGATCTACGGTATTTCTTTTTTGGCAATTGAATTTCACCCCAGAAAAAATATATGTTTTGCCAGACACTATTAAACTTGGTCAGCCACTGCTGGGACGCCAGATTTACTGTATTGCTATTTTGGCTATTGAATTTCACCCCAGAAAAAGTAGTGTCCGGCAAAGGATATATTTTGTTCTGGGGTGAAATTAAATTGCCAAAATAACAATACCATAAATCAGTGGTTTCAGCTTTGGCTGGCCAAGTTTCATAGTGTCCGCAAAAACATATATTTTGTTGTGGGGTGAAATTAAATTTCCAGAAAAGGAATACCCTGAATCTGGTGTCCCAGCTGTTGCAGGCCAAATGTTAATCTGTCCGTAAAAGGGTATATTTTGTTCTGGGGTGAAATTCAATTGCCAAAATAGCAATACCATAAATCAGTGGTTTCAACTGTGGCTGGCCAAGTTTCATAATGTCCTGCAAAGGATATATTTTGTTCTGGGGTGAAATTCAATTGCCAAAATAGCAATACCCTGTATCTGGTGTTCGAGCTGTTGCAGGACAATTGTAAATCTGTCTATAAAAGGATACCTTTCATCCAGGGCCTAAATACTAGCCCTAAAAGAGATATTCCCCTAAATTAGTTGTTACTGCTGTGCCTGGATTAGTGTAATATGCTACATAAATAAATATGCAGATAGTGTTAGGTGCCTGTAAAAAAAGGCCAGAATTTGAAATCAATACATTGGGCCAAATATATTTTTTTCTTATTGTGATGCTAGGTGAACGGTAACAACGAGGAAAACATCTAGTAATGGACGTGGACGCGGTTGTGGTGGTGTTAGTGTACCCTCTGTTGCTGGGAGAGGACGTGGCCATTCTGCCACAGCCACACGTCCTAGTGAATCAACTACCTCAGGTTCCAGTACCCGCCAGAATGTACAGCGATATTTGGTGGGGCCCAATGCCGTTCTAAGGATGGTAAGGCCTGAGCAGGTACAGGCGCTAGTCAATTGGGTGGCTGATAGTGGATCCAGCATGTTCACAACATTATCTCCCACCCAGTCTTCTGCAGAAAGCGCACAGGTGGTCACCTTAAAACCAAGCCCATCAGTCTGTCACATCACCCCCATGCATATCAGGGAAACTGTATGAGCCTCAAGTTATGCAGCAGTCTCTTATGCTGTTTGAAGACTCTGCTGGCAGGGTTTCCCAAGGGAATCCATTACTTCTCCAAGACAGCCGTGCCTTCCCTGCACAACCAAGTATCCGATAAAATAAAGTGTGCACTGCGCAACGCCATCTGTGGCAAGGTCCACCTAACCACAGATACGTGGACCAGTAAGCACGGCCAGGGATGCTATATCTCCCTAACTGCACACTGGGTAAATGTAGCTGGGCCGCAGGCGGAGAGGATCGCAGGACATAATTCTTTGCCTCCTGTTGCCGCCGCCTTCTACTCGGCTTCCTCCTCCTCTGCTTCCACCAGCTCATCTAGTCAGCCACACAGCTTCACCACCAACTTCAGCACAGCCCAGGGTAAACGTCAGCAGCCCATTCTGAAACTCATATGTTTGGGGGACAGGCCCCACACCGCGCAGGAGTTGTGGCGTGGTATTGAACAACACACCGACCAGTGGTTTCTGCCGGTGGACCTCAAGCCCGGCCTGGTGGTGTGCGATAATGGGCGAAATCTCGTCGCAGCTCTGGGATTAGACGGTTTGACGCACATCCCTTGCCTGGCGCATGTGCTGAATTTGGTGGTGCAGAAGTTCTTTAACAACTACCCGACATGTCAAAGCTGCTGCATAAAGTGCGGGCCGTCTGTGCGCGCTTCTGGCGTTCACATACTGCCGCTGCTCGCCTGTCTGCGCTACAGCGGAACTTCGGCCTTCCCGCTCACCGCCTCATATGCGACGTGCCCACCAGGTGGAACTCCACCTTGCACATGCTGGAGAGACTGTGCGAGCAGCAGCAGGCCATAGTGGAGTTTCAGCTGCAGCACGCACGCGTCAGTCGCACAGCGGAACAGCACCACTTCACCACCAATAATTGGGCCTCCATGCGCGAAGTGTGTGCCCTGTTGCGCTGTTTCGAGTACTCCACCAACATGGCCAGTGGCGATGACACCGTTATCAGCGTTACAATACCACTTCTATGTCTCCTTGAGAAAACGCTAAGGGCGATGATGGAAGAGGAGGTGGCCCAGGAGGAGGAGGAGGATGAGGGGTCATTTTTAGCACTTTCAGGCCAGTCTGTTAGAAGTGACTCAGAGGGAGGTTTTTTGCAACTGCAGAGGCCAGGTACAAATGTGGCCAGCCAGGGCCCAATACTGGAGGACGAGGAGGATGAGGAGGGGGTGGAGGAGGATGAGAATGAAGCAGGTGTCCAGCAGGGTGGCACCCGACACAGCTCAGGCCCATCACCTGTGGGTGGCTAGGGGGATACGGAGGATGATGACGATACGCCTCCCACAGAGGATAGCTTGTAATTACCTCTGGGGAGCCTGGCACACATGAGAGACTACATGCTGCAGTGCCTGCGCAATGACAGCAGAGTTGCCCACATTTTAACGTGTGCGGACTACTGGGTTGCCACCCTGATGGATCCCCGGAACAAAGACAATGTGCCCACCTTACTTCCTGCACTGAAGCGTGATAGGAAGATGCGCGAGTACAAGCGCATGCTGGTAGACGCGCTCCTGAGAGCATTCCCAAATGTCACAAGGGAACAGGTGGAATCCCAAGGCGAAGGCATAGGAGGAGCAAGAGGTCGCCAAGGCAGCTGTGTCACGGCCAGCTCCTCTGAGGGCAGGGTTAGCATGGCAGAAATGTGGAAAAGTTTTGTCTCCACGCCACAGCTAACTGCACCACCACCTGATACAGCATTTCACTAACATGGTTGAACAGTACGTCTGCACACCCCTCCACGTACTGACTGATGGTTCGGCCCCATTCAACTTCTGGGTCTCCAAATTGTCCACGTGGCAAGAGTTAGCATTTTATGCCTTGGAGGTGCTGGCCTGCCCGGCGGCCAGGGTTTTGTCTGAACGTGTATTCAGCACAGCAGGGGGCGTCATTACTGACAAACACAGCCGCCTGTCCACAGCCACCGTGTACAAGCTGACGTTCATAAAAATGAACCAGGCATGGATCCCACAGGACCTGTGCCTCCCTTGTGCAGAATAGTCATTTATAACTGCCTTTCCCTCAAACATGTATTCTTGTACTCCAGGGCACTTCTTTATTGAATCCTAATTTTTTTAACTTTACCATGATCTTGCGGTGCAACCCAAAGTTGAATGAACCTCTCCTCTGTCTGGGTGCTGGGGCCGAAATAACTGAAAGTGGCCTTCTCCAGTGGTGGGTGATATGACGCATGATTCCTTGCTGTGGGACCGCTCTCCTCGGTCTGGGTGCTGGGCCAAAATAACTGAAAGTGGCCTTCTCCAGTGGTGGGTGATATGACGCATGATTCCTTGCAGTGGGACCTGTATCCTCGGTCTGGGTGCTGGGCCGAAATAACTGAAAGTAGCCTTCTCCAGTGGTGGGTGATATGACGCATGATTCCTTGCAGTGGGACCTGTATCCTCTGTCTGGGTGCTGGAGCCGAAATAACTGAAGGTGGCCTTCTCCAGTGGTGGGTGATATGACGCATGATTCCTTGCAGTGGGACATGTATCCTCGGTCTGGGTGCTGGGCCTAAATAATTGAAAGTGGCCTTCTCCAGTGGTGGGTGATATGACGCATGATTCCTTGCAGTGGGACCTGTATCCTCGGTCTAGGTGCTGGGCCGAAATAACTAAAAGTGGCCTTCTCCAGTGGTGGGTGATATGACGCATGATTTCATTGCAGTGGGACCTGTATCCTCGGTCTGGGTGCTGGGCCGAAATAACTGAAAGTGGCCTTCTCCAGTGGTGGGTGATATGACGCATAATTCCTTGCCGTGGGACCTGTATCCTCGGTCTGGGTGCTGGAACGAAATAACTAAAAGTGGCCTTCTCCAGTGGTGGGTGATATGATGCATGATTCCATGCTGTGGGACCTGTCTCCTCTGTCTGGGTGCTAGGGCCAAAATAATTGAAATTGGCCTTCTCCAGTGGTGGGTGATAAGACGCATGATTCCTTGCTGTGGGACCTCTCTCCTCTGTCTGGGTGCTGGGGCCGAAATAACTGAAAGTGGCCTTCTCCAGTGGTGGGTAATATGACGCATGATTCCTTGCTGTGGGACCTCTCTCCAATTGATATTGGTTAATTTATAATTATTTTATTTTATTTTAATTCATTTCCCTATCCACATCCCCATCCAAAAAAATATATCCTTTGCTGGACACTGAGAAACTTGTCCAGTCACAGCTGGAACACCAGATTTACTGTATTTCTATTTTGGCAACTGAATTTCACACCAGGAAATAAAAAATCCTGTACCGTACACTATGAAACTTGGCCAGCCACTGCTGGGACACCAGATTTACGGTATTGCTATTTTGGCAATTGAATTTCACCCCAGAACAAAATATATCCTTTTCCGCACACTAAGAAACTTTGCCAGCTACTGCTGGGACACCAGATTTACACAATATGACACAATATTGCTACTTTGGCAAATGAATTTCACCCCAGAAAAAAAAAAATATCCTTTGCTGGACACTATTAATATTGTCCTGTCACAGCTGTAACACCATATTTACGGTATTTCTATTTTTGCAACTAAATTTCACTGCAGAAAATAATGGATCCTATGACAGACATTATGAAACTTCTCCAGTTACAGCTGGAACACCAGATTTACTGTATTTCTATTTTGGCAACTGAATTTCACCCCAGAAAATAATAAATCCTTTGCAGGACACTATTAAATTTGTCCAGTCACAGCTGGAACACCAGATTTACGGAATATCTATTTTTGCAACTGAATTTCACCGCAGAATATAATATATCCTATAACGGACACTATGAAACTTGTCCAGTCACAGCTGGAACACCAGATTTACGGTCTTGCTATTTTTTCAATTGAATTTCACCCCAGAAAAAGATATATCCTTTGCAGGACACTATTAAACTTGGCCATCCACTGCTGGAACTCCAGATTTATGGTATTGCTATTTTGGCAATTGAATTTCACCCGACAAAAAAATATATCCATTGCTGGACACTATTAAACTTGTCCAGTCAAAGCTGGAACACCAGATTTACGGTATTTCTATTTTTGCAACTGAATTTCACACCAGAAAATAATAAATCCTTTGCCGGACACTATTAAACTTGACCAGCCAGTGCTGGGAAACCAGATTTACATATTGCTATTTTGGCAATTGAATTTCACCCCAGAACAAAATCTATCCTTTGACAGACACTATTAAACTTGGCCAGCCACTGCTGGGACACCAGATTTACGGTATTGCTATTTTGGCAATTCAATTTCATCCCATAAAAAAATATATTCTTTGCCGGACACTATTAACCTTGATCAGCCACTGCTGGGACACCAGATTTACGGTATTGCTATTTTAGCAATTGAATTTCACCCCATAAAAAAAAAATCCTTTGCCGGACACTAAGAAGCTTGTCCAATCACAGCTGGAACACCAGATTTACTGTATTTCTATTTTGGCAACTGAATTTCACCCCGGGAAAATAATAAATCCATTGACGTACACTATGGAACTTGGCCAGCCACTGCTGGGACACAAGATTTACGGTATTCCTATTTTGGCAATTGAATTTAACCCCAGAACAAAATATATCCTTTGCCGGACACTATTAAACTTGGCCAGCCACTGCTGGGACACCAGATTTACAGTATTGCTACTGTGGCAATTGAATTTACCCCAGAAAAAAAAAAATCCTTTGACAGACTCTATTAAACTTGTCCTGTCACAGCTGGAACACCAGATTTACGGTGTTTCTATTTTTGCTACTTAATTTCACCGCAGATAGAAATATATCCTATGACGGACACTATGAAACTTGTCCAGTCACAGCTGAAACACCAGATTTACGGTATTGCTATTTTTGCAATTGAACTCTACCCCATAAAAAAATAAATCCTTTGCCGGACACTATTAAAATTGGTCAGCCACTGCTGGTACACCAGATTTACGGTATTGCTATTTTGGCTATTGAATTTCACCCTTGAAAAAAATATATCCTTTGCCGAACACTATGAAACTTGTCCAGTCACAGCTGGAACAATAGATTTACTGTATTTCTATTTTGGCAACTGAATTTTACCTCAAAAAATAATAAATCATTTGCCGTACACTATTAACCTTTGCCAGCCACTGCTGGGACACCAGATTTACAGTATTGCTACTTTGGCAATTGAATTTCACACCAAGAAAAAAATTATATCCTGTGCAGGACACTATTAAACTTGAGAAACCAATACAATGTCCCAATCGTTCAAGCAACCCACACATGCAAATGCAAACAACACCAATAAAGCTGTATGGGTCATACCATAACAATAACTCCAAACAAGGGTTATATATAGTAGTATCACAATATTTTATTAAACAAAAAATGACATGGAGTACATGATTGACATAGCACAGGACTCACATGATTAAAAACATTTTAAATTTATACTGTACTGGTGATATAGGGTAGGCGCACAAATTCATATTAATAAATAAAGTGCAAAGTGCAAAAGATGACCATAATATTCGGTAGTATAGAGGTAAGCAGGTCAAATATCCAAAAGTTTTTTAAAGGACTATTAGGTAGAAAACCATGTACATGTAAAGCATGGTATCTATTATTTCTAAGTCACAGAAATGAGTATAATATTAAATAATGAAGAGACGCATACTAACCACACCAAAAGAGGCGCCAACCAATATACCACCAGCACAAGCTCCCTGACGCCAAGCGTTCGCATTAGCTTCTCAAAGGGTAATACACACTTGTGACAGATGTGGGCCATATATACTGCTTAACAAACAAGGATTGGCTAATAAACCTAAACATAACGCCCCTAATCACTCTTGGAATTTAAAACAAGTGTCGAAGGCTACCATCTGCCCATTAGTCTATATCAGCCACAGTTCATTACCTGGCGTACACGATCCGCCATGACCGCCATGGACGCAGGCGGCACCACCGCCAGCTCGCGCGAGAGCGGCCACGTAGGAGTCACATGACCGATATCGCCACGGAGTGAGGGGGTGCGGCCAGCATCCAGGTCCATGCGCGGAGCGTGCGCGCTCCACTGCGCCATATTGAATGTGGGCAAATAGATGGGCAAGAAAAGGACAGTATTTAATGGCAAAATCAGCCATAACCGCCATAAGTGCAAGCGGCAACCACCATCGGTCAACGGGAAACAAGCTATGCAAAGGTCACATGCTAGGTGTCATCTCAAAGCAAGGGGCGCGGCCGACAATCAGACGCATGCGCGGCATACACGCGCACCACTACGGCCATATTTGATGAGGGTAAATGGAATGACAATAAGAGGAAAGAAACCCAGCATCTAAAAACATAAAACATAAATGACAAAAGCATCACTATTGTTCCAAAGTAAATAGAATGGCAAAAAAGAGAAATAACATCTGTTGGCAAAAAGCACATAAATGACCTAAGAAGCATATCCTCTATTTTTCTAGGTGACATCCATTGCTGGACAGGACCTCAGTTGGCATATATATAGTATCAGAGTACTTAACCTAAAAAAGTAAATACACTGACAACCTAAATAATATAGGTACAGATAATAAGTACTTGCAAAAAGAAAAAAACTATACATGATTAAATTACATAAAGGGAAAGTGGGGCGGGGGAGCAATGAAAAAGAAAGGTAGTGTTGATGGTGAATAAAGTGAAAAATATGTGAACACACAAGCACTGCAAAGTAAGCACACAAAGAAAAAGTGCAAATGAAATTGTGATGTGGTTGTGAATCAAAAAGAGTGATTAGTGTTGGTGACCAATATCAACTAAGATTATACATGATAAAATAAAACATTCATAATATATGGAATAAAAGAAAAGGGTGAATAATTGAACACATGATTGTATTATTATGGTGATTCTTTGTCAATACCAACCTATGATCGATGGGTGGACTAAACCACAAAAGTGCAAAGTGCAATTTAACCAAAATCATTAATAACAAGTTACAGCATCCCAAATATATGATCCAGTCCCAGCAATGATAGATAGAACTATATTAAGTCGTAGGCCCATTCACCATACCCTACATACACACTAGGTCATTCACTAACATACTTATGCACGGCTTGATTGTACTACCCCACTGCCCTATTGAGGCCAATTAAACCCATCAAATACTAGTCCCAAAAAGAGGGAGAAGGAGGAAGGATGGCATCAATATTACATATTGCCTAAATATATATAGACCACATGCGTCACTACATAAACAACATAAATTCTATGAGGATAAGGAGGCACCAGAAGCATACACGGCCAGCTTTATAAGAAAGATGCCAAGGGAATTTTATCATTCAGACCACAAGGTGTTTGTGTCCGAGTTTGACAATCCATTTACTTTCCCACTTGTTCTAGTCGCTTGAACAAATCACCACCTCTTGAGCCAAGAATTACCCGATCTATACCACGAAACTTCAAATCCTGCCATTTATTGTCGTGTTTTAGTCGAAAATGTCTTGCAACCGGTTTTAGTTTCCTAATTTTTCACGATCAAGGGAATCAATCTTAGCAGCTGCTCGTATGTCACTTGGTGCTCCTGAATCCGAGTACGGAATTCACGTGTGGTCATTCCAATGTAAATCTGTCCACATGGACAGGTTGCATAGTAGATAATGCCAGAAGTGCTGCAGTTAATAAAATGGACTATCTTGTATTCCTGATGACCAGAAGAGTCAACAAAAATATTGGTTCGAACCACCACTTTGCATGCACTGCAATGACCACAAGGAATAGAACCCCATCTGGGTCCTTTTGACATAGAGAGAAAATTCCTTGGTTTAGGTGGAATGTAATGACTGGAGACCAGAATATCCCCCAGATTTTTGCTGCGCTTGGCAACAAAAGCCGGAGTAGGAGTAATAATACGCTCCAAGACATGATCCGACTGTAACACCGCCAAAATTTTTGAGAATATTTTCCTCATATTTTTCCATTGGGGATTATAGTTAGTAATCATACGGACCGTCGAGGTGGTTACAGACATATCACGATGTTTAGGTATAAGTAGAGAATGTCTAGAGGTACTTTTCGCCCTTTGGTATCCCTGTTGAATGTCCGCTTGATGATAATGTCGCTGTTCAAATCGTTGTTTCAAAAGAATTGATTCATTTTCAAAACTGTATGGGTGGTACAGAGTCTTCGTGCCCGCAAAAACTGACCAATTGGTATAGATCTTTTCTGGTGTCTAGGGTGAAAAGAGGAGGCATGAAGCAAGGAATTAACAGCAGTTTCCTTTCGATGTACCTTGGTCTGTAGCATTCCTCTCCTGAAACCCCAATATGAATATCCAAAATGTCATCTGTTTTTGAGATATTTGATGTGTTAATTTGATATTCCACTCATTTACATTGAGCTGTTCCAGAAAGATATGTAACGCTGCCTCTGACCCTGCCATATGAAGAGAACATCATCGATGAAGCGCATCCAGGATATAACCTGGCCTGCAGCTTCATCCATGGATCTTGGACAAGTTCTCGTTCCCAGAACCCCAAAAGAGGTTGGCATATGAGGGCGCACAAGTCGCCCCCATTGCCACACCCCGTAATTGCAAGTAATGGCAGTCCTTGAATAGAAAGGAATTGTGTGTTAGAATGAATTCCAACAACACAATAAGTAATTCAACCAGTTCAGGTGCAAGATTGCGGGTTTCTAAATTGAAACGCACCGCCCTTATCCCCAAATCATGCTGAATGCATGTGTACAAAGACTCGACATCACATGATACTAAAAACATATCATGTTCCATCTGTATATTGTCAAGATGTTTGAGAACATCTGTCGAGTCACGTACAAAAGAGGGAAGACTCTCTACACATGGTTTTAAGTAGAAATCTAAAAAGCGACAAATAGGTTCACATAAACCACCACATCCCGAAACAATCGGTCTTCCCGGTGGTTTTATTAAAGATTTATGCACTTTTGGCAATAAGTACAATGTAGGTATGATGGGGTGTTTTACTACCAATCCATCAAATACAGATTTGGTAATGATATTGCTCTCCAGAGCTTGGGTCAGAATCTGTTCAATCTGGATTTTGAAATTAGCAATTGGATTGGAGGATAGTCTCTTATAACATTTAGTATCACGAAGTTGTCTGTGGACAGGACACTATTAAACTTGGCCAGCAACTGCTGGGACACCAGATTTACGGTATTGCTATTTTGGCTATTGAATTTCACCCCTGAAAAAAATATATCCTTTGCCGGACACTATGAAACCTGTCCAGTCACAGCTGGAACAATAGATTTAATGTATTTCTATTTTGGCAACTGAATTTTACCCCAAAAAATAATATCCTTTGACGGAGACTATGGAAATTGTCCAGTCACAGCTGGAACACCAGATTTACGGTATTGCTATTTTGGCAATTGAATTTCACCCCAGAAATAAAATATACCCTTTGACGGACAGATCTAAACTAGGCCTGCAACAGCTGGAACACCAGATTTACAGTATTTCTATTTTTGCAACTGACTTTCACCCCAGAAAATAATATAACCTTTAACAGACACTAGTGAAACTTGTCCAGTCACAGCTGAAACACAAGATTCACGGGTATTGCTATTTTGGCAATTAAATTTCACCACAGAACAAAATCTATCCTTTGACGTATACTATTAATCTTGTCCAGTCACAGCTGGAACACCAGATTTATGGTATTGCTATTTTGGCAATTGAATTTCACCCCAGAAAAATATATACCCTTTTACAGACAGATATTAAACTTAGTCCAGTCAACAGCTGGAACACCAGATTTCACTGTATTTCTATTTTTGCAACTGAATTTCACACGCAGAAAATAATAAATTCATTTGCCGGACACTATTAAACTTGGAAAGCCACTGCTGGGGACACCAGATTTACGGTATTGCTATTTTTGCTACTGACTTTCACCCCAGAATATAATATATCCTTTGACTGACACTCAGGAAATTGTCCAGTCACAGCTGGAACACCAGATTTACAGTATTGCTATTATTTGGCAATTGAATTTCACCCCAGAAAAAAATATACCCTTTTACGGACAGTATCTAAACTAGGCCTGCAACAGCTAGAACACCAGATTCAGGGTATTGCTATTTTGGCAACTACATTTCGTCTCTGAGAAAAAATATACCCTTTTACAGACAGTATTTAAACTAAGCCTGCAACAGCTATGAACAACAGTTTTAACTGTATTTCTATTTCTGCAACTGAATTTCACCACAGAAAATAATAAATCCTTTGCCGTATACTATTAAACTTGGCCAGCCACTGCTGGGACACCAGATTTACGGTATTGCTATTTTGGCAATTGAATTTCACCCCAGAAAAAAATATATCCTTTGCCGGACACTATTGATCTTGTCCAGTCACAGCTGGAACACCAAATTCAGGGTATTGCTATTTTGGCAATTAGATTTCACACCAGGACAAAATCTATCATTTGACGGATACTATTAAACTTGTCCAGTCACAGCTGGAACACCAGATACCGGGTATTGCTATTTTGGCAATTAAATTTACCACAGAAAAAAACATACCCTTTTACGAACAGATTTAAACTAGGCCTGCAACAGCTGGATCACCAGATTCAGGGTATTGCTATTTTGTCAAGTAAATTTCACCCTATAAAAAAATATACCCTTTTACGGACAGATCTAAACTAGGCCTGAAAAAGCTGGGACAACAGATTTACTGTATTTCTATTTTTGCTACTGACTTTTACCCTAGAAAATAATATATACTGTAGTTTGACGGACACTAGGGAAATTGTCCAGTCACAGCTGGAACCCCAGATTTACGGTATTGCTATTTTGGCAATTGAATTTCACCCCAGAATAAAATATAGCCTTTACCGGACACTATTGATCTTGTCCAGTCACAGCTGGAACACCAGATTCAGGGTATTGCTATTTTGGCAATTCAATTTCACACCAGGACAAAATCTATCCTTTGACGGATACTATTAAACTTCTCCATTCACAGCTGGAACACCAGATTCAGGGGATTGATATTTTGGCAATTAAATTTCGCCCCTGAAAAAAATATACCCTTTTACAGACAGATTTAAACTAAGCCGGCAACAGCTAGAACAACAGTTTTACTGTATTTCTATTTCTGCAACTGAATTTCACCGCAGAAAATAATAAATCCTTTGCCGTATACTATTAAACTTGGCCATCCACTGCTGGGACACCATATTTACGGTATTGCTATTTTGGCAATTGAATTTCACCCCAGAAAAAAATATATCCTTTGCCGGACACTATTGATCTTGTCCAGTCACAGCTGGAACACCAGATTCAGGGTATTGCTATTTTGGCAATTAAATTTCACACCAGGACAAAATCTATCCTTTGACGGATACTATTGAACGTGTTCAGTCACAGCTGGAACACCAGATACCGGGTATTGCAATTTTGGCAATTAAATTTACCAGAGAAAAAAATATACCCTTTACAGACAGATTTAAACTAGGCCTGCAACAGCTGAAACACCAGATTCAGGGTATTGCTATTGTGGCAATTAAATTTCACCCCAGAAAAAAATATACCCTTTTACGGACAGATCTAAACTAGGCCTGAAACAGCTGGGACAACAGATTTACTGTATTTCTATTTTTGCTACTGACTTTCACCCCAGAAAATAAATCCTTTCCCGTATACTATTAAACTTGGCCAGCCACTGATGGGACACCAGATTTACGGTATTGCTGTTTTGACAATTGAATTTCACCCCAGAAAAAAATATATCCTTTGCCAGACACTATAAACTTGTCCAGTAACAGCTGGTACACCAGATTTACTGTATTTCTATTTTTGCTACTGACTTTCACCCCAGAAAATAATTTTCCTTTGACGGAGGTACGGGAAATTGTCCAGTCACAGCTGGAACACCAGATTTACGGTATTGCTATTTTGGCAATTGAATTTCACCCCAGAAATAAAAATACCCTTTTACGGACAGATCTAAACTAGGCCTGCAACAGCTGGAACACCAGATTTACAGTATTTCTATTTTTGCTACTGACTTTCACCCCAGAAAATAATATATCCTTTAACAGACACTAGGGAAATTGTCCAGTCACAGCCAAAACACAAGATTCAGGGTATTGCTATTTTGGAAATTAAATTTCACCACAGAACAAAATCTATCCTTTGACGGATACTATTAATCTTGTCAAGTCATAGCTGGAACACCAGATTTATGGTATTGCTATTTTGGCAATTAAATATCACCCCAGAAAAAAATATACCCTTTTACAGACAGATTTAAACTAAGCCTGCAACAGCTGGAACAACAGTTTCACTTTATTTCTATTTTTGCAACTGAATTTCAACGCAGAAAATAATAAACTCCTTTGCCGTACACTATTAAACTTGGAAAGCCACTGCTGGGGACACCAGATTTACGGTATTGCTATTTTGGCAATTGAATTTGACACCAGTAAAAAATATAACCTTGTAGGGACACATTTAAACTAAGCCTGCAAAAGCTAGAACAACAGTTTAACTGTATTTCTATTTCTGCAACTGAATTTCACCGCAGAAAATAATAAATCCATTGCCGTACACTAGTATACTTGTCCAGCCACAGCTGCAACACCAGATTTACTGTATTTCTATTTGTACTACTGACTTTCACCCCTGAAAATAATATATCCTTTAACGGACACTAGGGAAATTGTCCAGTCACAGCCAAAACACCAGTTTCATGGTATTGCTATTTTGGCAATTAAATATCACTCCAGAAAAAAATATACCCTTTTATGGACAGATTTAAACTAAGCCTGAAACAGCTGGAACAACAGTTTTACATTATTTCAATTTTTGCAACTGAATTTTAACGCAGAAAATAATAAATCCTTTGCCGTACACTATTAAAATTGGCCAGCTACTGTTGGGACACCAGATTTACGGTATTGCTATTTTGGCAATTCAATTTCACCCCAGAAAAAAATATATCCTTTGCCGTACACTGTTAAACTTGGCCAGCCACAGCTGAAACCACTGATTTATGGTATTGCTATTTTAGCCATTGAATTTCACCCCAGAAAAAAATATATCTTTTGCCGGACACTTTTAAACTTGTCCAGACACAGCTGGAACACCAGATTTACTGTTTTTCTATTTTTACTACTGACTTTCACCCCAGAAAATAATATATCCTTTAACGGACACTAGGGAAATTGTCCAGTCACAGCCAAAACACCAGATTCAGGGTATTGATATTTTGGCAATTAGATTTCACCCCAGAAAAAAATATACCCTTTAACGGACAGATCTAAACTAGGCCTGCAACAGCTGGAACAACGGATTCAAGGTATTGCTATTTTTGCTACTGACTTTCACCCCAGAATATAATATATCCTTTGACTGACACTCGGGAAATTGTCCAGTCACAGCTGGAACTCCAGATTTACAGTATTGCTATTATTTTGGCAATTAAATTTCACCCCAGAAAAAAATATACCCTTTTACGGACAGATCTAAACTAGGCCTGCAACAGCTAGAACACCAGATTCAGGGTATTGCTATTTTGGCAATTACATTTCGTCTCTGAAAAAAATATACCCTTTTACAGACAGATTTAAACTAAGCCTGCAACAGCTATAACAACATTTTAACTGTATTTCTATTTCTGCAACAGAATTTCACCACAGAAAATAATAAATCCTTTGCCGTATACTATTAAACTTGGCCAGCCACTGCTGGGACACCAGATTTACGGTATTGCTATTTTGGCAATTGAATTTCACCCCAGAAAAAAATATATCCTTTGCCGGACACTATTGATCTTGTCCAGTCACAGCTGGAACACCAAATTCAGGGTATTGCTATTTTGGCAATTAGATTTCACACCAGGACAAAATCTATCATTTGACGGATACTATTAAACTTGTCCAGTCACAGCTGGAACACCAGATACCGGGTATTGCTATTTTGGCAATTAAATTTACCACAGAAAAAACATACCCTTTACTGAACAGATTTAAACTAGGCCTGCAACAGCTGGATCACCAGATTCAGGGTATTGCTATTTTGTCAAGTAAATTTCACCCTAGAAAAAATATACCCTTTGACGGACACGATCTAAACTAGGCCTGAAACAGCTGGGACAACAGATTTACTGTATTTCTATTTTTGGCTACTGACTTTTACCCTAGAAAATAATATATCTGTAGTTTGACGGACACTAGGAAATTGTCCAGTCACAGCTGGAACCCCAGATTTACGGTATTGCTATTTTGGCAATTGAATTTCACCCCAGAATAAAATATAGCCTTTACCGGACACTATTGATCTTGTCCAGTCACAGCTGGAACACCAGATTCAGGGTATTGCTATTTTGGCAATTCAATTTCACACCAGGACAAAATCTATCCTTTGACGGATACTATTAAACTTCTCCATTCACAGCTGGAACACCAGATTCAGGGTATTGATATTTTGGCAATTAAATTTCGCCCCTGAAAAAATATACCCTTTACAGACAGATTTAAACTAAGCCGGCAACAGCTAGAACAACAGTTTTACTGTATTTCTATTTCTGCAACTGAATTTCACCGCAGAAAATAATAAATCCTTTGCCGGACACTATTAAACTTGGTCAGCCACTGCTGGGACACCATATTTACGGTATTGCTATTTTGGCAATTGAATTTCACCCCAGAAAAAAATATATCCTTTGCCGGACATTATTGATCTTGTCCAGTCACAGCTGGAACACCAGATTCAGGGTATTGCTATTTTGGCAATTAAATTTCACACCAGGACAAAATCTATCCTTTGACGGATACTATTGAACGTGTTCAGTCACAGCTGGAACACCAGATACCGGGTATTGCAATTTTGGCAATTAAATTTACCAGAGAAAAAAATATACCCTTTTACAGACAGATTTAAACTAGGCCTGCAACAGCTGAAACACCAGATTCAGGGTATTGCTATTGTGGCAATTAAATTTCACCCCAGAAAAAAATATACCCTTTTACGGACAGATCTAAACTAGGCCTGAAACAGCTGGGACAACAGATTTACTGTATTTCTATTTTTGCTACTGACTTTCACCCCAGAAAATAAATCCTTTCCCGTATACTATTAAACTTGGCCAGCCACTGATGGGACACCAGATTTACGGTATTGCTGTTTTGACAATTGAATTTCACCCCAGAAAAAAATATATCCTTTGCCAGACACTATAAACTTGTCCAGTAACACCAGATTTAATGTATTTCTATTTTTGCTACTGACTTTCACCCCAGAAAATAATTTTCTTTGACGGAGGCACGGGAAATTGTCCAGTCACAGCTGGAACACCAGATTTATGGTATTGCTATTTTGGCAATTGAATTTCACCCCAGAAATAAAAATACCCTTTTACGGACAGATCTAAACTAGGCCTGCAACAGCTGGAACACCAGATTTACTGTATTTCTATTTTTGCTACTGACTTTCACCCCAGAAAATAATATATCCTTTAACAGACACTAGGGAAATTGTCCAGTCACAGCCAAAACACAAGATTCAGGGTATTGCTATTTTGGAAATTAAATTTCACCACAGAACAAAATCTATCCTTTGACGGATACTATTAATCTTGTCAAGTCATAGCTGGAACACCAGATTTATGGTATTGCTATTTTGGCAATTAAATATCACCCCAGAAAAAGATATACCCTTTTACAGACAGATTTAAACTAAGCCTGCAACAGCTGGAACAACAGTTTCACTTTATTTCTATTTTGGCAACTGAATTTCACCCCAAAAAATAATAAATCCTTTGCCTTACACTATTAAACTTGGTCAGCCACTGCTGGGACACCAGATTTACGGTATTGCTATTTTGGCAATTGAATTTGACCCCAGTAAAAAATATAACCTTGTAGAGACACATTTAAACTAAGCCTGCAAAAGCTAGAACAACAGTTTAACTGTATTTCTATTTCTGCAACTGAATTTCACCGCAGAAAATAATAAATCCATTGCCGTACACTAGTATACTTGTCCAGCCACAGCTGCAACACCAGATTTACTGTATTTCTATTTGTACTACTGACTTTCACCCCTGAAAATAATATATCCTTTAACGGACACTAGGGAAATTGTCCAGTCACAGCCAAAACACCAGTTTCATGATATTGCTATTTCGGCAATTAAATATCACTCCAGAAAAAAATATACCCTTTTACAGCCTGCAACAGCTGGAACAACAGTTTTACATTATTTCAATTTTTGCAACTGAATTTTAACGCAGAAAATAATAAATCCTTTGCCGTACACTATTAAAATTGGCCAGCTACTGTTGGGACACCAGATTTACGGTATTGCTATTTTGGCAATTCAATTTCACCCCAGAAAAAAATATATCCTTTGCCGTACACTGTTAAACTTGGCCAGCCACAGCTGAAACCACTGATTTATGGTATTGCTATTTTGGCCATTGAATTTCACCCCAGAAAAAATATATCTTTTGCCGGACACTTTTAAACTTGTCCAGACACAGCTGGAACACCAGATTTACTGTTTTTCTATTTTTACTACTGACTTTCACCCCAGAAAATAATATATCCTTTAACGGACACTAGGAAATTGTCCAGTCACAGCCAAAACACCAGATTCAGGGTATTGATATTTTGGCAATTAGATTTCACCCCAGAAAAAAATATACCCTTTAACGGACAGATCTAAACTAGGCCTGCAACAGCTGGAACAACGGATTCAAGGTATTGCTATTTTTGCTACTGACTTTCACCCCAGAATATAATATATCCTTTGACTGACACTCGGGAAATTGTCCAGTCACAGCTGGAACTCCAGATTTACAGTATTGCTATTATTTTGGCAATTAAATTTCACCCCAGAAAAAAATATACCCTTTACGGACAGATCTAAACTAGGCCTGCAACAGCTAGAACACCAGATTCAGGGTATTGCTATTTTGGCAATTACATTTCGTCCCTGAAAAAATATACCCTTTACAGACAGATTTAAACTAAGCCTGCAACAGCTATAACAACATTTTAACTGTATTTCTATTTCTGCAACAGAATTTCACCACAGAAAATAATAAATCCTTTGCCGTATACTATTAAACTTGGCCAGCCACTGCTGGGACACCAGATTTACGGTATTGCTATTTTGGCAATTGAATTTCACCCCAGAAAAAAATATATCCTTTGCCGGACACTATTGATCTTGTCCAGTCACAGCTGGAACACCAAATTCAGGGTATTGCTATTTTGGCAATTAGATTTCACACCAGGACAAAATCTATCATTTGACGGATACTATTAAACTTGTCCAGTCACAGCTGGAACACCAGATACCGGGTATTGCTATTTTGGCAATTAAATTTACCACAGAAAAAAACATACCCTTTTACGAACAGATTTAAACTAGGCCTGCAACAGCTGGATCACCAGATTCAGGGTATTGCTATTTTGGCAATTGAATTTCACCCCAGAACAAAATCTATCCTTTGCCAGACACTATTAAACTTCAGCCACTGCTGGGACACCAGATTTACGGTATTGCTATTTTGGCAATTGAATGTCACCCCATAAAAAAATATATCCTTTGCCACACACTATTAAACTTCAGCCACTGCTGGGACACCAGATTTACGGTATTGTTATTTTGTCAATTAAATGTCACCCCATAAAAAATATATATCCTTTGCCGGACACTATTAAACTTGGCCAGCCACAGCTGAAACCTTTGATTTATGGTATTGCTATTTTGGCAATTGAATTTCACCCCAAAACAAAATATATCCTTTGCCGGACACTATTAAACTTGGCCAGCCACAGCTGAAACCACTAATTCATGGTATTGCTATTTTCGCAATTGAATTTCACCCCAGAAACCAATATACCCTGTTACGGATAGATTTAAACGAGGCCTGTAACAGCTGGAACACCAGATTCAGGGTATTGCTACTTTGGCAATTGAATTACACCCCAGAACAAAATCTATCCTTTGCCGGACACTATTAAACTTGGCCAGCCACTGCTGGGTCACCAGATTTACGGTATTGCTAATTTGGCAATTGAATGTCACTTCATAAAAAATTATATCCTTTGCCGTACACTATTAACCCCTTAAGGACACTGCCCTATTTCACCTTAAGGACCAGGCCATTTTTTCAAAATCTGACCATTGTCACTTTATGTGGTGATAACTTTAAAACGCTTTTTCTTATCCAGTTCATTCTGAGATTGTTTTTTCGTCACATATTGTACTTCATGACAGTGGTAAAATGAAGTCGAAAAATTTCATTTTTATTTATAAAAAAAGACCAAATTTACCAAAAATTTTGAAAAATTTGCAATTTTCCAAGTTTCAATTACTCTACTTCTATAATACATAGTAATACTGCCAAAAAAAGTTATTGATTTACATTCCCCATATGTCTACTTCATGTATCGATCATTTTGGGAATGCTATTTCATTTTTTTGGGACGTTACAAGACTTAGAAGTTTAGAAGCATATCTTGAAATTTTTCAGAAATTTTCAAAAACCCACTTTTTAGGGACCAGTTCAGGTCTGAAGTCACTTTGTGAGGCTTACATAATAGAAACCACCCAAAAATTACCCCATTCTAGAAACTACACCCCTCAAGGTATTCAAAACTGATTTTACAAACGTCATTAACCCTTTAGGTTTTCCACAAGAGTTAATGGCAAATGGAGATAAAATTTCAGAATTTCGATTTTTTGAAAAATTTTCCTTTTGAATCCATTTTTTCCAGTAACAAAGCAAGGGTTAACAGCCAAACAAAACTCAATTTTTATTGCCCCGATTCTGTAGTTTTCAGAAACACCCTATATGTGGTCGTAAACTGCTGTATGGCCAAACTGCAGGGCGCAGAAGGAAAGGAGCGCCATATGGTTTTTGGAAGGCAGATTTTGCTGGACTGGATTTTTGACACCATGTCCCATTTGAAGCCCCCCGATGCACCCATAGAATAGAAACTCCATAAAAGTGACTCCATCTAAGAAACTACACCCCTCAAGGTATTCAAAACCAGTTTTACAAACTTTGTTAACCCTTTAGGTGTTCCACAAGAGTTATTGGCAAATGGAGATGAAATTTCAGAATTTCTATTTTTGTTACCTTGTCTCAAAAAAGTGTAATATAGAGCAACCAAAAATCATGTTTACCCTAGAATAGTACCAACAAAACTGACACCTTATCCCGTAGTTTCCAAAATGGGGTCACTTTTTGGAGTTTCTACTGTAGGGGTGCATCAGGGGGCTTCAAATGGGACATAGTGTCAAAAACCAGTCCAGCAAAATCTGCCTTCCAAAAACCATATGGCGTTCCCTTCCTTCTGTGCCCTGCCGTTTGGCCATACAGTAGTTTACGACCAGATATGGGGTGTTTGTGCAAACAAGAGAATCAGGGCAATAAATATTGAGTTTTGCTTGGCTGTTAACCCTTGCTTTGTTACTGCAAAAATGGATTAAAATGGAAAATTTGCAAAAAATAGCTGTTTTGGGACTGTTTTTATTTTTTGTTATTTACATAGTTGAACTGGACAGGTTAGATTGTGTGCTATTTCTATAGAGCAGGTTGTTACGGACGTGACAATACCAAATATGACTACTTTTTGGGGTTTTTGTTTCAGTTTTACATAATAAAGCCTTTTGAAAAAAATTTTTTTAGTGTCTCCACATTCTGAAAGCCATAGTTTTATTTTTATTTTTTGGGCGACTGTGTTATGTAGGGGCTCATTTTTGCGGGATGAGATGGCGGTTTGATTGGCACCATCTTGGGGTGCATATGACATTTTGGTCGCTTGCTATGACACTTTTTAGATGTGAGGTGACAAAAATGGCTTTTGACACCGTAATTATTTTTATTTTTTTGCTGTGTTCAGCTGAGGGGTTAGGTCATGTGTTATTTATATAGATCAGGTTGTGACGGGCGCGGCGATACATAATATGTATACTTTTATTTATTTATATAAGTTTTACACAATAATATAATTTTTAAAACAAAAAAATCATGTTTTAGTGTCTCCATAGTTTGAGAGCCATATATATATTTTTTTGGGCGATTGTCCTATGTAGGGGCTCATTTTTTTGCTGGATGAGATGGCGGTTTGATTGGCACCATCTTGGGGTGCATGTGACTTTTTGATCGCTTACTATTACACTTTTTGTGATGTAGGCAGACAAAAATGGCTTGTTTGACAACGTTTTATTTTTTATGTTTACGGCGTTCATCTGAGGGGTTAGGTCATGTTGTATTTTTATAGAGCAGGTCCTTACGGACGCGGCGATACATAATATGTATACCTTTTTTATTTATTTTGGTTTTACACAATAATATCCTTTTTGAATGAAAAAAACATGTTTTAGTATCTCCATAGTCTGAGAGCCATATATTTTTCAGTTTTTAGGCAATTGTCTCATGTTGGGTATCATTTTTGCGGGATGAGGTGACGGTTAGATTGGCACTATTTGGGAGGTCATATGACTTTTTGATCGCTTGCTATTACACTTTTTGTGATGTAAGGTGGCAAAAAAATGGCTTTTTGACAAATTTTTTTTTTTTTACAGTGTTTACTTGAGGGGTTAGGTCATGTGATATTTTTATAGAGCAGATTCTTACGGACGTGTAGATACCAAATATGTCTACTTTTTAATTTTTTTTTACATTTAACTCTAAAAAGCATTTTTGAAACAAAAAAAATCATGTTTTAGTCTGAGAGGCATAGTTTTTTTATTTTTTGGCCAATTGTTTTAGGTAGGGGCTCGTTTTTTGCGGGATGAGATGGCGGTTTGATTGGTACTATTTTGGGAGGCAAACACCTTTTTGATCGCTTTGTATTACACTTTTAGTGATGTAATGTGCCAAAAAATGGCTTATTTACACCATTTTTTTTTTTTTTTATGGCGTTCACCTGAGGAGTTCAGTCATGTGATATTTTTATAGAGCAGGTTTTTACGGACGCGGCGATACCTAATATGTGTAGTGTATTTTATTTTTTTTTAATTTTTATTCAGTGTTATGTGTTTTTTTCATTTTTACTTTTTTTCACTTTTTTACATTTTTTTTTGACCCAGAACCACTTGGTTCTGAATGATCCAGTGGGTCTGGTTTCTGTAAAATACAGTACAGTACACTATATAGTGCACTGTACTGTATTTTGTACTTTAGAAAGTCTGAATAGACCTTTAGCAGGTCTATTCAGACTTTCAGCACCATGGAGAGCAGGACGCTTCTGAAAGCGTCCTGTCTCCATGGCAACCATCACCCGCTGCCATAACTGGGCAGGGGGTGATGGATGGGGAGGGAGTGGAGCTCCCTCCCTCTGCGATCCCATCCTGTTGGGGGGCTGCAAAGGCACAGCAGCCCCCCGATGGGAGAGGGAGGGAGCGCTCCCTCCCTGTTAACCCTTCCATACCGCGGTCCGTACACCAGATTCAGGGTATTGCTACTTTGGCAATTGAATTACACCCCAGAACAAAATCTATCCTTTGCCGGACACTATTAAACTTGGCCAGCCACTGTTGGGTCACCAGATTTACGGTATTGCTAATATGGCAATTGAATGTCACTCCATAAAAAATTATATCCTTTGCCGTACACTATTAAACTTGGACAGCCACTGCTCGGACACCAGATTTAAGGTATTGCTATTTTGGCAATTAAATTTCACCCCAGAACAAAATATATCCTTTGCAGAACAATATTAAACTTGGCCAGCCACAGCTGAAACCACTGATTTATAGAATTGCTATTTTGGCAATTGAATGTCACCCCAGAACAAAATATATCCTTTGCCAGACACTATTAAACTTGGCCAGCCACAGCTGAAACCACTGATTTATGATATTGCTATTTTGGCAATTGAATTTCACCCCGGAACAAAATCTGTCCTTTGCCGGACACTATTAAACTCGGCCAGCCACAGCTGAAACCACTAATTTATGGTATTGCTATTTTGGCAATCGAATTTCACCCCAGAACAAAATATATCCTTTGCCGGACACTATTAAACTTGGCCAGCCACAGCTCAAACCACTGATTTATGGTATTGCTATTTTGGCAATTGAATTTAATCCCAGAACAAAATATATCCTTTGCAGGACACTATTAAACTTGGCCAGACACAGCTGAAACTACTGATTCATGGTATTGCTATTTTAGCAATTGAATTTCACCCCAGAAAAAAATATACCCTGTTACGGACAGATTTAAACTAGGCCTACAACAGCTGGAACACAGATTCAGGGTATTGCTATTTTAGCAATTGATTTTCACCCAGAACAAAATCTATCCTTTGCCACACACTATTAAACTTCAGCCACTGCTGGGACACCAGATTTACGGTATTGTTATTTTGTCAATTAAATGTCACCCCATAAAAAATATATATCCTTTGCCGGACACTATTAAACTTGGCCAGCCACAGCTGAAACCTTTGATTTATGGTATTGCTATTTTGGCAATTGAATGTCACCCCAGAACAAAATATATCCTTTGCCGGACACTATTAAACTTGACCAGCCACAGCTAAAACCACTAATTCATGGTATTGCTATTTTCGCAATTAAATTTCACCCCAGAAACAAATATACCCTGTTACGGATAGATTTAAACGAGGCCTGTAACAGCTGGAACACCAGATTCAGGGTATTACTACTTTGGCAATTGAATTACACCCCAGAACAAAATCTATCCTTTGCCGGACACTATTAAACTTGGCCAGCCACTGCTGGGTCACCAGATTTACGGTATTGCTAATTTGGCAATTGAATGTCACTGCATAAAAATTATATCCTTTGCCAGTACACTATTAAACTTGGCCAGCCACTGCTGGGACACCAGATTTAAGGTATTGCTATTTTGGCAATTAAATTTCACCCCAGAACAAAATATATCCTTTGCAGAACAATATTAAACTTGGCCAGCCACAGCTGAAACCACTGATTTATAGAATTGCTATTTTGGCAATTGAATGTCACCCCAGAACAAAATATATCCTTTGCCAGACACTATTAAACTTGGCCAGCCACAGCTGAAACCACTGATTTATGATATTGCTATTTTGGCAATTGAATTTCACCCCGGAACAAAATCTGTCCTTTGCCGGACACTATTAAACTCGGCCAGCCACAGCTGAAACCACTAATTTATGGTATTGCTATTTTGGCAATCGAATTTCACCCCAGAACAAAATATATCCTTTGCCGGACACTATTAAACTTGGCCAGCCACAGCTCAAACCACTGATTTATGGTATTGCTATTTTGGCAATTGAATTTCATCCCAGAACAAAATATATCCTTTTCAGGACACTATTAAACTTGGCCAGACACAGCTGAAACTACTGATTCATGGTATTGCTATTTTAGCAATTGAATTTCACCCCAGAAAAAAATATACCCTGTTACGGACAGATTTAAACTAGGCCTACAACAGCTGGAACACAGATTCAGGGTATTGCTATTTTAGCAATTGATTTTCACCCAGAACAAAATCTATCCTTTGCCACACACTATTAAACTTCAGCCACTGCTGGGACACCAGATTTACGGTATTGTTATTTTGTCAATTAAATGTCACCCCATAAAAAATATATATCTTTTGCCGGACACTATTAAACTTGGCCAGCCACAGCTGAAACCTTTGATTTATGGTATTGCTATTTTGGCAATTGAATGTCACCCCAGAACAAAATATATCCTTTGCCGGACACTATTAAACTTGACCAGCCACAGCTAAAACCACTAATTCATGGTATTGCTATTTTCGCAATTGAATTTCACCCCAGAAACAAATATACCCTGTTACGGATAGATTTAAACGAGGCCTGTAACAGCTGGAACACCAGATTCAGGGTATTGCTACTTTGGCAATTGAATTACACCCCAGAACAAAATCTATCCTTTGCCGGACACTATTAAACTTGGCCAGCCACTGCTGGGTCACCAGATTTACGGTATTGCTAATTTGGCAATTGAATGTCACTGCATAAAAAATTATATCCTTTGCCGTACACTATTAAACTTGGCCAGCCACTGCTGGGACACCAGATTTAAGGTATTGCTATTTTGGCAATTAAATTTCACCCCAGAACAAAATATATCCTTTGCAGAACACTATTAAACTTGGCCAGCCACAGCTGAAACCACTGATTTATGGTATTGCTATTTTGGCAATTGAATTTCACCCCAGAAGAAAATCTGTCCTTTGTCGGACACTATTAAACTCGGCCAGCCACACCTGAAACCACTGATTTATGGTATTGCTATTTTGGCAATTGAATTTCACCCCGGAACAAAATCTGTCCTTTGCCGGACACTAATAAACTCGGCCAGCCACAGCTGAAACCACTGATTTATGGTATTGCTATTTTGGCAATCGAATTTCTCCCCAGAACAAAATATATCCTTTGCCAGACACTATTAAACTTGGCCAGCCACAGCTGAAACCACTGATTTATGGTATTGCTATTTTGGCAATTAACTTTCGCCCCAGAAAAAAATATAACCTGTTACGGACAGATTTAAACTAGGCCTGTAACAGCTGGAACACCAGATTCAGGGTATTGCTATTTTGGCAATTGAATTTCACCCCAGAACAAAATCTATCCTTTGCCGGACACTATTAAACTTGGACAGCCACTGCTGAAACCACTGATTTATGGTATTGCTATTTTGGCAATTAACTTTCGCCCCAGAAAAAAATATAACCTGTTACGGACAGATTTAAACTAGGCCTGTAACAGCTGGAACACCAGATTCAGGGTATTGCTATTTTCGCAATTGAATTTCACCCCAGAAACAAATATACCCTGTTACGGATAGATTTAAACGAGGCCTGTAACAGCTGGAACACCAGATTCAGGGTATTGCTACTTTGGCAATTGAATTACACCCCAGAACAAAATCTATCCTTTGCCGGACACTATTAAACTTGGCCAGCCACTGCTGGGTCACCAGATTTACGTTATTGCTAATTTGGCAATTGAATGTCACTCCATAAAAAATTATATCCTTTGCCGTACACTATTAAACTTGGCCAGCCACTGCTGGGACACCAGATTTAAGGTATTCCAATTTTGGCAATTAAATTTCACCCCAGAACAAAATATATCCTTTGCAGAACACTATTAAACTTGGCCAGCCACAGCTGTAACCACTAATGTATAGAATTGCTATTTTGGCAATTGAATGTCACCCCAGAACAAAATATATCCTTTGCCGGACACTATTAAACTTGGCCAGCCACAGCTGAAACCACTAATTCATGGTATTGCTATTTTCGCAATTGAATTTCACCCCAGAAACAAATATACCCTGTTACGGATAGATTTAAATGAGTCCTGTAACAGCTGGAACACCAGATTCAGGGTATTGCTACTTTGGCAATTGAATTACACCCCAGAACAAAATCTATCCTTTGCCGGACACTATTAAACTTGGCCAGCCACTGCTGGGTCACCAGATTTACGGTATTGCTAATTTGGCAATTGAATGTCACTCCATAAAAAATTATATCCTTTGCCGTATACTATTAAACTTGGCCAGCCACTGCTGGGACACCAGATTTAAGGTATTGCTATTTTGGCAATTAAATTTCACCCCAGAACAAAATATATCCTTTGCAGAACACTATTAAACTTGGCCAGCCACAGCTGAAACCACTGATTTATGGTATTGCTATTTTGGCAATTGAATTTCACCCCAGAACAAAATATATCCTTTGAAGGACACTATGAAACTTGGCCAGCCACGGCTGAAACCAATGATTTATGGTATTGCTATTTTGGTATTTGAATGTCACCCATAAAAAAATATATCTTTTGCTTGACACTATTAAACTTGGCCAGCCACAGCTGAAATAACTGATTTAAGGAATTGCTATTTTGGCAATTGTATTTCACCCCAGAAAAAAATCTCTCCTTTGCCGGACACTATTAAACTTGGCCAGCCACAGCTGAAACCACTGATTTATGGTATTGCTATTTTGGCAATTGAATTTCACCCCAGAAAAAAATATAACCTGTTACGGACAGATTTAAACTAGGCCTGTAACAGCTGGAACACCACATTCAGGGTATTGCTATTTTGGCAATTGAATTTCACCCCAGAACAAAATCTATCCTTTGCCGAACACTATTAAACTTGGACAGCCACTGCTGGGACATTAGATTTACGGTATTGCTATTTTGGCAATTGAATTTCACCCCAGATCAAAATATATCCTTTGCAGGACACTATTAAACTTGGCCAGCCACAGCTCAAACCACTGATTTATGGTATTGCTATTTTGGCAATTGAATTTCACCCCAGAAAAAAATATACCCTGTTACGGAAAGATTTAGACTAGTCCTACAACAGCTGGAACACAGATTCAGGGTATTGCTAGTTTGGCAATTGAATTTCACCCCAGAACAAAATCTATCCTTTGCCAGGCACTATTAAACTTGGCCAGCCACTGCTGGGACACCAGATTTACGGTATTGCTATTTTGGCAATTGAATGTCACCCCATAAAAAAATATATCCTTTGCTGTACACTATTAAACTTGGCCATCCACTGCTGGGACACCAGTTTTACGGTATTGCTATTTTGGCAATTGAATTTCACCCCAGAACAAAATATATCCTTTGAAGGACACTATGTAACTTGGCCAGCCACAGCTGAAACCAATGATTTATGGTATTGCTATTTTGGCATGTAAATGTCACCCCATAAAAAAATATATCTTTTGCCGGACACTTTTAAACTTGGCCAGCCACAGCTGAAATAACTGATTTATGGTATTGCTATTTTGGCAATTGAATTTCACCCCAGAAAAAAATCTATTCTTTGCCGGACACTATTAAACTTGGCCAGCCACAGCTGAAACCACTGATTTATGGTATTGCTATTTTGGCAATTGAATTTCACCCCAGAAAAAAATCTATCCTTTGCCGTACACTATTAAACTTGGCCAGCCTCAGCTAAAACCACTGATTTATGGTATTGCTATTTTGGCAATTAAATTTTACCCCAGAAAAAAATATAACATGTTACTTACAGATTTAAACTAGGCCTGTAACAGCTGGAACACCAGATTCAGGGTATTGCTATTTTGGCAATTGTATGTCACCCCAGAACAAAATCTATCCTTTGCCGGACACTATTAAACTTGGACAGCCACTGCTGGGACACTAGATTTACAGTATTGCTATTTTGACAATTGAATGTCACCCCATAAAAATTTATATCCTTTGCCGTACACTATTAACCTTGGCCAGCCACTGTTGGGACCAGATTTAAGGTATTGCTATTTTGGCAATTGAATTTCA
The DNA here is from genome assembly GCA_033119425.1 of Bufotes viridis. Taxonomy (NCBI): domain Eukaryota; kingdom Metazoa; phylum Chordata; class Amphibia; order Anura; family Bufonidae; genus Bufotes; species Bufotes viridis. The sequence continues at coordinate 467,730,702 of CM065592.1, read as the reverse complement.
CCCCAGAACAAAATATATTCTTTGCAGGACTCTATGAAACTTGGCCAGCCACAGCTGAAACCACTGATTTATGTTATTGCTATTTTGGCAATTGAATGTTACCCCAGAACAAAATATATCCTTTGCCAGACACTATTAATCTTTGACAGCCCAACTGAAACCACTGATTTATGGTATTGCTATTTTGGCAATTGAATTTCACCCCAGAACAAAATATGACCTTTGCAGGACACTATTAATCTTCACCAGCCACAGCTGAAACCACTGATTTATGGTATTGCCATTTTGACAATTCAATTTCATCCCAGAAAATAATATTCCCAGTTACGGACAGATTTAAACTAGACCTGCAACAGCTGGAACACCAGATTCAGGGTATTGCTATTTTTGCAATTGAATTTCACCCCAGAACAAAATATATCCTTTGCAGGGCACTATTATACTTGGCCAGCCACAGCTGAAACCACTGATTTATGGCATTGCTATTTTGGCAATTGAATTTCACCCCAGAAATAAATATACCCTGTTATGGACAGATTTAAACTAGACCTGCAACAGCTGGAACACCAGATTCAGGGTATTGCTATTTTGGCAATTGAATTTCACCCCAGAACAAAATCTATCCTTTGCCAGACACTATTAAACTTCAGCCACTGCTGGGACACCAGATTTACGGTATTGCTATTTTGGCAGTTGAATGTCACCCCATAAAAAAATATATCCTTTGCCGGACACTATTAAAGTTGGCCAGCCACAGCTGAAACCTTTGATTTATGGTATTGCTATTTTGGCAATTGAATTTCACCCCAGAACAAAATGTCTTCTTTGCCGGACACTATTAAACGTGGCCAGCCACAGCTGAAACCACTGATTTATGGTATTGGTATTTTGGCAATTGAATTTCACCCCAGAAAAAAATATACCTTGTTACGGATAGATTTAAACGAGGCCTGTAACAGCTGGAACACCAGATTCAGGGTATTGCTACTTTGGCAATTGAATTACACCCCAGAACAAAATCTATCCTTTGCCGGACACTATTAAACTTGGCCAGCCACTGCTGGGTCACCAGATTTACGGTATTGCAAATTTGGCAATTGAATGTCACTCCATAAAATATTATATCCTTTGCCATACACTATTAAACTTGGCCAGCCACTACTGGGACACCAGATTGAAGGTATTGCTATTTTGGCAATTCAATTTCACCCCAGAACAAAGTATATCCTTTGCAGAACACTATTAAACTTGGCCAGGCACAGCTGAAACCACTGATTTATGGTATTGCTATTTTGGCAATTGAATGTCACCCCATTAAAAAATATATCCTTTGCCGGACACTATTAAACTTGGCCAGCCACAGCTCAAACCACTGATTTATGGTATTGCTATTTTGGCAATTGAATTTCACCCCAGATAAAAATCTATCCTTTGCCGGACACTATTAAACTTGGCCAGCCACAGCTGAAACCACTGATTTATGGTATTGCTATTTTGGCAATTGAATTTAACCCCAGAACAAAATATATCCTTTGCCGGACACTATTAAACTTGACCAGCCAAAGCTCAAACCACTGATTTATGGTATTGCTATTTTGGCAATTGAATTTCACCCCGGAACAAAATCTGTCCTTTGCCGGACACTATTAAACTTGGCCAGCCACAGTTGAAACCACTGATTTAGGCTGGGAACACACCTAAGCGTTTTGCAGGCGTCCGGTTTTTCATGCGTTTTTACGCGAGACAAACGCGCGATTGCATGCGCGTTTTTGTCATTAATGAACGCGCATTTTTCTTGCGTTTTTGTGATTGACAGCTGCAAGATCCACTAAAAATGCAGTTCTACCTATATGAAAGGTGTTGCTTCACAGCCTGCTTCCTCCATGCTTGGGCCTAGGATTCTGTCTTGCACCTGGAAGTGGCATTTTTCAGCTGGTTACCTAGTAAAAAAACGCGCGTTCGTAGGCATTTCTTCATCTTTCCGCGTTCTAATACAATCCTATGGACGGAAACGAGCGCAAAAACGCCCTAAAGAAGCTCAAGTAGAAGCGACAGCGTTAGGCGTTTTCCAGCGCGTTCAAACGCGCTGTAAAATGCCCAAATGTGAACCATGTCCATAGGGAAGCATGGCTTTTCACATGTTGTGCGTTTTACAGCGCGTTTGAATGCGCTGTAAAACGCTTAGGTGTGTACCTAGGGTAATGGTATTGCTATTTTGGCAATTTAATTTCACCCCAGAACAAAATCTATCCTTTGCCGGACACTATTAAACTTGGACAGCCACAGCTGAAACCACTGATTTATGGTATTGCTATTTTGGCAATTCAATTTCATTCCAGAAAAAAATATTCCCAGTTACGGACAGATTTAAACTAGACCTGCAACAGATGTAACACCAGATTTAGGGTATTGCTATTTTTGCATTTGAATTTCACCCCAGAACAAAATATATCCTTTGCAGGACACTATTAAACTTGGCCAGCAACAGCTGAAACCACTGATTTATGGTATTGCTATTTTGGCAATTGAATTTCAACCCAGAACAAAATCTATCCTTTGCCGGACGCTATTAAACTTGACCAGCCACAGCTGAAACCACTGATTTATGGCATTGCTATTTTGGCAATTGAATTTCACCCCAGAAAAAAAAAAATCCTTTGCAGGACACTATTAACCACCTCAGCCCCCCTAGCTTAAACTCCCTTAATGATCAGGCGACTTTTTACAATTCTGTACTACACTACTTTCCCCATTTATTGCTCCGTCATGCAACTTACCACTGAATGAATTTTACCTCCTTTTCTTATCACTAATAGAGCTTTCATTTGGTGGAATTTCATTGTTGCTGACATTTTAACTTTTTTTGCTATTAATAAAAATGTAACGACTATTGTGCAAAAAAATGACATTTTTCACTTTCTGTTGTAAAATTTTTAAAAAAACTACATTATATATATTTTCTCTAAATTTATTGTTCTACATGTCTTTAAAAAAAAATCCAATAAGTGTATATTTATCGGTTTGGGTAAAAGTTATAGCGTTTACAAACTATGGTGCAAAAAAGTGAATTTCCGCATTTTGAAGCAGCTCTGACTTTCTGAGCACCTGTCATGTTTATTCAGGTGCCAGAATGTCAGGATAGAATAAATACCCCCCAAATGACACCATTTTAGAAAGAAGACACCCCAAAGTATTCACGGAGGGGCATGGTGAGTTCATGTATAATTTCAGTTTTTTTTCGCAAGTTAGCGGAAAATGACACTTTCTGAGGAAAATAAATAAATAAATAAATAAATAAATAAAGTTTCAATTTCTGCTAACTTCTGGCAAAAAAAAAAAAATCTCAGACGGACTCACTATGCCCCTCAGTGAATACCTTGGGGTGTCTACTTTCTGAAATGGGGTCATTTGTGGGGTGTGTTTACTGTTCTCGCATTTTGGGCGGGGCTAAATTGTGAGCAGCCATGTAATACCTAAAGGTACTCGTTGGAATTTGGACCCCTTTGCGCACCCACGCTGCAAAAAAGTGTTACTCATGTGGTATCGCCGTACTCAGGAGAAGTAGGGCAATGTGTTTTGGGGTGTATTTTTACATGCTGGGTGAGAGAAATATCTCTGTAAATTATCAACTTTGTATAAAAAATTTTAAAAAGTTGTAGTTTACAGAGATATTTCTCACACAAAGTATGGGTATATATAAAAATAAACCCCAAATCACATTGCCCTACTTCTCCTGAGTACGGCTATACCACATGAGTGACACTTTTGCAGCCAAGATGCATAGCAGACTCAAATTCAAATGAGTACCTTTAGGATTTCACAGGGCATTTTTACGCATTTGGATTCTCACGCTTTAAGACCCCTAAAATGCCAGGGCAGTATAAATACCCCACAAGTGAACCCATTGTGGAAAGAAGACACCCCAAGGTATTCCGTGAGGGGCATGGCGAGTTCACAGAAAAAAAAAAATTTGGCACAAGTTAGTGGAAATTGATATATATATGTTTTTTTTTACAAAGTCTCATATTCCACTAACTTGTGACAAAAAATAAAATTTTACATGAACTGACCATACCCCTCACGGAATACCTTGGGGTGTCTTCTTTCTAAAATGGGGTCACGTGTGAGGTGTTTGTACTGCCCTGGCATTTGAGGGTCTCCGCAATCATTACATGTATGGCCAGCATTAGAAGTTTCTGCGATTCTCCTTATATTGAGCATACGGGTAATGAGATTTTTCTTTTTCCGTTCAGCCCCTGGGCTGAAAAAAAAAAAAATTAACGGCACAGATTTTTTCATTCGCATCGATCATCGTGGATGAAAAAATCTCTGCCAAAATCAGTGACTGCGGTGCGGTGGGCTGGGCGCTAGCTACCTAACAAGTAGCTAACTAACTGGCAGTGATAAGGGACCCTTATGCCCCATTCACACGTCCGCAATTCTGTTTGCGGAACGGAATTGCGGACCCATTCATTTCTATGGGGACAGACTTTGTCTCGCTCGGATCCGGAATTACGGATTCGCCCTTCCGGGTCTGCACTTTCGTTCCGCAAAAATATAGAACATGTCCTATTCATGACCGCAATTGCACACAAGAAAAAGCATTTTCTATATAGTTCTGGCAATGTGCAGATCTGCAAAATCCGGAAAGCACATTGCCGGTGTCCGTGTTTTGAGGATCTGCGGATCAGCGGATCTGTGGATCCGCGAATCCACGGATCCGCAAAACACATATGGACGTCTGAATGGAGCCTTACAAGGGGTGTGATCAATGACAGGGGGGTGATCAGTGACAGGGGGATGATCAGGGAATCTAGATGGGGTGATCAAGGGGTTAACAAGGGGTTAATAAGTGAGGGGTGGGGTGGGGTGGGGGGGTTAGTGTAGTGTTTAGTGCAACTTTACATAGCTACCTGGTCCTCTGGTGGTCGATCCCAGCAAATGGGATCACCAGATGACCAGGTAGCAGGTATATCAGACGCTGTTAACAAAACAGCGTCTGATATTCTTGTTTGATGCTATTTATTTAGCATCTACAGCCTGCCAGCGATTGATCATCGCTGGCAGGCTGCAGTAGAACTCCTGAGATGCGCGGCACTGTGAACGCGCGCGCGCATGCGCGCATGTTCACAGGAAGTCTCGCGTCTCGCGAGATGACGCGCTGATGCGTCAGATGAGAACTACAGGACCGCCCGCCGGACGCATCCGTGCCTTATGCGGACCTGTAGTGGTTAATCTTGGCCAGCCACAGCTGAAACCGCTGATTTACGGTATTGCTATTTTGGCTATTGAATTTCACTCCAGAAAAAATATACCCTGTTACGGACAGATTTAAACTAGGCCTGCAACAGCTGGAACAACAGATTAAGGGTATTGCTATTTTGGCAATTGAATTTCACCCCAGAACAAAATATATCCTCTGCCGGACACTATTATACTTGGCCAGCCACAGCTCAAACCACAGATTTATGGTATTGCTATTTTGGCAATTGAATTTCACCCCAGATAAAAATCTATCCTTTGCCGGACACTATTAAACTTGGCCAGCCACAGCTGAAACCACTGATTTATGGTATTGCTATTTTGACAATTGAATTTCACCCAAGAACAAAATATATCCTTTGCAGGACACTATTATACTTTGCCAGCCACTGCTGGGACACCAGATTTAGGGGATTGCTATTTTGGCAATTGAATGTCACCCCATTAAAAAATATATCCTTTGCCGGACACTATTAAACTTGGCCAGCCACAGCTCAAACCACAGATTTATGGTATTGCTATTTTGGCAATTGAATTTCACCCCAGATAAAAATCTATCCTTTGCCGGACACTATTAAACTTGGCCAGCCACAGCTGAAACCACTGATTTATGGTATTGCTATTTTGACAATTGAATTTCACCCAAGAACAAAATATATCCTTTGCAGGACACTATTATACTTTGCCAGCCACTGCTGGGACACCAGATTTAGGGGATTGATATTTTGGCAATTGAATTTTACCACAGAAAATGATCTATCCTTTGCCAGACAACAGACAGTATTACACTTGGCTAGCCACAGCTGGGACACCAGA
>CM065592.1:467703356-467724613 GCA_033119425.1 Bufotes viridis | reverse complement strand
CACATGTGACCCCATTTTAAAAAGAAGGCACCCCAAGGTATTCCGTGAGGGGTATGGGGAGTTGATGTAACATTTTATTTTTTGTCACAAGTTAGTGGAATATGAGACTTTATAAAAAACAAAAATAAAAAAAATAAAAATATCAATTTCCGCTAACTTGTGCCAAAAAAAAAAAATTCTGTGAACTCGCCATGCCCCTCACGGAATACATTGGGGTGTCTTCTTTCCAAAATGGGGTCACATGTGGGGTATTTATACTGCCCTGGCATCTTAGGGGCCCTAAAGCGTGAAAAGAAAAATGCGTAAAAATGCCCTCCTAAAAGGTACTCATGGGAATTTGGGCCCCTTTGCACATCTTGGCTGCAAAAAAGTGTCACACATGTGGTATCGCCCTACTCACGAGAAGTAGGGCAATGTGTTTTGGGGTGTATTTTTACATATACCCATGCTGGGTGAGAGAAATATCTCTGTAAATTGACAACTTTGTATAAAAAAATTTAAAAAAGTTGTCGTTTACAGCGATATTTCTCACACACAGTATAGGTATATGTAAAAATACCCCCCCAAACACATTGCCCTACTTCTCCTGAGTACGGCGATACCAATGTGTGACACTTTTTTGCAGCCAAGATGTGCAAAGGGGCCTTAAAACCAATGACTACCTTTAGGATTTCACAGGGCATTTTTATGCATTTGGATTCTCACGCTTTAGGGCCCCTAAAATGCCAGGGAAGTAAAAATACCCCACAAGTGACCCCATTTTGGAAAGAAGACACCCCAAAGTATTCCGTGAGGGGGATGGCGAGTACACAGAAATTTTTTTTTTTGGCACAAGTTAGCGGAAATTGATATTTTTTTTTGTTTTTTGTTTTTACAAAGTCTCATATTCCACTAACTTGTGACAAAAAATAAAATTTTACATGAACTCACCATACCCCTCACGGAATACCTTGGGGTGTCTTCTTTCTAAAATGGGGTCACATGTGAGGTATTTATACTGTCCTGGCATTTTAGGAGCCCCTAAAGCGTGAGAAGAAGTCTGGAATCCAAATGTGTAAAAATGCCCTGTGAAATCCTAAAGGTACCCATTGGAATTAGGGCCCCTTTGCGCACCCAGGCTGCCAAAAAGTGTCACTCATGTGGTATCGCCGTACTCAGGAGAAGTAGGGCAATGTGTCTTGCGGTGTATTTTTATATATACCCATACTTTGTGTGAGAAATATCTCTGTAAACTACAACTTTTTAAAAATTTTTATACAAAGTTGACAATTTACAGAGATATTTCTCTCACCCAGCATGGGTATATGTAAAAATACACCCCAAAACATATTGCCCTACTCCTCCTGAGTACGGCGATACCACATAAGTGACACTTTTATGCAGCCTAGGTGCGCAAAGGCTCAAGTGCAGATACTTTAGGTTTTACAGGGTTGCTCTAATTTAGCCCGCCCAAAATGCCAGAACAGTACAAACACCCACAAATGACCCCATTTTGGAAAGAAGACACCCCAAGGTATTCGCTGAGGGGCATAGTGAGTCCATGAAAAATTGAACTTTTTGTCAAAAGTTAGCAGAAAGGGAAACTTTGTGAGGAAAAACAATAAAAAATCAATTTCCGCTAACTTGTGCCAAAAAAAAAATCTTCTATGAATTCGCTATGCCCCTCACGGAATACCTTGGGGTGTCTTCTTTCCAAAATGGGGTCACATGTGGAGAATTTATACTGCCCCGGCATTTTAGGGGCCCTAAAGCGTGAGAAGAAAAATGCGTAAAAATGCCCTCCTAAAAGGTACTCATTGGTTTTAGGGCCCCTTTGCACATCTTGGCTGCAAAAAAGTGTCACTCATGTGGTATCGCTGTACTCAGGAGAAGTAGGGCAATGTTTTTTGGGGTGTATTTTTACATATACCCATGCTGGGTGAGAGAAATATCTCTGTAAATTGACAACTTTGTATAATTTTTTTAAAAGTTGTCATTTACAGAGATATTTCTCACACCAGCATGGGTATATGTAAAAATACACCCCAAAACACATTGCCCTACTTCTTCTGAGTACGGCGATACCACATGAGTGACACTTTTGCAGCCAAGATGCAAGGGCCTTAAAACTAATGAGTACCTGTAGGATTTCACAGGGCATTTTTACGCATTTTAATTCTCAAGCTTTAGGGCCTAAAATGCCAGGGCAGTATAAAATCCCACATGTGACCCTATTTGGAAAGAAGACCCCTAAGGTAATCCGTGAGGGGCATGGCGAGTTCACAGAATTTTTATTTTTTGGCACAAGTTAGCGGAAATTGATATCTTTTTTTTTTGTTTTTTTACAAAGTCTCATATTTCACTAACTTGTGACAAAAATAAAATTTTACATGAACTCACCATACCCCTCACAGAATACCTTGAGGTGTCTTCTTTCTAAAATGAGGTCACATGTTGAGTATTATACTGCCCTGGCATTTTAGGGGCCCCTAAGCGTGAGAAGAGTCTGGAATCCAAATGTGTAAAAATGCCCTGTGAAATCCTAAAGGTACTCATTGGAATTTGGGCCCCTTTGCGCATCTTGGCTGCAAAAAAGTGTCACACATGTGGTATCGCCCTACTCAGGAGAAGTAGGGCAATGTGTTTTGGTGTGTAATTTTACATATACCCCTGCTGGGTATGAGAAATATCTCTGTAAATGACAACTTTTTAATTTTTTTTATACAAAGTTGTCAGTTTACAGAGATATTTCTCTCACCCAACATGGGTATATATAAAAATACACCCCAAAACACATTGCCCTACTTCTCCTGAGTACGGCGATACCACATGAGTGATACTTTTGCAGCCAAATGCAAGAGCCTTAAAACTCAATGAGTACCTGTAAGATTTCACAGGAGCATTTACGCATTTTGATTCTCACGCTTAGGGCCCCTAAAATGCCAGGACAGTATAAATACCCCACATGTGACCCCATTTTGGAAAGAAGACCCCCTAAGGTAATCCGTGAGGGGCATGGCGAGTTCACAGAATTTTTTTTTTTTTTTGGCACAAGTTAGCGGAAATTGATATATTTTTTTTTTGTTTTTTTACAAAGTCTCATATTTCACTAACTTGTGACAAAAAATAAAATTTTACATGAGCTCACCATACCTCTCACAGAATACCTTGGGGTGTCTTCTTTCTAAAATGGGGTCACATGTTGGGAATTTATACTGCCCTGGCATTTTAGGGGCCCCTAAAGCGTGAGAAGAAGTCTGGAATTCAAATGTGTAAAAATGCCCTGTGAAATCCTAAAGATACTCATTGGAATTTGGGCCCCTTTGCGCATCCTGGCTGCAAAAAAGTGTCACACATGTGGTATCGCCCTACTCAGGAGAAGTAAGGCAATGTGTTTTGGTGTGTAATTTTACATATACCCCTGCTGGGTGTGAGAAATATCTCTGTAAATGACAACTTTTTAAATTTTTTCATACAAAGTATTTCTCTCACCAAACATGGGTATATGTAAAAATACACCCCAAAACACATTGCCCTACTTCTCCTGAGTATGTCAATACCACATGAGTGCCACTTTTGCAGCCTGGTGCAAAGGGCAAATTCCGATGAGTACCTGTTAGCTTTACATGGCTGTTCTATGTAGTCCCGCCCAAAATGCCAGAACAGTAAACACACCCCACAAATGACCCCATTTCGGAAAGTAGACACCCCAAGGTAATCACTGAGGGGCATAGTGAGTCCGTGGGAGATTTTATATTTTTTTGCCAGAAGTTAGCAGAAATGGAAACTTTATTGTTTTTATTTTTTTCCTCAGAAAGTGTCATTTTCCGCTAACTTGTGAAAAAAAATGAAATCATACATGAACTCACCATGCGCCTCCGCGAATACTTTGGGGTGTCTTCTTTCTAAAATGGTGTCATTTGGGGGGTATTTATACTTTCCTGGCATTCCAGCACCTGAAGAAACATGACAGGTGCTCAGAAAGTCAGAGCTGCTTCAAAATGCCGAAATTCACTTTTTTGCACCATAGTTTGTAAACGCTATAACTTTTACCCAAACCAATAAATATACACTTATTGCATTTGTTTTATCAAAGACATGTAGAACAATAAATTTTGCGAAAAATTTATATAGAAATGTAGTTTTAAAAAAAAAAAATTTACAACAGAAAGTGAAAAATGTCATTTTTTTGCAAAAATTTCGGTCATTTTTGATTAATAGCAAAAAAAAAGTATATTTCATTTGTCTTGTTTCATTTGTTTTGGAAATGTAAAATGTGTGTGTGCCACTTTAAGGTTGTGAACCTGAGTTTGTGTTCCTAATAAGCCCCTGTGCTGGGGATCCATCTTCAGTTCAGAGTGTTAGCTGGACACTGGGGGAGCTGCTTGCTACAAAGGTAATTGCAGAGACCCATAAGGACCTTTTATTTTGTTTATTTTGCCTCGTTTTGTTGCTTTATTTGTGCTAAAAATAGATAGAAGCGTGGCTTTTGCCGAGAACTGAGTTTAGTTTGTTTTTACGGCATTTATGCCCACATCTCTACTGGGCGTATGTGCTGATAGTGGCGACGCCTGCATGTACTCACCTATAGCGGAGTGGTGTGGTACAGGTGGTTTATATTACTGCATGCCTCACGTCAGTGTCAGCATACTACCACAGTGAGGATTGTCTTTACATGTCATTCGTTGCTTTTCAGGTCACGTCACAGCACGCCATTCTCAGTTGGTGTGGTCAATTACATCTGTTGCTAAGGTAGTAGGGGGGGGGGGGGAAATCACATCACGGATTTCCCATTAGGTTGCGGGCTTTGCTACTTGACGTTTTATTTTTAGGTTGTTATAGGTCCAGAATGTTGGGTAAGTCATTTCTCATCAGTTTGCGGTGTCACAACATCAGACCTGACCCGTCACTCGGGCCTCAGCGGTGTCAACCATTTCGTTGGTTCTGATGCCTACAGGCCTCACGTCAGTGTCGGCATACTACCACAGCCAGGAACATCTTTGCATGTCATTTGCTTCTTCAGGTCGCGTCACAGCTCTCCATTCTCAGTTGATGTGGTCAATTACATCTGTTGCTAAGGTAGCGAAAAAAAAAAAAAAAAGCGTTAAAAAATAGATAAATAAATAAAAATAAAATTAAATAGAAAATAAAGTATGTGTGAAACTTTATCAGCTTACAAACTCGCTACTTGTCGTTTCTTCAAAGACTGCTATAGGTTCAGTGTTGGGTAAGTCACGTTTTCGTCAGGTTGCAGTATCGCAACGTCAAACTGTACACGTCGCTCAGGTCCCGGCGGTTTCAACCATTTTATTTTTTCTTCTGATGCTTCCGCTGGCACTGGTTTTGTTACCATTTCTTGGCCCCCCAATATAATCATTTACTTTCCGACTTTCTATTCAGGGGGCCCGGTTCGTGTCTATCAGCAATTACTGGCAGCAGTAACAAACCAAGGCCTTGAGAGTACTGTGTTTCGGTTCCCACGGCCCACTCGCCACTGGTGTTGGGCGCGAGTATTCGCAAGGCGAGTTTGATCTCGAATATCGTGATTTCGAGGTTTGCGAATATGTTAAATACTTGACCCCATATACGCAATTACGTATATTCGCTCTTGAGATGGATAGTGAGTGATAGTGAAACTGTATCTGAAAAAAAAAAAATTATAATAAGACATAATTTCCCCAACCTTAGTTGCTTCTTTCTCAGTTCCCACTATTCCTGTCACAGTAGAGATTAAACAATAGAGATATAATAATGTTCGTCACTTGAATAATCGCATTAATCTATTCGCGGTTTGTATTCCCTTACCTACATAGCGTTAACAGGTCGTGTCAGACTCCAGTACGCTGAGTGTATTGTGGAAATCCGTACATGTCTTTTCGCCCCTTCCATTCACTCAAATGACTCCCGCCATTTCAAGCTTTCTATACGTTTAAACATTATTAATACCGAACAATTTATGCGCACGCAAATATTACTCGAATTAGTCGCTAGTCATGATATTGCATGCGAAACAGTTCGCCGGGAACCACGGACCAGGACCGGCAGCAAGTTAGTATATTTCTATATAGCTATATAAAAAAAATATTATTATGTTTTAATATTTTGTTTTTAATGGTTATTCAGGAACCTTCAACTAGAGCCGCCAGTTAAGATCCCCTAGTCTCCAGAGTTCGTGGGAGAAACCGTGGCGGTCGGGTACGTGTAAGTATGAAATAAATAGCTATAATTTAAAAAATTTTTGGGACGTTCAATCATTTTTCTTTTCAATTTTCTTCTAGGGTTCCAGTGTGTCTCCACCGGCGAAGATATGGAGTTCGTTGTCCCTGATATAGACAACAAACTCCTTATCCAGCTTGTGGAGGCGCATCCCGCTGCTTGGGACTACACCGACCGCCACCATGCCGACCATCATTATACCCAGCGGCTCTGGAGGCAGATCAGTGAGTCGTTGTTTGCTGGCTGGGGGGATCTTAATGCTGCGGCTCAAAAAGAATGTGGTAAGTACATCTATATGGATTATTAAAACTCATGTATAATGTAAACCTAAAAATATAGTAATATATTTATTCTTTTTTTTCCCCACAGTTGATAAGGTTATGACTCGGTGGCGGTAAATCCGGGACCGCTTCAAGAGAGATTACAATAAGGAAGTTCAGGTCCCGAGTGGATCCGGAGCAACCTCAAGGCAGCCATATGTGTACAGTGCGGTCTTGAGGTTCTTACGACGTACGCTGGCGCTTAGAAGGTAACATTTAAAAAAAAAAATCTCAAAATAAATGTGAAATGATTTATGTTTCAACTCCCTCTGACAACAACGAGCTGTCTGAGACAGAGGTTCGTATTGACGCCTCTGTCTCAAGCAGCCCCCTACGGTCTGAGGGACAATTGTTATGTACCTCTGACAACAAGAGGCTGTCTGAGACAGAGGATTGCTATTAGCATAACCTTGACGCAGTAATAAAAGATCTTTTTTTTCCCTCTCAACAGAACTGCCAGCAGCACTCGGGTGCCTGAACCAGCTTTTAAAGCGGCCACGGAATCGGCCGCCATCACCAGCCCTCCTGTCCCTCATACACCTGTTCGGGTCAATCCTGGTCCCCTGCCGGGTCCCTCTTTTCAACATACGCTCTCACATTGGAGACAAAATGTGAGAGCTATGGTGACTAGCAGGTGATCCGGTAGGAGCCATAGGGAGGATTATGGGAATCTTGTAGAGATCGTTTCCGATGCTCTGGAAGGTTTTGCCGATTAAATGAGGCGAGCGTTGAATGATTTGTCACGACGACTGGAGGGGGCGGAGGCGGCTCGTCAACTCACCTCTCACCAACATTACGTGCAAACTTTAGTCCCCCATATGGACCAAATGACTCCCGAGCAGGTGCATGAGTTTAAAAATTTGGTGGAGGAACGGGATGTGGGAAATTTTGCACCGCCCCCCGTCCCAAACCTACCCCCCAACCACCACCTACCCCCCATCCCACTATTTTCAATCACCCCCTTTACGCCAACCATCTCAAACCCGCCACCCGTCCCTTTATAACCCCCCCGAGCATGTGTACAATCTGCCATCTTTTTCTTCTACACTAGAGATGGCCCGAACTATCCGCCGGCGAACAGTTCCCGGCGAACATAGCTTGTTCGCGTTCGCCTCAACGGGCGAACACATGCGATGTTCGGTCCGCCCCCTATACATCATCATTGAGCAAACTTTGACCCTGTACCTCACAGTCAGCAGACACATTCCAGCCAATCAGCAGCATACCCTCCCTCCCAGACCCTCCCACCTCCTACACAGCATCCATTTTAGATTCATTCGGAATTTGCAGTCTTAGTGAGAGGAGGGAGAGTGTAGTTGCTGCTGATTTAATAGGGAAATTGATAGCTAGACTAGGGAATTCAGTGTCCACTCCAGTCCTGAAAGACTCATCTTATCTCTGCTGTAAGGACAGTGTCCTGACAGCACCCAAAAAGCCCTTTTTAGGGCTGCAACATTAGTGTGCTTTTTTCTTTCCTTTATATACATATTGCAGTTGCCTGGCCTGCCTGTGTGTGAGGAGCTGCAGGCCCACAGACTGTAGTGTGCCCACTGCCAGTGCCCACCCCTGTCATCCCGTGTGGCACAGGACTTTCCATTAAAAAAAGGCATTTGATTTTTACACTTTAATCTAAGGTTAGTTGCCTGCCAGTGTGTGTCAGGCTGACTTCCACTGACTGTAGTGTGCCCACTGCCAGTGCCCACAACTCATACCGGCTGGCACAGGACTTTGCATGAAAAAGGCATTTAATTTTCACACTTTAGTGTAATTTCAGTTGCTTGCCTGCTGCTAGTGTGTGTCAGGCCCACTTCCACTGACTGTAGTGTGCCCACTGCCAGTGCCAACCACTGATACCGGGTGGCACAGTAGCTTGCCGATAAATAAGGCATTTCATTTTTAGACAGTAGTCTAAATTCAGTTGCTTGCCTGCTGCCAGTGTGTGTCAGGCCCACTTCCACTGACTGTAGTGTGCCCACTGCCAGTCCCAACCACTGATACCGGGTGGCACAGTAGCTTGCCGATAAATAAGGCATTTAATTTTTAGACAGTAGTCTAAATTCAGTTGCTTGCCTACTGCCAGTGTGTGTCAGGCCCTCTTCCACTGACTGTAGTGTGCCCACTGCCAGTGCCAACCACTCATACCGGGTGGCACAGTACCTCGCACGCGTAGTACCACTTATCTAAAAAAAAAAATGACAGGCAGAGGCAGGCCACCCCGCAGGGGCCGTCGTGGTCGTGGTGCTGTGATTTCCACTGTCCCTGGAATAATGCCCAGTGTTCAGAGGCGACGTACCCTGAACCCGAAAAATTCTGAGGACGTAGTTGACTGGCTTAGACAGGACACCCAATCATCAACAGCTTCCGCTAAGAACCTTGACGCACCATCCTCCTCCAGCTCAGCTTCGGTCACCTGCTCTCAAGTTACCATGCACCCGCCCGTCGCCACCACCACTACCACCACAGCTGCTTCACTTGATCCGTCAGAGGAGTTATTTACACATCAGTTGGATGCAATAAGTGATGCGCAACCATTATTGCCAGATGATGTAGATTACGGGCATATGTCTCAGTCAGGCAGGATTACACACATGGACGTACAGTGTGATGATGATGATGATGTTGTACCCACTGCTGCTTCCTTTGCTGAGGTGTCAGATACAAGTGAAGCAGTTGATGATGACGATGTGTCCACGGATGCCACGTGGGTGCCTGCTCGAAGAGAAGAAGAAGGGGAAAGTTCTGAAGGGGAGACAGAGAGAATGAGGAGACGAGTTGGAAGCAGGGGGAGGTCATCGCAAGGAGTTAGTGGCACAGTCAGACAGCATGTATCGGCACCTGGGGTCAGCCAGACAGCACGCCAGTCAACGCATGCTGTTGCCACCACCAGAATGCCGTCATTGCAAAGCTCAGCAGTGTGGCATTTTTTTTGTTTCTGCCTCTGATAAAAGCAATGCCATTTGCAACCTGTGCCAAAAGAAAATGAGTCGTGGGAAGTCCAACACCCACCTTGGTACAACTGCTTTGCGAAGGCACATGATCTCACATCACAAACGCCTATGGGATCAACACATGAGTACAAGCAGCACACAAACTCAAAGCCACCATGCTCCTCCTGGTCCAGCATCTTCAGCTACGTCAACCACTGCTGTCCTCCCTGCCCCCTCTCAACCACCCGCCACTCCGTCTCTCACCTTCAGCAGTTCCTGCTCATCTGCCCACAGTCAGGTGTCTGTCAAGGACATGTTTGAGCATAAGAAGCCAATGTCACAAAGTCACCCCCTTGCCGGCGACTGACAGCTGGCTTGACGGAAATCTTAGCCCGCCAGCTTTTACCATACCAGCTGGTAGAGTCTGAGGCCTTCAAAAAATTTGTCGCTATTGGAACACCACAGTGGAAGGTACCCGGACGAAATTTTTTTTCAAAAAAGGCAATCCCAAACCTCTACCATGTCATTGAAAAGGAAGTCATGGCATCTCTGGCATACAGTGTTGGGGCAAGGGTCCATCTGACCACTGATACCTGGTCTGCAAAGCACGGTCAGGGCAGGTATATCACGTACACTTCGCATTGGGTCAACCTGCTGACGGCTGACAAGCATGGAATGCGTGGCTCCGCAGCGGAGTTGGTGACACCACCAAGACTTGCAGGCAGACCTACTGCCACCTCCTTTACTCCTACTCCATCCTCTTCGATATCCTCCTCGGCTGAGTCCTCTTCTGCTGCGGCATCTGGCTGCACATCAACTGATTCCCCCCAGCTCCCCAGGGGTTATTCCACATCCCGGATACGACAGTGTCACGCTATCTTGGGGTTGACTTGCCTGAAAGCAGAGAGCCACACAGGACCAGCACTCCTGTCCGCCCTGAACGCACAGGTGGATCAGTGGCTGACCCCGCTCCAACTGGAGATCGGCAAAGTGGTGTGTGACAATGGAAGCAATCTGTTAGCGGCATTAAATTTGGGCAAGTTGTCACATGTGCCGTGCATGGCACATGTGTTGAATCTCATCGTACAACGTTTTGTGTCTAAGTACCCAGGCTTACAGGACGTCCTCAAGCAGGCCAGGAAGGTGTGTGGCCATTTCAGGCATTCCTACACGGCCATGGCGCACTTTTCCGATATTCAGCGGCGAAACAACATGCCAGTGAGGCGCTTGATATGCGACAGCCCGACACGTTGGAATTCAACACTCCTAATGTTCGACCGCCTGCTCCAACAAGAAAAAGCCGTCAACGAGTATTTGTATGACCGGGGTGCTAGAACAGCCTCTGCGGAGCTGGGAATCTTTTTGCCACATTACTGGACACTCATGCGCAATGCCTGTAGGCTCATGCGTCCTTTTAAGGAGGTGACAAACCTAGTCAGTCGCACCAAAGGCACCATCAGCGACCTCATCCCATTTGTTTTCTTCCTGGAGCGTGCCCTGCGAAGTGTTCTGGATCAGGCTGTAGATGAGCGTGAAGAGGAAGAGTTGTGGTCACCATCACCACCAGAAACAGCCTTGTCATCATCGCTTGCCGGACCTACAGCAACGCTGGAAGAGGAGTATGAGGAAGAGGAGTCAGAGGAGGAATGTGGCGGCTTTGAGGAGGAGGAAGACCAACCACAGCAGGCACCCCAGGGTGCTCGTTGTTGTCACCTATCTGGGACCCATGGTGTTGTACGTGGCTGGGGGGAAGAACAGACCGTCAATGACATCAGTGAAGACGAGGAACGGGAAATGAGTAGCTCTGCATCCAACCTTGTTCAAATGGGGTCTTTCATGCTGTCATGTCTGTTGAGGGACCCACGTATAAAAAGGATAAAGGAGAACGATCTGTACTGGGTGGCCACGCTACTAGACCCCGGTATAAGCAGAAAGTGGCAGAAATGTTACCAAATTACCAAAAGTCGGAAAGGATGCAGCAGTTCAAAACCAAACTAAAAAATATGCTTTACACAGCTTATAATGGAGATGTCACAGCACAACGGGAATCTAACAGGGGAAGAGGTGAGTGTAATCCTCCTCCTACCACGGCGGCAAGGACTGGACGATTTACAGATGTGTTGTTGATGGAGGACATGCGGAGCTTTTTCAGTCCTACTCATCGCCACAGCCCTTCGGGATCCAGCCTTAGAGAACGACTCGACCGACAGGTAGCAGACTACCTCGCCTTAACAGCAGATATCGACACTCTGAGGAGCAATGAACCCCTTCACTACTGGGAGTGCAGGCTTGACCTGTGGCCTGAGCTATCCCAGTTCGCGATAGAACTTCTGGAATGCCCTGCTTCAAGTGTCCTGTCAGAAAGGACCTTCAGTGCAGCAGGAGGCATTGTCACTGACAAGAGAAGTCGCCTCGGTCAAAAAAGTGTTGATTACCTCACCTTCATAAAGATGAATGAGGCATGGATCCCGAAGGGACTGACAGTGGGCGATACGTTTGACTATCAAAAGGCCTGATGACATGCCTTGGCCTCAAAATGGTCCCCACGCTGCTGTATTTAATGTCTGCATACCGGATGACTTTCGTGAATTCTCCACCACCAACTAGGGTTCAAGCCGCAATGTTTTAGTCACTTTTCTGCCTGGAAAACATCAATTTTTCTGGCCGCTGCTACAATAGCGGCTGCAACAATGCCATTATTTTTCAGGCATGTGTACATGCCTAATTTTTCTGTCCTATGGTGCAGCACTGTGGCTGCAAAAACAAACAAAAAAAAAAAAGGCACATACAAGTGTCAATTCCCCTTCGTGATCGTTACCTTGTTGTGGTGAAGTGGCTTGCGTATTACAATGAAGCAATCATCACCTCTATAAGTGTGTTGGCAATGTTGCCACACCCCAGATGATAAGGCCGTTGCTTCATTATGGTCAGACCAAAAGCGATCAGACGGCTGGATAATATTTCATAGAAAAACATTAATTTACCTTTTTTATATGTTGTATGGGTTTTAATACATAAAATAAAAATCATAATAAAGTCTCTTAATAGTTTATTAGAAATGATGCAGGCAATTAAAAAAATCCCCATCAATTCCAATACAAAGCAAGTACAGAGCTCAGAACTAAATTATCTCATGATGTCGTAATGGTTCGCTAATTCGACAATGGTTAATCAATTCGACCTGATAGGGTCCGTAACAGGGATTAAACTGATAGGAATAGTACTAGTTAAGACACCACTCATATAGGGTGTCACAGCACATTGCTCTGTGCACGCGCAGTGCCCCAATTTGGGAGTAAGAGGACCGACCAAGCTGCTTTTTCCATCTCCCGGTTCCTGAAATCAATTCAGTTTAGTGTATGAGAGTTTGGTCTGTCACTGTGAAGGCAGTCGAAGGCACCCGGCCTAAAAAATTTTTCACAAAAGGCAATCCCTGATATGGGACGTAACAGGGATTAAACTGATGAGAATAGTACTACAGAAAATACCACTCATATCGCGTGTGACAGTAAATTGCACGGCGCAGACGCAGTGACCGTGGATTAAAACAGAGTGGAGGGAGCCAGGGTTTTTTAACCATCTCCCCGTTCGAAAAATCTATTCAATAAATGGCCCCCAGATTGGGGACGTTAAAGGGAATAAACTGATGAGAATAGTACTACAGAAAATTATACTCATATAGGGTGTGACAGTAAATTGCACGGTGCAGACGCAGTGACCGTGGATTAAAACAGAGTGGAGGGAGCCAGTGTTTTTTTAACCATCTCCCCGTTCGAAAAATCTATTCAATAAATGGCCCCCAGATTGGGGACGTTAAAGGGATTAAACTGATGAGAATAGTACTACAGAAAATACCACTCATATCGGGTGTGACAGTAAATTGCACGGCGCAGACGCAGTCACCGTGGATAAAAACAATGGGGAGGGAGCCAGCGTTTTTTTTAACCATCTCCCCGTTCGAAAAATCAATTCAATTCACCTTTTGGGGACCCTTGGTGTTGTACGTGGCTGGGTAGAGGAAGAAACCTTCAACGACATCACCGGGACGTGGCTAGCTTGGTATCCAACCTTGTGCAAATGGGGAGTTTGCGGTTGTGCAAATGAACTGTTTGCAGTGCATTAAAAGGGGAGTTTGGTCTGTCAATGTCTGTGAAGCGGGCGTAACCCTTACACTACCTGATCGATACAACATCATACCTGATCGTATACACACACTGGATGTTTTAAAGCACGTTATTCCAAACAATTTAGGAATGTTAGTTGATTTATGCCCTTTATGGATTAAAACCCGACTCTGCGTCCACTACGTAATTTTCCATGGGAGTTTTGCAATAGATCCCCCTCCAGCTTGCCACAGTCCAGGTGTTAGACCCCTTGAAACAACTTTCCCATCACTATTGTGGCCAGAAAGAGTCACTGTGGGTTTTACAATTCGCCTGCCAATTGAAGTCTATGACGGTTCGCCCGGTTCGCCCGTTCGCGAACATTTGCGGAAGTTCGCGTTCGCTGTTCGCGAACGGAAAATTTTATGTTCGCGACATCACTATTCTACACCTTCTCCTCCTCACTGTATCGCTCCAACTTCTTTTCAAACTCCTTCTTCTACACATGCTCGGGAACTTTCCACTTCCGAACCTTCTACTGTACACAACCCTCAAACCCACCCTGAATCTTTTCCTGCAGCCCATCGTTTTTATCCCTCCACAGGAGACAGGGGGGCCTATGCTGCCGGTTCAAGAGTGTCCACCCCAAAACGCTCCTTCTCCTCTTCCAGATTTCACGATTTATAGTTTATTGTTTTGATATTTCTGTTTCATATTTTATTGTTTTACTATTTATTGTTCAGTAAAAAAGTTTTACTTTACTTTACTGTGTGTGCTTATTTTATTTCATTAGACAGAAATATGTCACACTAGGGTGGTATAACACCTGATTAATAGGTGCACCTAGCTGTAGATTCACCGATTATACCAAGAAAATTGTATGAAAAAAAACATAGTAGGTAGGGCACTCTAACATTAGGGTATCACAGAGGTGGTGGTTATGCTAAATTTTATTCAGTTAAAACACAAATATTATTAAAATACAATTATTAAATATCCTTCAAAAAAATGTGTAAAATACCAAATGCATATAAGCTATGTCACCTCAAATTCATAATAATTTCATCAGAAATGCAGCAGTAATAGGTTTGTATGTCCTTATTGTTTGGATACAATATAGCAGCAAAATGAATCCAGTTGCCCTAAAAATTCCAAATATAGCACCAAATAGGTAAAGTCCAATGTCTCAGAGGAATGTTATTTATACGATGTCTAAAAGGTCGCAGAGTACAGTTTCATATATTCGCGATTTTTCACTGTTGGGACAAGCGGTAAATGTCCAGATATAGCACCATATAGGTAAAATCCAATTTTTACAGAAAAGTGTTATTAATGATGTCTAGGATAATCAAGGAGTACAGTTCCATGTATTTGCGATTTTTCGCAGTTAATTTCCCACTGCTGGGATAAGCGGCGTCCCACTACCCAGTCTGTAATCGCGGCGTCCCTCTAAGTGGGTATATGTAAATTTACAGTTATCGATCGCTTAATAGTGTCCACTGGGTGGATCTTACCGGTTGTATGTACCGTGCCGTGAATACAGCAGCGTGGCGGTAAGATCCGCAGTGAACCTATGCGGTGCTATATCTGGACATCTCTACTGCAGGATGCCACAACAGACTGTAGCATGCTAGCTCAGTGGTGAAATAACTGCGAATATATGAGAACTGTACTCTGCGATCTGTGACATCATTGCTCATGCAAATGATTTCCTGCTGATGACATCTGGACTTTACCGTGCATTTAGAGTGCTATATGTGGAATTGCGACTTCTAGGCGTCTAGCTGGATTCATCTTTGCTGCTATATTGTATCTAACTATTAGGACATACAAACCTATTACTGCTGCATTTCTGGCATGAAATTACTACTGAATTTGAGGTGACATAGCTTATATGCATTTGGTATTTTACACATTTTTTTGAAAGATATTTAGTGATTGTATTTTAATAATATTTGTGTTTTAACTAAATAAAATTTAGCATAACCACCACCTCTGCGATACCCTAATGTTAGAGTGCCCTACCTACTACGTTTTTTTTCATATTATTTTATTTCATAGTTTAACTGTGGCCACTACAACTGTGCGGAAAGTCACTGCAACAAAAAACAGTGAATTTAAATTATGACAAGGCTTGTTAAAAAAAAAATTTTTGGATTGCAGTTCAATTTTCCACACACCTGTAGTGCCAAACGTAGAAGAATATTTGACGTAGCATGATCAATAACAGGCTTTTTTAAAGCTTCTTATTGAGCATATTCTAGCTGATTAGCACATGAACAAGCAAATGCTTGTCCATCAGCCAATCTGGGGCTAATCCACATGTACTCTTGTGGTAGTCATGGTACTTAGGAATCAGCCTCATCAACAATTTACTATAGAGCAAAATATTTATATTTTGCTCTTTAGCACAGATGAAGCTGTCACATAAAGTAGCGTCATTACCACAAGGGACAGGAAAGGAACATGATGCTGTTAAAGTTGTAGTCCAGGTTCGGAGCCAAATATGGACCTGCACCCAGCCAAAGAACTCAGCAGTTCAAGCTACAATGCTCTCTCTTGCCATGCATGATACTACGCATGAGGGATAGCATTCTACCTCTCTGCATGATCCTATGCATGGCAAGGGAGAGCTAAAATTCTCTCACTTGTCATGCGTAGGATCACGCAGAGAAAGGGCTGACAATAACACTCTGCAAAATCATTCTTTGTGATTGATTATAAACAGTAGATGAAAGGTGTAACAAAAATAAAAATTTTATTTCTTCGTTCCTGGTCACGTCTTCTCCATCTCGCTTTCAGGATTAGAAATCTCAAGCGCAGACGCAAGTGTGCAGGCAACATGGTTCCAAAATACAATGAACCTGACTTGAGGTTTTACCTGGTTAAATACACTGTGGGCTGGGTCTTTGAGACACACCTTCTTCTTTAAAAAGTGGTCTTGAGACACACCTTCTTCTTTAAGAACGGATCTGCTAAACGGAAGCCAAATCGGATGCAAACTGTTACAAAGGATCTGTTTTTACAGGCGGATCTGTTCAAACTGATTCGTTAAATAGTCTGCGCTTTTTCTCCGTTTAGCAATTGCTATGACGGATCCGTTTTAACCCCTTAAGGACCGGGCTCATTTTCACCTTAGGACCAGGCCATTTTTTGCAAATCTGACCAGTGTCACTTTATGTGGTGATAACTTTAAAACGCTTTTTCTTATCCAGGCCATTCTGAGATTGTTTTTTCATCACATATTGTACTTCATGACACTGGTAAAATTAAGTCGAAAAATTTCATTTTTATTTATAAAAAAATATCAAATTTACCAAAAATTTTGAAAAATTAGCAATTTTCCAAGTTTCAATTTCTCTACTTCTATAATACATAGTAATACCGCCCAAAAAAGTTATTGATTTACATTCCCCATATGTCTACTTCATGTATCGATCATTTTGGGAATGCCATTTTATTTTTGGGGACGTTACAAGGCTTAGAAGTTTAGAAGCAAATCTTGAAATTTTTCAGAAATTTTCAAAAACCCACTTTTAGGGACCAGTTCAGGTCTGAAGTCACTTTGTGAGGCTTACATAATAAAAACCATCCAAAAATGACCCCATTCTAGAAACTACACCCCTCAAGGTATTCAAAACTGATTTTACAAACGTCATTAACCCTTTAGGTTTTCCACAGAGTTAATGGCAAATGGAATAAAATTTCAGAATTTCGATTTTTGGAAAATTTTCCGTTTGAATCCATTTTTCCAGTAACAAAGCAAGGGTTAACAGCCAAACAAAACTCAATATTTATTGCCCCGATTCTGTAGTTTTCAGAAACACCCCATATTTGGCCGTAAACTGCTGTATGGCCAAACGGCAGGGCACAGAAGTGAAGGGAACGCCATATGGTTTTGGAAGGCGGATTTTTGCTGGTCTGGATTTTTGACACCATGTCCCATTTGAAGCCCCGATGCACCCCTAGAGTAGAATCTCCAAAAAAGTGACTCCATCTAAGAAACTACACCCCTCAAGGTATTCAAAACTGATTTTACAAACTTTGTTAACCCTTTAGGTGTTCCACAAGAGTTATTGGCAAATGGAGATGAAATTTCGGAATTTCTATTTTTGTTACCTTGCCTCAAAAAAGTGTAATATAGAGCAACCAAAAATCATATTTACCCTAAAATAATACAAACAAAACTGCCACCTTATCCTGTACTTTCCAAAATGGGGTCGCTTTTTTGGAGTTTCCACTGAAGGGGTGCATCAGGGGGTCTTCAAATGGGACATGGTGTCAAATAACCAGTCCAGCAAAATCTGCCTTCCAAAAACCATATGGCGTTCCCTTCCTTCTATGCCCTGCCGTTTGGCCATACAGCAGTTTACGACCACATATGGGGTGTTTCTGCAAACTACAGAATCAGGGCAATAAATATTGAGTTTTGTTTGGCTGTTAACCCTTGCTGTTACTGGAAAAATGGATTAAAATGGATAATTTGCAAAAAAATAGCTGTTTTGGGACAGTTTTGTATTTTTTGTTATTTACATCGTTGAACTGACAGGTTAGATTGTGTGCTATTTCTATAGAGCAGGTTGTTACGGACGCGACAATACCAAATATGTCTACTTTTTGGGGTTTTTGTTTCAGTTTTACATAATAAAGCATTTTTGAAAAAAATGATTTTTAGTGTCTCCACATTCTGAAAGCCATAGTTTTTTTTTTTGGGCAATTGTCCTATGTAGGGGCTCATTTTTTGCGGGATGAGATGGCGGTTTGAATGGTACTATCTTGGGGTGCATATGACTTTTTGATCACTTGCTATTACACTTTTGTGATGTAAGGTGACAAAAAAATGACTTTTACAACGTTTTTATTTTTATGTTTACGGCGTTCACCTGAGGGGTTAGGTCATGTTATATTTTTATAGAGCAGGTCGTTATGAACATGACGATACCCAATATGTATACTTTTTTATTTATTTTGGTTTTACACAATAATATCCTTTTGAAACAAAAAAAAATATGTTTTAGTGTCTCCATAGTCTGAGAGCCATATTTTTTTCAGTTTTTAGGCGATTGTCTCCAGGTTGGGTATAATTTTTGCGGGATGAAGTGGCGGTTAGATTGGCACTATTTGGGGGTCATATGACGTTTTGATCGCTTGCTATTACACTTTTTGTGATGTAAGGTGACAAAAAAATGGCTTTTGACAAAGTTTTATTTTATTTTTTTACAGTGTTTACTTGAGGGGTTAGGTCATGTGATATTTTTATAGAGCAGATTCTTACGGACGTGGAGATACCCAATATGTCTACTTTTTTAAATTTTTTACATTTAACACTGAAAAGCATTTTTGAAACAAAAAAATCATGTTTTAGTCTGAGAGGCATAGTTTTTTATTTTTGGGCAATTGTTTTATGAAGGGGCTCATTTTTGCGGGATGAGATGGCGGTTAGATTGGTACTATTTTGGGAGGCATACGCCTTTTTGATCGCTTTGTATTACACTTTTAGTGATGTAAGGTGCCAAAAATGGCTTATTTACACCATTTTTTTTTTTTTTTATGGCGTTCACGTGAGGGTTCAGTCATGTGATATTTTTATAGAGCTGTTTTTTACGGACGTAGCGATACCTAATATGTGTAGTGTATTAAATTTTTTTTACTTTTTATTCAGTGATTTGTGTTTTACTTTTTCACTTTTTCATTTTTTGGACCCAGACCCACTTGGTTCTTGTAGATCCAGTGGATCTGATGTCAGTATAATACAGTACAGTACACTATACAGTGTACTGCACTGTATTTTTACTTTTCACAGTCTGGTCAGACTTCTGCCTTTAGCAGAAGTCTGACCAGAGATCCTACTACCATGGCAAGCAGGGCGCTTCTGAAGCGTCCTGCTGCATATGGCAACCATCACCCACTGCCATTAGAGAGCAGTGGGTGATGGATGAAGGAGGAGGGCTCCCTCCCTCTGCGATCCCATCCTGGGGGGCTGCATAGGCACAGCAGCCCCCGATGGGAGAGGAGGAGCTCCCTCCCTGTTAACACCTTCCATACCGCGGTCCGTCCGGACCGCGGTAAGAAAGAGTTAAACGGCTGGCATCTGCAGCACAGATGCCAGCCGTTTTTCTATCAGAGTGCCAGCAATGTGCTGGCACTCTGATATCACCACTGAGACACCAGGAATTATTACAGGGAGGCGGGGCGGTGCGGCGGGCGGGATCGTCAATAGCGTCCCCCGCCCTCGCCTTGTTAATTCCTGGTGTCTAGTGATTCTATCAGAGTGACAGCACTTGCTGGCACTCTGATAAAAGCGGCTGGCATCTGTGCTGCAGACCAGCTTCGTTAAACTTTCCTTACATGCGGTCCCGGACGGACCGCTATGGAAGGTGTTGACAGGAGAGCCCCTCCCTCCCCATCGGGGGCTGCTGCGCATGCAGCCCAGGATGGATCGCAGAAGGAGCCTCCCTCCCATCCATCACCCGATGGGAGAGGGAGGAGCTCCCTCCCTGTTAGCACCTTCCCATGCCGCGGTCCGTCCGGACCGCGGTAAGAAAGGAGTTTAAGCGGCTGGCATCTGCAGCACAGATGCCAGCCGCTGTTTATCAGAGTGCCAGCAATGTGCTGGCACTCTGATCAGAACCACTCAGACACCAGGGAATTATTACAAGGGAGGCGGGCGGGGATCGCTCCCGCACCGCCTCCCGCCTCGCAGCCACCCCCTGCTACCCCGCCGCCATAACAAGATTGGGGGCTGCAGGGGGTTAAAATAATTACCTTTGGGGCAATTGACTCTCTGATCAGAGATCAGCTAAAACCACTGCAAACCGCAGGTCTGAATTGACCTGCGGTTTGCAGCGATCGCCCGATACGGGGGGTCACATGACCCCTCGGCGATTAGAACATGGTTCCTGCTGATCTACATCAGCAGGAACCATGTGCTACTGCGCCACATCGGTGCAGTAGCAGTTTAAACACAGGGTGTACATGTGCGCCCTTGGTCCCTAGTACCAGGACGCAAGGGCGTACATGTACACCCTTCGTCCTTAAGGGGTTAAACAGATCAGTGAAACGCCAGTGTAAAAGTAGCTTTAGCAGACAGTATCACACAAGATAAAATTGGATACACAGCTCAGCAGATAGTATCACCCAAGACAGGATTAGATACACAGCTCAGCAGACAGTATTACACAGGATAGGATTAGATACACAACTCAGCAGATAGTATCACCCAGGACAGGATTAGATACACAGCTCAGCAGACAGTGGGGCGGGGTGCTGTAGAGGTCAATGTTATAGGGGATACTGTTGATATCTTTTTACGACACACAGAAACATAAAAACGAAATAGATGAAATATACCCGTGTGAAGCCGGGTCCTTCTGCTAGTATTATATATCTGTACACACTGCATCTATTGTACCTCGTACCTCACATATCTGTACACTGCTGGGTATACTACAAACCTAGGCAGACTGTATAGACACATATAGTTTAGAAGCATGCAATAGTGTTTTCCTCATCTCAAACAATCTATTGAAGCAAAAGCTAACAACAGTGATGTGTTTACACTCACAAAAAATGTCAACGTCTCAATAACTTGTCATTTAGCCTTGAGCATCAACTACAGTTTGACAACGAGGTCTCATGCTGTTCACAAGTTGACTTATTGTCTGCTGAGGCATGGCCTCCTTGTCTTCCTAAAGGGCGGCCCTCAGGTCATT
>CM065592.1:467682434-467702856 GCA_033119425.1 Bufotes viridis | reverse complement strand
GGGGACATTGCAAGGCTTAGAAGTTTAGAAGCAAATCTTGAAAATTTTCAAAAACCCACTTTTTAGGGACCAGTTCAGGTTTGAAGTCCCTTTGTGAGGATTACATAATAGAAACCACCCAAAAATGATCCCATTCTAGAAACTACACCCCTCAAGGTATTCAAAACTGATTTTACACACGTTGTTAACCCTTTAGGTGTTCCACAAGAGTTAATGGCAAATGGAGATAAAATTTCAGAATTTCAATTTTTGGGAAAAATTTATATTTTAATCCATTTTTTCAAGTCACCAGGCAAAGGTTAACAGCCAAACAAAACTCAATATTTATTACTCTGATTCTGTAGTTTATAGAAACACCCCATCTGTGGTTATAAACTGCTGTATGGCCAAACGGCAGGGCGTAGAGGGAAAGGAGCGCCATGTGGTTTTTGGAAGGCAGATTTTGCCGGACTGGTTTTTAGACACTATGTCCCATTTGAAGCCCCCCTAATGTACCCCTAGAGTAGAAACTCCAAAAAACTGACTCCATCTAAGAAAGTACTCCCCTCTAGAGTTGAGCGAACACCTGAATGTTCGGGTTCGAGAAGTTCGGGCGAACTTCCTGAAAATGTTCGGGTTCGGGATCCGAACTCGACCCGAACTTCACCCTGAACCCGAACCCCATTGAAGTCAATGGGGACCCGAACTTTTGGGCACCAAAAAGGCTGCAAAATAGCCCTGGAAAGGGCTAGAGGGCTGCAAAAGGCAGCAAAATGTAGGTAAATCTCCCGCAAACAAATGTGGATAGGGAAATGACTTAAAATAACATAAAATAGAGAAAAATAATAAATAAACATTCTAAACTTGAGCCCAAGTGAGTGACAGTGGCACCTCTCACCCAGCAAACAGAGGATGTGGCAGCAACGCCACCACATCTGTCATCGTCACCAAGCATCTCCACAGAATCCCATGAAAGTGTTCAGCTGTCAGCTGTCCATCTCCCAAACACTGGAGAGAAATAGAAAGAGGAAGTACCCCCCTACCCATGGCTCTGAATGCTTTATTTCAAACTTCCTGGTCCTTTGAAATGCTGTCATTCTGTCTGGTGGACAGTTTTAAAAACCTTATGGCCGTGGCTGTCCCACAGTACGTGTATCCCAGCCGCCGCTACTTTTGCAGGTGAGCCATCCCTTCCCTGCACAACCAAGTGGCGGACAAAATCAGGTGTGCACTGCGCAATGCTATCTGTGGCAACGTCCAGATAACCAACAACACAGTGGGTAAATTTAGCGGCTGGCCCAGAGGCGGATAGCATTTTTGCGAATGTCCTTCCGCCCCCGAGGATTGCTGGGCATTTCTCTTTGTATCCTGTTACCTCCTCCTCCTCCTCCTACTCTGCTTCCTCCTCCTCCTCTACCACCCCCTCATCCACTCAGTGTAACACCTTCACCACCCACAGCAGCACAGCCAGGGGAAATGACAGCAGGCTGTTTTAAAACTTGTGTGTTTGTGGGAAAAACCCCACAACGTGCAGGAGCTGTGGACAGGCATGAAACAACAGACAGATGATTGGTTGGTGCCATTGAGCCTCCACCCCGGCCTGGTGTTGTGCGCTAAAGGGGCAAAATGTAATAGCAGGTCTGGGCCTAGCCGGTTTGACACACATCCCCTGCCTGCCACATGTGCTGAATTTGGTGTGCAGAAATTCCCAAACACCAGACAGTGAAAATCAATTCAGTTAATCGAACACACACAACACCCCCACCCCCCCTTTCACTCAAACCATTAACAAACTATTTACAAATTTACTTAAAAACATATTAAAATAACTATAAGGCCCCTTTCACACGGGCGTTGCGGGTGCACTCTGTCAAACAGTGCGGGTGCGTTGCGGGAATTGCCGCGATTTTTCCCTGCGAGTGCAAAGCGCTGTCATGCGTTTTGCACGCGCGGGAGAAAAATCGGCACTTTTGGTACCCAGACCGGAACCTGCACTTCTTCACAGAAGGTCATGTTTGGGTCAGAAATTGTCCCGCTGGTATTATTTCACATTATAACATAGTTATAATGTAAAATAATACCCTTGGCCATCTTCCTAATGTTTAAACAGGTGCAGAATGGGTTAAAAATAATAAACTAATATTAACTTACCTGTTCCATTTGATCGCGAAGCCCGGCCTCCTCTCCGTTAGCTTGCTAGTAGGAAAAGGACCTGTGATGATGTCACATGGTCACATGGCCCAATCACCTGCTCCATCACCATAGGGGCCTAAGGGTACTTTTACACTTGCGGCAGGACGGATCCGGCAGGCTATTCAGCCTGCCGCATCCGTCCTGCCGCAAGTGGCCGTGAACTGCCGTGCTGTCGCTCCGTCCCCATTGACTGCCTGCTGTCCTCAGCTCACCGCGCCTGCGCCGAATACAGAGCGGCGGCGCAGGCTTAGGATTTAGCAGGGAGACAGTGCCGGAGGCAGGAGAGGATCGCTGCCCGGCACTGTCAATCAAAGAAAGAAGGGGCGTGGCAGCAGGTTGGCTCACGGAGCCTCTAGGAGCAGGGGCAACGCCCCCCCTGCTCCTAGAGGCTAATTTACATATTATATAAAGACACTTTTTAGCCTAAATATACATCAGAAATACATATAAAGCACATTATCAAGCTGATCTGACATTAGCACATAGCTAATGTCAGACAGCTTATAATGTGTAATCCTGGTGAAGAAACCCTTTAAGGCCAGCCAATTACAAGTGGCTCAGAGGGTGGGTTCCTGCACCAACATAGGCCCTGGCCTGGAACACAATTGTCCAGCCAGGGCACAGTTCTGGAGGATGAGGAGGAGTAGGAGGAACGCTGGGGGATACAGAGGACACAGACGATATACCTCCCTCAAAGAGGATAGCTTGTCCCTGCCTCTGGGCAGCCTGGCAGACATGAGCGACAACATGCTGCAGTGCCTGCGCAACGACCGCCGAATTACTGCCACATTCTAACTTGTGCTGATTACTGGATGGCCAGCCTGCTGCATACCCATTACAAGGACAACGTGCCGTCCTTAATTCCCTCACAGGAGTGTGATAGGAAGATGAGCCCGCTAGTAGACACGCTGCTGATGGCATTTACACCTGTCACAGTGGACTCAGTGGAAGCACAAGGTGAGGGCAGAGGAGGAGGAGGAAGAATTTGCCAATGCAGCTGGGTCACCACCAGCACCTCAGAAAGCAGGTTTATCATTGGCAAAATGTGGAAAAGCTTTGTCATCACGCCACAACAACCTGCACCACCAGCAGATCTGGAACATCTTAGCAGGAGGCAGCATTTCAGCAACATGTTGGACCAGTACACGTACTGACTGGTTTGCCTAGGGGAATAGCTACAGGGGAAGCAACTGCTTTGGGGCCGTGACCTAGAAAGGGCCCATCCAGGAGGAGGAGGAGTAAAGGACTTTTTCAGGGCCCCCTCAACAGTATTATACAATGAAATTATATACAGTGGCAGTATAGACAGTGTAGAAAGCGAATGGAACAGCTGCTGGGCCTGGTCTGAGAGAGCGATCTTTAGTAGCCACAGGCATGGCGGCATGAAAGGAAGGGGTTGCGCAAAAATTACTGGGGGAGGGGGGCACCATTCCAAAATTTGATGTGGTGCCCAATCATTTCTAGCTACGCCACTGGGTCTGGCCAATTCAACTTCTGGGTCTTCAAATTTGGCACATGTCCTGAGGTTGCCATTTACACCTTGGAGGTGCTGGTCTACCCTGCAGCCACTGTATTGTCTAAACGTGTGTTTAGCATGGCTGGGGGCATTATCACAGACAAGTGCAGCCGCCTGTCCACAGACAATGCTGGCAACTAAGCTTTTGTTTATTAAAAAGAACCAGACATGGATCCCACAGGACTTGTTTAAACCTTGTGCAGAATAGACATGTATACTGGCCTCACCCAACCATTGTTGCAAAATAAAAAAAATGTTATTGGAGAATACCTTTGGCTTCACAGCCCAAAAAGGCTTCATTTCATGCAAGAATGTAACCTCCAATTGTAAGTTCCCTGTCAGTTATGAAGTGCAGGGGATTGTACCTGGCAAAAATGGTCATATTTTACCAACCAATTTAAAATCTAATAATTAAACTTGTCCAGCCACAGCTGAAACCAATGATTTACGGTATTGCTATTTTGGTAATTGAATTTCACCCCAGAACAAAAGCCATTCTTTGATGGACACTATGAAACTTGTCCAGCCACAGCTGAAACCCCAGATTTACTGTATTTCTATTTTTGCAACTGATTTTCACCCCAGAAAAAAATATATCCTTTGACGGACACTATGAAACTTGTCCAGTCACAGCTGGAATACCAGATTTACTGTATTTCTATTTTTGCAACTGTATTTCACCACAGAACAAAATCTATCCTTTGACGGACACTAGGGAAATTGTCCAGTCACAGCTGGAACACCAGATTAAGGGTATTGCTATTTTGGCAATTAAATTTAACCCCAGAACAAAATCTTTCCTTTGACGGATACTATTAAACTTGATCAGTCACAGCTGGAACACCAGATTTACTGTATTTCTATTTTTGCAACTGTATTTCACCACAGAACAAAATCTATCCTTTGACGGACACTAGGGAAATTGTCCAGTCACAGCTGGAACACCAGATTAAGGGTATTGCTATTTTGGCAATTAAATTTAACCCCAGAACAAAATCTTTCCTTTGACGGATACTATTAAACTTGATCAGTCACAGCTGGAACACCAGATTTACTGTATTTCTATTTTTGCAACTGTATTTTACCACAGAACAAAATCTATCCTTTGACGGACACTAGGGAAATTGTCCAATCACAGCTGGAACACCAGATTCAGGGTATTGCTATTTTGGCAATTAATTTTCACCCCAGAAAAAAATATACCCTTTTACGGACAGATTTAAACTAGGCCTGCAACAGCTGGAACACCATATTTACTGTATTTCTATTTTTGCTACTGACTTTCACCCCAGAAAATAATATATTCTTTGACAGACACTAGGTGAATTGTCCAGTCACAGCTGGAACACCAGATTCAGGGTATTGCTATTTTGGCAATTGAATTTCACCCCAGAACAAAATCTTTCCTTTAACGGATACTATTAAACTTGTTCAGTCACAGCTGGAACACCAGATTTACTGTATTTCTATTTTTGCTACTGACTTTCACCCCAGAAAATAATATATCCTTTGACGGACACTAGGGAAATTGTCCAATCACAGCTGGAACACCAGATTCAGGGTATTGCTATTTTGGCAATTAATTTTCACCCCAGAAAAAAATATACCCTTTTACGGACAGATTTAAACTAGGCCTGCAACAGCTGGAACACCATATTTACTGTATTTCTATTTTTGCTACTGACTTTCACCCCAGAAAATAATATATTCTTTGACAGACACTAGGTAAATTGTCCAGTCACAGCTGGAACACCAGATTCAGGGTATTGCTATTTTGGCAATTGAATTTCACCCCAGAACAAAATCTTTCCTTTAACGGATACTATTAAACTTGTTCAGTCACAGCTGGAACACCAGATTAACTGTATTTCTATTTTTGCTACTGACTTTCACCCCAGAAAATAATATATCCTTTGACGGACACTAGGAAAATTGTCCAGTCACAGCTCGAACACCAGATTCAGGGTATTGCTATTTTGGCAATTTCACGCCAGAAAAAAAAAAATCCTTTGCCGAACACTATTAAACTTGTCCAGCCACAGCTGGAACACCAGATTTACGGTATTTATATTTTTGAAACTGAATTTCACCGCAGAAAATAATATATCCTATGACGGACACTATGAAACTTGTCCAGTCACAGCTGGAACACCAGATTTACGGTATTTCTATTTTGGCAACTGAATTTCACCCCAGAAAATAATAAATCTTTTGCCGGACACTATGAAACTTGTCCAGTCACAGCTGGAACACCAGATTTACGGTATTTCTATTTTGGCAACTGAATTTCACCCCAGAAAATAATAAATCCTTTGCTGGACACTATTAAACTTGGCCAGCCACTGCTGGGACACCAGATTTACAGTATTTATATTTTTGAAACTGAATTTCACAGCAGAAAATAGTATATCCTATGATGGACACTATGAAACTTGTCCAGTCACAGCTGGAACATCAGATTTACGTTATTTCTATTTTTGCAACTGAATTTCACCCCAGAAAATAATATATCCTTTGCCGGACACTATTAAACTTGTCCAGTCACAGCTGGAACACCAGATTTACGGTATTTCTATTTTGGCAATTGAATTTCACCCCAGAAAATAATAAATCCTTTGCCAGACACTATTAAACTTGGCCAGCCACTGCTGGGACACCAGATTTACGGTATTGCTATTTTGGCAATTGAATTTCACCCCAGAAAAAAAAATATCCTTTGCCAGACACTATTAAACTTGTCCAGTCACAGCTGGAACACCACATTTACGGTATTTCTATTTTTGCAACTGAATTTCACCGCAGAAAATAATTTATCCTATGACGGACACTATGAAACTTGTCCAGTCACAACTGGAACACCAGATTTACGGTATTGCTATTTTGGCAATTGAATTTCACCCTAGAACAAAATATATCCTTTGCCGGACACTATTAAACTTTGCCAGCCACTGCTGGGACACCAGATTTAGGGAATTGCTATTTTGGCAATTGAATTTCACCACAGAAAAAAATCTATCCTTTGCCAGACAGCAGACAGTATTACACTTGGCTAGCCACAGCTGGAACACGAGATTTAGGAGATTGCTATTTTGGCAATTAATTTTAACCCCTCAATAAAATATAGAAATTTCTATCCTGAGTTTCTAGGGGTGACAATAAGCACAGCCAAGCCCCTGATGTAGGATATTGCAAAAAAAATAAAAAATAGTATTGATGGATTGATGGACTTGGTCGCAGCTTGTGCTGGTGCACCACAAGACACAAAATGGCTGCCGATCACCCCAGAAAAAAATGACAGAAAAATGCTCTGTGCAGCCTAAAAACCAGGGCACAATTAACTAGCTAAAGTTGAATGTTTCACAGCTGTAGATCGATCACTTCATTAGGTGTTTTTGCTGAGTTTTCCCTGCCTAATCTCGCCCTCACAGAAGCTGCGTCCTATCCCTACACTAATAAGAGCAGAGTGAAGTGCGGCGCTACGTAACTCCAGCTTAAATAGAGGCTGTGTCACATGCTGCACTTGGACAATCACAGCCATGCCATTAGTAGGCATGGCTGTGATGGCTTCTTAGGGCAAGAAGTAAAACGCTAGCTGATTGGCTGCTGTGCAGCCCTTCAGAAAGCGGGAAGAAATCGCCGAATAATGGACCCGAACCCAAACTTTTTTGAAAATGTTCGGGTCCGTGTCCCGAACACCCCAAATTCGGTACAAACCCAAACTATCCAGTTCGGGTTCGCTCATCCCTACTCCCCTCAAGGTATTCAAAACTGATTTTACAAACTTCGTTAACCCTTTAGGTGTTCCACAAGAGTTAATGGCAAATGGAGATAACATTTCAGATCTTCGATTTTTTGGCAAATTTTCCATTTTAATCCATTTTTTCCAGTAACAAAGCAAGGGTCAACAGCCAAACAAAACTCAATATTTATTGCCCTGATTCTGTAGTTTGCAGAAACACCCTAAATGTGGTCATAAACTACTGTTTGGCCAAACGGCAGGGCTCAGAAGGAAAGGAACGCCATATGGTTTTTGGAAGGCAGATTTTACTGGACTGGTTTTTTGACACCATGTCCCATTTGAAGCCCCCCGATGGACCCCTACAGTAGAAACTTGTGAAAAAGTGACCCCATTTTGGAAACTATGGGATAAGGTGACAGTTTTGTTGGTACTATTTTAGGGTAAATATGATTTGTTTGTTGCTCTATATTACACTTTACACTTTTTGAGGCAAAGTAACAAAAATAGAAATTCTGAAATTTGCCAATAACTCTTGTGGAACACCAGTGGCATAACTAGAACTGACTGGGCCCCACAGCAAATTATTGAATGGGCCCCCCCCCCCTCATGGGCAACTTCTTTACAACCCCAACCCCCCTCCCCCTATGTAAGCCCCAGTCCTGCAGCTAGTCAAAATCACTCACTCAGACCAGGCCCTGCTGCGACTCCGTCCATTTCCCACACATATACTGCATATCATGTCACTGTATATAATACTATTGTGGGGGCCCTTTTAAAATTTAGTCCTCCTCTCAGGTGGGCCCCTTTTGAGTTCAGGCCCCGCAGTAGCTGCGTCCCCTGCTTCCACTATAGGTACACTCCTGCCTTTCACAATATTATAGCTATACACACTATACAATGCTAATAAAAGGTATGTTACCATAATTACAAGAAAAATGCAAAAAAAGTACTCAAAACAAATATAATTAGGGAGAGTTTACACTTCCGTTTCATTTTGGATTCTTCTGATGTGCCAGAAAAACAGAAAAAAACAGTATGTATCTTGTAAAAAAAAAAAGGATCCTGTAAACAAATAGATCCTGTTGCATCTGTTATGCACATTTGGCATATGTTTGAGACATTTCTGAGATCTGTTTTATCAGATGGAAAAAGTACTGCATACAGGACTTTTCTTTCTGTCTAAAAAACGGATCTCAGGTAGAAATGGCTCAAACGGATGCCAAATGTGCATAACGGATGCAACAGGATCTATTTGTTTACAGGATCCTTTTTTTCTGTTCTGACGGATTAGAAGAATCGAAAATGAAATGGAGATGTGAACTCTTGCTTACTTGAATATACAGAATAAAATAGCATAACCAATTTCAAACTACAGGAATAGTATCCACTAGGTAGTGTATTTCACCTATGCATCCTTGGTATGGGGCTGAATGTATAAATGCACACATACATTCATTATATAGTCTTAGGCCTGTTTCTCATTTCACATGCATTGGAATTTCCACCAAATGCCTTCACTGGTGAGATAACTAGGTTCTGATAGATAGATAGATAGATAGATAGATAGATAGATAGATAGATAGATAGATAGATAATCACACACACACCTTTCACATACATACACTTTCCTTACTCAGGCTAGATAGATTTGCCAGGCTGTGGGAGATCCATAAGAGTTTCTAACCCCCCTGAGCACATGGCTGGTGTCTTCTCCTCATAGAGCAGTGCAGGCCTCCTCCTCTCCCACTCATTCTCGTCCCGACTAGACACTGACAGCAGAGCAAAGAGCACTACTGCCCCGCAGCCGACAGTAAGTGAAGAGGAGCAAATAGGGAGGGGGGGAGTTCTTAAGGAAGCTCCAGGGAGATGTTTTAAGGTAGCAGCATAAGCTGCTGCTGACAAGAGCTTCTGTTATCTTCAGTGCAGCCCTCCACTATACGCTGCCTGCGAGGCCAGAAGTTTACATAATAGTACATGCGCCCCTGACGGCTGACACCCCTGCTACTGCTCCCGGGCCCCTTGTAAGCTCAGGGCCCCGAAGCAGCTGCTTCCCCTGCTTCCCTGATAGTTACGCCCCTGTGGAACACCCAAAGGGTTAACAAAAATTGTAAAATCAGTTTTTAATACCTTGAGGGGTGTACTTTCCTAGATGGAGTCACTTTTATGGAGTTTCTACTATAGGGGTGCATCAGGGGGGCTTCAAATGGGACATAGTGTCAAAAAACCAGTCCAGCAAAATCCACCTTCCAAAAACCATATGGCGTTCCCTTCCTTCTACGCCCTGCCGCTTGGCCATACAGCAGTTTACGGCCACATATGGGGTGTTTCTGCAAACTACAGAATCAGGGAAATAAATATTGAGTTTTGTTTGGCTGTTAACCCTTGCTTTGTTACTGGAAAAATGGATTAAAATGTAAAATTTGAAAAAAAATTGCTTTTTGGGACCGTTTTTATTTTTTGCACAAGTCAGATCAGACTTACATTACCATGGCAAGCAGGACGCCTCTGAAAGTGTCCTGCGGCCATGGTAACCATCACCCGCTGCCAGAACAGAGCAGCGGGTGATGGGGAGGGAGGGGAGCTCCCTCCCTCTGTGCTCCCATGAAGAATCGGGGGCTGCAAGGGCAGAGCAGCCCCCGATGGGAGAGGGAGGGAGCTCCCTGTTAACCCCTTCCATACTGCGGTCCGTACGGCCTGCGGTATGGAAGGGGTTAAACGGCTGGCATCTGTACTGTGTACATCTGTAATGTGCTGACACTCTGCTAAACCACTAGACACCAGGGAATGGATTAGAGAGGAGGCAGGCGGGACATTACGATCCCACCAGCCCGCAATCAGCGCCGCCCGCCGCAACGCCTCCCGCACCTCCCGCCACACCGCCCGGGATAATAATTCATATTTCAGGCATTTTTTAACTCTCTGATCCCCGCTGTCACAGACTGCGTGGATCGGAGACCGCATAAAGCTCTGCAAACCGCTGGTCTGAATTGACCTGCGGTTTGCAGCGATCGCCGATAGGGGGGGTCACAGGACCCCTCTGGGCATTGGGCCAAGGTACCTGCTGAGTGATTTCAGCAGGTATCTTGTTGCGATCACTGCCGGCTGAGCAGCAGTGATCGGAAGTAGTCAGGACTTACCGGTACGTCCTGTGTCCTTAAGGGATTAAACCAAGTATGCCCATGATTTTATAGGGAATCTTACCAGATTGTTTGCGGCAAAACTGTTTGCGGCAAAACTGATGCTTTTCATTCTCTGGGTCAGTGTGATGCAAATATATTGTTGTCCCCGATGTAAAGTAGCCTGCCAATGTGTTGTGGGGCATTTAACTATATTACAATAGTCAAATTTATAGGTGATGGTATGGGCTGAAGTGTTGTACCAGTCAACCTCATCTTTGCTACTGACTGCCCCAAGTGCACCTTCCACCTATCATCCCCTCTTACACTGAGGAAAAGGATATATACTATCAAGGTGTGCCCCCTTCCTCGGGTTCCTGTGGCCTTCTTGCAGTGGGAGGCATGGATCCATGTAGGCAGGGTCCGCGACCGGCAAACCCGGGCAAGTGCCCGGGCCCACTGCTCCTGGAGTCCCTGCTCCTTAGGAGTCCCTGCTCTGACTCCATACATGTCTATGTCGATATACGGAGTCAGTGCTATGAACATGAAGGGGGTATCCCCAAGCATTGTCAGTATTCTGGACACCCTGTGTATTTAAGTCTAATTTAGCCTCTATTTCTGAAATGTTTCTGCCCAGATTCAACCTCACAACCTTCTACATTAAAGGCAAGAACCTTAGCCACTGAGCTATAGAGCTCAATGTTAGACTATGGCAGAAAAACCTCATAGTAGTTTCTCATGTATTAGGTATTCCTATACAGTAGAAGTATCATTTTATATATATTTTGTAATTGTAAAAAAATGTATGGTATAAAATAAATATGTAATTACTAAAAAAAATATATAAAATCATACTTCTGATATATACGAATGCATAATACTGAGGTTTTTAACCATGATATATTTACAGCAGTTGAACATGAAGCTCTATAGCTTAGTGCAGTGTTTCCCAACCAGCGTGCCTCCAGCTGTTGCAAAACTACAACTCCCAGCATGCCCGTGCAGCTAAAGGCTGTCTGGGCATGCTGGGAGTTGTAGCCCTGCAGCAGCTGGAGGCACGCTAGTTGGGAAGCACTGGCTTAGTGGTTAAGGGAAAAAATTCAAAAATAGAGGCTAAATAAAATTTTAATACATAGGTTGAAAAGTTTCATTTATTGAAAAAACGAATAGAGCAAAACGTAAAATATGATAAAAAAAAACACACGTGTTTGTCCACACCAACTTTTTTAATTTGTGTAACCAGTATTTTTTGTTGGGAAAGGTGGCAACCCTAACCTTACCCCTGCTCCCCCCTGACCTCCATAACTTTTTTATAGTTATGTCTACGGAGATGTGTGGGGGCTCATTTGAGGGACAATCTGCCTTTTTGCCACTTATACAGAATAATGGAAATTGCTACATTATTCTGTATAGAAATAAATATTAAGCTCCGATTCCCATTCTTTTATAAATAATATGTCTGAGTCTTCCTCACCCTGTATTAATGTTTTGTAAAGTCTGGATATAGCCTTAGGTGTAGGTCTTGGAGACAATAATGCAGATTCAAACGCTGTGCTCACTCTATGTCCTGGAAACATGGTAATGGCTTTTTGACATATTCGATATAGATATGCATATTGAAGTATGTGCAATGGTGGCCCATCAAGTGTCCCCGAGAGAAAATCTCGTGAAGGAATATTACCTCCCAAAAGGAACATTGAAATGGGACAAGTATATAATTGCTCCCAAAGCCGCTTAGTATGCTGGGGTGGGTCATGTTCCCCGCACAGGTGTGGCAAAAAACTTGCAGGCGTTAAGGGGGACGGAAAGGGGGCTATATGTGAGTTGTGTCTACATTTCCCCCATGTAGTCAATAGGCCCTTAGTAAGAATGTTAATGTTACGTGCCGAGGGACATAATTTTTCCCTTGACCACATATAAGGCATAAATGATCTGTCAAGCCCATCTTTCTCCAAAGATGCCGACAGAGAGCTGTCTGTTACTTTAATAAAATGTACCCATCTCTGTAGCTGAATGGCCATATAATACTTTTCTACATCCGGCAAGCCAATTCCTCCTTTTTGCCTTGGTAGAGACAGCAATTTATAGTTCAGTCTGGGACGCTTACTCCTCCAAAGAAACTTTGAGAAATTCCTCTTGACCAATTGGAAGAAGGAGGATGGGAGGAATATGGGTGCTACTTGCATCAGATATAGAAATCTGGGTAAGATGTATGTCATGAGATAGTGTCTCCTTCCCATCCACGACAAAAAAAGTATTTTGTCTTGTACCAATTGTGTTCTAACCGAATTAATCAGTGGGCGGTAATTTAGCTCATATATTTTAGATATTTCAGCTGGTACTTTCATACCTAAATAGGTTATTGAAGAAGACTGCCAGGTGAACGGGGT
Organism: Bufotes viridis; assembly: GCA_033119425.1. Taxonomy (NCBI): domain Eukaryota; kingdom Metazoa; phylum Chordata; class Amphibia; order Anura; family Bufonidae; genus Bufotes; species Bufotes viridis. The sequence goes on along the minus strand of CM065592.1, from coordinate 467,689,923 downwards.
CAAGGCTTCTAAAATTGACGCCTCCTCAGGTTCTAAAGTAATGTTGAGGACTTCTGATTTCCCTAGGTTTATTTTAAAATTGGACAATCGGCCAAATACATTAAAGAGGTTTAATAAGTGTGGGAAGGCAACAGCTGGATTGGTAAGGAATATTAAAAGATCATCAGCATATGCCGCAGTCGTGTGTGTTCCTGAGGGGGCTTTCAAACCCTGAATATGCTGATGTTGCCTTACTGCCTGTATTAGCATTTCCATGCATATCACAAACAGGCTTGGTGACAAGGGACATCCCTGTCGGGTTCCATTGGCTATGTTGAAGGAGGGGGAAAGTGAATTATTAACCTTGACCCTAGCCGATGGAGAAGAGTATAGCGAGAATATCACTGTGATAAAGGGTGGAGGAAACTCAAATCGAAGTAAGGCTTCTTCCATAAACACCCAGTCTATCCTATCGAATGCCTTCTCGGCATCTGTACCGAGAAGGACCATAGGAATTTTATTAGATCTGGCGTAGTGTATAGCATTGAGTACTCTGTTAGCATTGTCCTTACCCTCTCTAGAGGGCACAAAGCCAGTCTGCTCAGCGCAGATAATTGAGGGGAGTAATTTTTGAATCCTTCCCGCCAGTATCTTTGCCCATAGCTTCACGTCGCAGTTCAATAATGAAATGGGACGGTAGCTACTACAGAGCTCTGTATCCTTACCTGCCTTTGGCAGGATAGCAATGTGGGCCTCCAGTGCTTATCTAGGCGTTCTCTCTCCCTTCTGCAAGACATGACATAGTGTCTCAAAATGTGGCAACAGGATGCTATGAAACTTTTTAGAGTAGCTGATGGGCAGTCCATCAGGCCCTGGACTCGTCCCTACTGGAGTCGCCTTTAGTGCACTCTGAATTTCAGACAAGGTGATGGGTTCTATTAGTTTCAACGCATCCTGCTGTGAGAGTGTCGACAGTTTTAGGGATGCCAGGAATGTTTTAATCTCCCCCTTACGGTGCTCAAGATCTCCGGACCCCTCCTGAGTGTTTATATTATACAGTTTCCCATAGAATTCTGCAAACTGAGAGGCAATCTCGTCTGTTTGATATAAGAGGGTGTTGGAGGCGGATCGCACCGCTGACACATAAATACGAGCGTAGTGGCCATTAAGTAAGGCAGACATCAACTTTCCCCCTCTGTCACCATGTGCATATATGCGTTGTTTTGCATACAAAAGATTTTTAGAAAATTTAGTTGCTAGAAGATCCTTAAGCTGACCTCGCAAATTAGACAGTTCTGATAGCTGCATAACCGCCAGTGAGCGTTTATGCATTTTTTCCAATTCCCCAATTTTGCACAACAAAGAGTCAATCTCCTTAACCCTCTTCTTTTCGTATACATTTGCTAAGGTAATAGCTATATTGTCCAGCTTCCCCTTCACAAATATAAATCTACCGGCAGGGTCATACTGAGTTTGTGAATGCACGAAAGCCAGACCCTTTTTGAGAGCTACACTGACTCCCCTAGTCGCGTGGGCTCCGTTACAGCTGTGGAACCACGTGTCAAATGCAGAATACTGTAGTTTCGGAATTTTGTGAGACTTAAATTGAGTTTCCTGCAGGAACAGTATAGAAGGGGATTTTTAGTAAAGTAAACACCTGCGATCTCTTCTGAGGTATGTTGAACCCCTTCACATTGAAGGAGTATATAGCAGGCTTATTTATGTCACATTGTTGGTAAATTTCAAGCTCTGATCAAAGGCATTTGTCCCCGCACCTCCCCAGCACTCTCCCCCATAAATAAAACAGTACAAACAATACAGATGACAACATACAACTGCCCGTAACATTGTCAGAAGAACATCCGCTTGTTTGGTTGACCTAAGCTGGACTAACCCAGAGCCCCAAAAGAGGGGATCCTGAGTAACCAACAGCTCATCCGGATCAGGACCATGAATCCTACTCCCACCTAAAGGGGTGGGGGGGGTGGGGGGTGATAGAAACACCAGGATTGGCCCTGTGTCACACAACGACAACCAAACCTGGCTAACATAACTACCTATCGGGTATATCATTACTACCTGTCGGGTATATCACTGCTTAAGAGTATAAGAGATACTTAAGATAATGTCAGACAGATACGAACATAAAAAAGAACAACTGGCATATCATAAACTTGCACATAGAAATAGGAGCATTTCAAATCACCATCTGGTGGAAAGAAACCTGGGATCAGGTGATATGAGAGAGTCCAGACATATTCACACGGCAGCAGTTATTAGCACTGGGCCCTGCAGTCACAGTCCCCTGACTTGTTCAGCTGGCAAGTGACCTGGTATGGGCTCTCTTCATGCGATGAGAAGATCTTCTCTCTCCCACTGTTTTCCATGGACTCGGTGGAGCTGGGAGTTGTGGTAGTCCATCTTCTGTCGGAATATGCTGCCAGGGTGGAACTGATACGGGGGGAATTTGAAGCTTAGCCCAAGCTGTTTGTAAGTCCTCTGGTGTGCGTATTATCACTTGCTTGTTATTTTTCAGGATCGCTAGCCCAAAAGGAAAGAGCTAGCGGTAAAGCAGCCCATGCACCTTTGACTGCTCCAGCAGTGGTTTCATGGCTCTCCTTTTGGCAAGTGTAGTTGGGGATAGATCTTGATATATTTGTATAACCGCTGAGTTCACTCGGATCTCTCCTCTTTCCCGCTCTTGACGGAGAACAGCAGAAGTATCTGCAAAATTCAGGAGCTTGCAAATTACATCCCTAGGAGGGTCAGAGGGGCCAGGCCTAGGGCGAAGTGCCCTGTATATACGTTCAATCAATATGGAGTCAGCCCTTTCTTTCCCCAGCACTTCTGTGAAAATGGAGCCAGCCACAGCATTAAGGTCCTCTGCTCCTTGTGCGATTTCTGCGATTGCGATTTTCTAAGTCCTCTAGTTGGTTAAAAGACTCATTCAGTTGGCGCTGCTGTTCCATGATTTGAAGTTCAGGAGGGGAACGGTCTGCTCCTCTAGCGTGTCCACGCGGCCTCCCAAATGCCGCAGATCCCCTCTAATGTCCTGCAGTTCTTTTATCAGTGGTCTTAATGCCAGGGTGATAGTTTGTTTTAGAAATGCCCTAGTGATGAGTTCTGAGTCCCTTACCCCTCCGGCAAGGCTGTCAGCATCGGAGTCCTCCGCTGCTTCCGAATCTAGCATGTCTGCTTCAGGCGCCATCTTGGAGGGCTGCTCGCCGGCTGCAGAGTCCGATCTCCTGAGGAATTTCTCCATTTCGGTCTGCTGTTTCGCCTGCCTGGGTGTTCCCAGAGTCTCCCTGGTTCTGTCTGGGCTGGTTTTACCCATGATAGGCGCTTTGATATTCGCTAAAAAGACAGGAAAGGCGCCTTGTGAGAGAGGAGCTCCGGACTATGCTTCCTCCTCCATGCGCTCACAGGCTCCGCCCCCGATTGCTATAGCTTTTTGTGAGGGAGGGGAGCTCATTCCTGTGAGGGGAGGGGGCATGTGGCGTGTTCTGGGGGCCATGAGGGTGAAGATCTGTGTGTGGGGCTTTATGGGGTGGAATCGACAAAATGAGGGAGGGCCGGAATCGACATAATGTGACCGTGTTAGTACATTATTACAAGATTTGGGGCCCTACTTTTGATTTTACCCTGGACCACATTTAGTCTAAAACCGGCCCTGGGTAGACTGTACAGGGGTTCCGGGCCGGCTGCTTTTATTGTTTCTATCAATACAGATGGAAGCGCTCATTGCTGGAGCACAGGGGAGTCATCTCCCTGCTCTCCTTCTCTCTTCCAGGCCCGGCTCAGCGGTGATGTTATGACATGTGTCTCACTTCTGCGCCGGAGTGCAGAAAGATGAGCTGCAGTAAGTGAATGAAAGGACCGTCGGCTCCCCTGTGCTCCAGCAATGATAGCTAGGGGGCCACTGGGGGGTCATTACACTATGAGGGGTCCAGGGTTATTATACTGTGTGAGAGGGCCATTGGGGGGGGTCATTATATTGTGTAAGTGCCCCTTACACAGTGTAATCAGTAGTGCCCCACACACACAGTGTAATGACCCCAAGTGCCCTCCCATTCAGTATATTGATCCCTAATGACCCTCCCATACAGTATGATGACCCCCAGAGCCCCCATTCAGTATAATAACTCCATGACTCCCCATACAGTATATTGGGGGTCACTAGATGTTATTATACTGTAGATAGGGTCACTGAGGGTCACTATACTTTCTGGAGGTCATTATACTGTGTGGGAGTCACAGGGGGACATGTCACTGTAAAAAAATGCCACAAGGGGGTCCACTGAGATTCGTCGCCCAAGGATCCACATGAACCTGGAGCCGGCCCTGCATGTAGGCTTCCCTTCTAGCTTGACTGAGGTGTCTGTGGTCAATAAAACTTGGTAGGACCCATCAAACCTCGGCTCAAGTGGAGTTTTCCTGTTGAACTTTTTCACTAGCACTCAATCACCAGGCTGTATGGTGTGTCAGCCTCAATGTTCCTCAGGATCTGGGAGAGAGGAGACATACTGAGAATGTATTTTAGTCAATTGTTTACACAACTCAATGACATATCTAGACAGAGTATCATACTGCATGTTCAACTGTTGGGGAAAGTACAGTCCCAGTCTGGGGACACTGCCAAACAATATTTGGTAGAAAAAATGTTATGGGGCTTTGAATAGAGCAACACAAATAAATGAAATATGATGATGTCTTAACTAGCTGGTCCTGTGAATCAAAGTGGAGAGGGTGCAGAGTTGCAGAGAAAACAGAGCCTCTAGATTAGGGATGGCCAACCTGCGGCTCTCCAGCTGTTGCAAAACTATAACTCCCAGCATGCCCAGTCTGCCTACAGCTATTAGCCTACTGCAGGGCATGGTGGGAGTTGTAGTTTTACAACATCTGGAGAGCCGCAGGTTGGCCAGCCCTGCTCTAGATGTAAAGGCAACATCCCCGTTGCTTCTAGAGGCTCATTTGCATATATTAAAATATTTTTCTCAGCAATGCGGGCACATATGAAAATGAGACCAACACAGATGCCTTCAGCTGTCAAGCACACATGTAACAGGGCAGCCAGTTTCATAGCTACAAATCTGATGCCCTTAACCCCTTCCCGACCAGCACCGTAATAGTACGGTGCAGCGGGACGTGACTTGGCAACCCAGCGGCGTAGTACTACGGCACGGTGATCGGGTGGGTGCAAGAGTTGTGCCAGCCCGGTCAGCTGCAGGGGACCGGCTGTTCCGGTTAGCCGAACCCCTGATGTATGCGCCGGCATCGGTGAAAACACAGATGCCGGCGCATTAACCCCTTCTATGCTGCGGTCAGCGCTGACAGCGACATAGAAGGGGTTTGTGTCGGGTGAGGGAGCCCATCGAGTCACCGCGCTGCTGTGGCGGGGACCCGATGGGTGAGAAGGCAGCCGGATGCTGTGCAAAGGCTGCCCAATGCCTTGCACGGTTTCGGGACCTGCCTTCTACGGGTGCCCAGGAGATCCAGCCTCAGGCTGGGTCTCCTAGGCAGCCTGTTAGTGTATGACTCAGTGTCATACACTAACAGGCAATGTATTACAATACAGATGTTTGTATTGTAATGCATTGCAGAGGGGATCAGACCCACAAAATTTAAAATCAGAAATAAATTAAAAAAGTAAAAAATGTGTTTTTAATAAAAAAAATAGTTTCAAGTGAAAAAAAAAAAACAACACTTTCCCCTGATTTTATAATGGAAAATAGAAAGAATAAATAAAAAACACATATTATGTATCGCCGTATCTGTAACGACCGGCTCTATAAATATATCACATGATCCACCCTGCCCGATAAACACCATAAAAAATAAAAACTGTCTCAAAAAAGCCATTTTTGTCATCTTACATCACAAAAGTGCAACACCAAGCAATCAAAAAGGCGTATGTCCCACAAAATGATACCAATAAAACCTTCACCTCATCCCGCAAAAAATGAGCCCCTATATAAAAAAAATTGCTAAAAAAATTTAAAAAAACTATAGCTCTCAAAACATGGAGACACTAAAACCTAATTTTTTTTGTTTCAAATATGCTATTGTGTTAAAGTAAAATAAAAAAATAAAAGTATACATATTAAGTATCGCCGCGTCCGTAACAATCAGCTCTATAAAAATATCTCATGACCTAACCCCTCGGGTGAACACTGTAAAAAATAAAAAACAAAAACTGTAATAAAAAAAGCAATTTTTTCATCTTACATCACAAAAATTGCAACACCAAGCAATCAAAAAGGCATATGCCCCCCAAAATAGTACCAATCAAACAGTCACCTCATCCTGCAAAAACTGAGACCCTACCTAAGACAATTGGTCAAAAAATGTAAAAGCTATCACTCTCAGACAGTGGAAACACTAAAATATGATTATTTTTTTTTGCTTCAAAACTGCTATTATTGTGGTAAAGTCAAATAAATTTAAAAAAGTAGACATTAAGTATTGCCGCGTTCGTAAGCTGGCACTTTGGGCAGGGGAAGCTTTTAGTCAGTAAGATTGAGTCCACTTAAAGGGATTGTCCTGCCATTAATATTGATGACCTATAGTCAGGATAAGTCACCAGATACCTGATCGGTGAGGGTCCGGCACCCCGCCGATCAGCTGTCTGAAGAGGAGGCGGCGCTCCATGTGAGCGATGCTTCTTGTTCATCACACTGCACTCCCTCTCGGAAGTGTAGTGTAATGCGAGTACTCACTTCATTCACTTGAATGGACACTATGTCACCACTCCACAGTAGACGACGTATAGTGTAAAGACCAGGAAGTGATGCTCGCTTGATGCACAAACAGCTGATCAGCAGGGGTGCCGGACAGGGGCGGACATACCACCTGTGCAGCCAGTTCAGCTGCACAGGGGCCCAGTGTGGGAGATGAGCGCCTCCACAATGATCCTTAGGACAACGATACAGATGAATGGCGCGGTGGGGCAGGGGAGAGGCATCTTCCTTCCCCGTTCCTCTGATAGGCTGCAGGCGCAGTGCCTGTAGCCTATCAAGCCTATCAGAGACCTGTACAGGCAGCAGGATGACGTCATCGCGCCGCCTGAGCTGGGCAGCATACAGCACGGGACATAGGTCAGAAGAGGCCTGCATCGCATCGCTGACAGCGGCATGGAGTTACAGCAAGTATTAGTGTTTATTTTTTTCATTATTACTGGCACATATTATGGCGAGGCACTATGGAGAAGTGGATGGGAAAGGAGCACTATGGGGGCATCTACTGGGAGCCTTATATACTGGAACATATTATGGGGGGGCACTATGGAGAAGTCAGGGGGAGCACTATGGGGGCATCTACTGAGGGCCCTATATACTGGCACACATTATGGGAGGCACAATGGAGAAGTGGGGGAACAAGCACTATGGGGACATCTACTGGGGATCCTATATACTGGCACACATTATGGAGGGCACTATAGAGAAGTGTATGTGGGGGGACAAGCACTATGGGGACATCTACTGGGTATACTATATACTGGCACACATTATGG
>CM065592.1:467434439-467681934 GCA_033119425.1 Bufotes viridis | reverse complement strand
ATAATGTGTGCCAGTATATAGGATCCCCAGTAGATGTCCCCATAGTGCTTGTCCGCCCCCCACACCCTTCTCTATAGTGCCCTCCATAATGTGTGCCAGTATATAGGATCCCCAGTAGATGTCCCCATAGTGCTTGGTCCCCCCCACTTCTCCATTGTGCCTCCCATAATGTGTGCCAGTATATAGGATCCTCAGTAGATGTCCCCATAGTGCTTGTCCCCCCCACTTCTCCATTGTGCCTCCCATAATGTGTGACAGTATATAGGGCCCTCAGTAGATGCCCCCATAGTGCTCCCCGACTTCTCCGTAGTGCCCCCCCATAATATGTCCAGTATATAAGGCCCCCAAGAGATGCCCCCATAGTGCTCCTTTCCCATCCACTTCTCCATAGTGCCTCGCCATAATATGTGCCAGTAATAATGAAAAAAATAAACACTAATACTTGCTCTAACTCCATGCCGCTGTCAGCGATGCGATGCAGGCCTCTTCCGACCTATGTCCATGCTGTACGCTGCCCAGCTCAGGCGGCGCGATGATGTCATCCTGCTGCCTGTACAGGCCTCTGATAGGCTACAGGCACTGCGCCTGCAGCCTTTCAGAGGAACGGGGAAGGGAGATGCCTCTCCCCTGCCCCATCGCACCATTCATCTGTATCGTTGTCCTAAGGATCATTGTGGAAGCGCTCATCTCCCACACTGGGCCCCTGTGCAGCCGAACTGGCTGCACAGGTGGTATGTCCGCCCCTGTCCGACACCCCTGCTGATCAGCTGTGCATCAAGCGAGCATCACTTCCTGGTCTTTACACTACACGTCGTCTACTGTGGAGTGGTGACATAGTGTCCATTCAAGTGAATGAAGTGAGTACTCGTCATTACACTACACTTCCGAGAGGGAGTGCAGTGTGATAAACAAGAAGCATCGCTCACATGGAGCGCCGCCTCCTCTTCAGACAGCTGATGGGCGGGGTGCCGGAACCTCACCGATCAGATATCTGGTGACTTATCCTGACTATAGGTCATCAATATTAATGGCAGCACAATCCCTTTAAGCGGGCTCAATATTACTGACTAAAAGCTTCCCCTGCCCAAAGTGCCAGCTAATGAGCTGAAATAAAACACCTCCTTAAGCTAATGAGGCACCCCAACACTGTCAGTAAGTGAGATAGTAGGGAATTTCTCTCTACCCCTGTGTACCAGTCTGTTAATAGCTTCTTGTTTACTGTGTTTTTTATTTCTGTGTAACCCTAGCTGGATGTACAACGCCATGGAATTAATGGCGCTTTAAAATAAATAAAAATAATAATAAATTAAAGGGGCTGTCTCTCTTCAGCAAAGAGGAAGTTAATAGAAGCCACTTACTAATGTATTGTGATTGTCCATATTGCCTCCTTTGCTGGCTGGATTCATTTTTCCATCATATTATACACTGATCGTTTCCATGGTTATGACCACTCTCCAATCTATCAGCGGTGGCTATGCTTGCAGGAAAAAGCAGTAGCCTATGTGTGCTCTCATAGCCCCGGCCACCAGAGAGGCCGACACTTTTTCCTATAATATGCAAGCACGGCCACCGCTGATGGATTGCAGGGTGGCTGTAATCATGGAAACGAGCTGTGTACAATGTGATGGAAAAATGAATCCAGCCAGCAAAGGAAGCAGTAAGGCCCCATTCACACGTCCGCAATTCTGTTCTGCATTTTGCGGAACTGAATTGCGGACCTATTCATTCCTATGTGGACAGATGATGTCCCGCCCGGGTCCGCAATTGTGGATCCGCACTTCCGGGTCCGCAATCGCGTTCCCGAAAAAATAGAACATGTCCTATTCTTGTCTGCAATTGCGGACAAGAAAAGGCATTTTCTAAATAGTGCCGGCGATGTGCGGTCCGCAAATTGAGGAACGCACATTGCCGATGTCCGTGTTTTGCGGACCCGCAAAACACTTGCGGACGTGTGAATGGGGCCTTAGGATAATAACAATACATTACTAAGTGCCTTATATTAACTTCCTCTACATAATAAATGCTATTTGCTGAAGTGAGACAACCCTTTTAAAGGGCATCTGTCAGCAGATTTGTGCCTATGAAACCGGCTGACCTCTTACATGTGTCCTTGGCAGCTGAAGACATCTGTGTTGGTCCCATGTCCATATGTGCCCACATTGCTGAGAAAAATGTAGTTTTAATATATGAAAATGAGCCTCTAGGAGCAATGAGGGCATTGCCATTACACCTAGAGGCTCTGCTCCCTCTGCAACGGCTGTACCCTCTTCACTTTGATTGACAGGGCAAAGCAAAGTAGATGTTTTCATTGCTTGGCCATGTTGATCAAAGTAAAGAGGGCACGGCAGTTGCAGAGAGAGCAGAGCCTCTAGGTGTAACAGCAATGCCCTAGTTGCTGCTAGAGGCTCATTTGGCTCATAGATACAAATCTGCTCTCAGATATCCTTTGATTAGTGTCTTTTTAACCTCTTCAGGATGTGATCTACTTTGGTACTTTAGGACTCTTTCACACAGGCGTCATGTTTGACGCCCGGATAAGAGGCGGGTGCGTTGGGGGAAAATGCGCGATTTTTCAGCGTGATTGCAAAGCATTTTAATGCGTTTTGCACACGCGTGTGAAAAATCGGCATGTTTCGTACCCAGACCCGCAGCCGGACTTCATCACAGAAGTCCGGATACGGGTTGAATATTCTGTATATTTTATTATTTACCCTTATAACATAGTTATAAAGGAAAATAATAGCATTCTCAATAGATAATCCAAAGTAAAAAGGGCAATAGAGGGTTAAAAATATGAAAAAAACGAACTCACCTGCTCCATTTGATAGCGTAGCTGCCGGTCTCCTGTTCTGTCTTCAGCTGGGCAGGGGGTGAAGGACCTTCAGTGACGTCACTGGGCACATGGTCCAATCACCTGTTTCCATTATGGAAGCCATCATTGGGTCCCCATCCCGATCGTCTCCTAGCAACCATGCAGGAAAATCGCACCGCATGCGCACTTGCTTGCGGATGCTTGCGATTTTCCCACAGCCCCATTCACTTCTATGGGGCCTGCGTTGCGTGAAAAACGCAAAATATAGAACATGCTGCGATTTTCACACAACGCAAAAGTGATGCAGGAAAATCACCGCTCATGTGCACAGCCCCATAGAAATGAATGGGTCCGGATTCAGTGCGGGTGCAATGCTTTCACCTCACGCATTGCACCCGTGCAGAAATCACGCCCGTGTGAAAGGGGCCTAAGGCTGGGTTCAGACTTGCGCGTTTTACAGCGCGTTCAAATGAAAACCAATGCTTCCCTATGGCCCTGGTTCTCACTTGAGCGTTTTACAGCGCGTTTGAACACGCTGAAACCGCCCTACGCTCAAAAAAGTTCTTGAGCTTCTTTGGGGCGTTTTGTCGCGCGTATTGTAATTGACGCCACAGTGGTCAATCACACAAACGCGCGTTAGACGTGCGTTTCCTATTTCTAAAAACGCGCTGTGATACGCGCATTAAAACGCGCGTATCAAATACGTGCAAGTCTAAACCCAGCCTAAGCCTTTTAACCCTGGGCCAGTTTTCACCTTCCTGCCTAGGCCATTTGTTGCTCATCTGACGTGTCACTTTTTGTGGTAATAACTTTGGAACTCTTTTATTTATCCAAGCCATTCTGAGACTGTTTACTTGTGACACATTGTACTTCATGATAGTCATAAATTTGAGTCAATATATTTCACCTTTATTTATGAAAAAATCCCAAATTTACCAAAAATTTTGAAAAATTCGCAATTTTCAACATTTCTACTTCTCTACCTCATAAAATATCTATTACTTAACATTCCCCATATGTCTACTTTATGTTGGCATCATTTTTTAAATGTTATTTTACTTTTTTAGGACGTTAAAAGGCTTAGAAGTTTTGAAACAATTCTTAACATTTTTAAGAAAATTTCCAAAACCCACTTTTTAAGGACCAGTTCAGGTCTGAAGTCACTTTATGAGGCTTACATAATAGAAACCACCCATAAATGACCCCATTGTAGAAACTGCACCCCTCAAGCTACTCAAAACTGATTTTACAAACTTTGTTAACCCTTTAGGTGTTCTACAAGAATTAAAGAAAAAGGGAGATGAAATTTAAAAATTTCACTTTTTTGGCAGATTTTCCATTTTAATCGTTTTTTTTTTCATTAACACATCGAGGGTTAACAGCCACATGTGGTCGCAAACTGATGTAAGGGCACACGCCGGACGCAGAAGAAATGGAGCGCCATGTGGTTTTTGGAAGGCAGATTTTGCTGAACTGGTTTTTAGATGCCATGTCTCATTTGAAGCCCCCCTGATGCACCCCTACAGTAGAAACTCCCAAAAGGTTACCCCATTTTGGAAACTAAAGGATAAGGTGCCAGTTTTATTGGTACTATTTTGGGGTACATATGATTTTTAATTGCTCTATATTGAGTTTTTTGTGAGGCAAGTTAACCAAAAAATTGATGTTTTGGCAAAGTTTTTATTTTTTACAACATTCATCTGAGTAGATCATGTGCTATTTTTATAGAGCAGATTGTTACGGACGCAATGATATCAAATATGTCTACTTTCTTTGTTTGTTTCAGTTTTACATAAAAAAGCATTTTTGAAAAAAAATTATGTTTTTGTGTCTCCATTTTCTGAACGCCTTATTTTTTTTATTTTTCTGCCGATCGTCTTGTGCAGGGGCTAGTTTTTTGCAGGAAGAGTTGACGTTTTTATTGGTACCATTTTTGGATACACATGATTTTTTAATCATTCAATATTACACTTTATGGGACAAGGTGACCAAAAAATTGGTAATTTTGGCACAGTTTTTATTTATTTATTTTTACAGTGTTCATCTGGGAGGTTAGGTCATGTGATATTTTAATAGAGTAGATTGTAACGGACATGACAATACCAAATATGTGTACTTTCTCTTATTTATTTAAGTTTTACACAATAATAGCATTTTTGAAACAAAAAAAATTATGTTTTAGTGTCTTCATAGTCTGAGATTGGTACTATTTTGGGGGGCATAAGCCTTTTTGATCGCTTGGTGTTGCAATTTTTGTGATGTAAGGTGACAAAAAATAGCTTTTTTTGGCACTGTTTTTAATGGTGTTCGGTTAGGTCATGTGATTTTTTTTATAGAGCAGGTCGTTACGAACGCGGCAATACTTAATATGTCTACTTTTTTAAATGTATTTGACTTTACCACAATAATAGCAGTTTTGAAGCAAAAAAAAACATATTTTAGTGTTTCCACTGTCTGAGAGTGATAGCTTTTAAATTTTTTGACCAATTGTCTTAGGTAGGGTCTCAGTTTTTGAAGGATGAGGTGATGGCTTGATTGGTACTATTTTGGGGGGCATACGCCTTTTTGATTGCTTGGTGTTGCAATTTTTGTGATGTAAGATGAAAAAATTGCTTTTTTTAATACAGTTTTTGTTTTTTATTTTTTACAGTGTTCACCCGAGGGGTTAGGTCATGAGATATTTTTATAGAGCTGATTGTTACGGACGCGGCGATACTTAATATGTATACTTTTATTTTTTTATTTTACTTTAACACAATAGCTTATTTGAAAAAAAAAAATTATGTTTTAGTGTCTCCATGTTTTGAGAGCTATAGTTTTTTTAAACTTTTTTAGCAATTTTTTTTATATAGGGGCTCATTTTTTGCGGGATGAGGTGAAGGTTTTATTGGTATCATTTTGTGGGACATATGCCTTTTTGATTGCTTGGTGTTGCACTTTTGTGATGTAAGATGACAAAAATGGCTTTTTTGAGACAGTTTTTATTTTTTATGATGTTTATCGGGCGGGGTGGATCATGTGATATATTTATAGAGCCGGTCGTTACAGATACGGCGATACATAATATGTGTTTTATGTTTTCTATTTTCCATTATAAAATCAGGGGAAAGGGGCGTTTTTTTTTCACTTGAAACTATTTTTTTATTAAAAACACATTTTTCACTTTTTTAATTTATTTCTGATTTTAAGTTTTCTGGGTCTGATCCCCTCTGCAATGCATTACAATGCAAACATCTGTATTGTAATACATTGCCTGTTATACACTAACAGGCTGCCTAGGAGACCCAGCCTGAGGCTGGATCTCCTGGGCACCCGTAGAAGGCAGGTCCCGAAGCCGTGCAAGGCATTGGGCAGCCTTTGCACAGCATCCGGCTGCCTTCTCACCCATCGGGTCCCCACCACAGCAGCGCGGTGACTCAATGGGCTCACACGACACAAACCCCTTCTATGTCGCTGTCAGCGCTGACCGCAGCATAGAAGGGGTTAATGCGCCGGCATCTGTGTTTTCACCGATGCCGGCGCATACATCAGGGGTCCGGCTAACCGGAACAGCCGGTCCCCTGCAGCTGACCGGGCGGGCACAACTCTTGCACCCACCCGATCAACGTGCCGTAGTACTACGCCGCTGGGCGCCAAGTCACGTCCCGCTGCACTGTACTATTACGGGCTGGTCGGGAAGGGGTTAAGGGCATCAGATTTGTAGCTATGAAACTGGCTGCCCTGTTACATGTGTGCTTGACAGCTGAAGGCATCTGTGTTGGTCTCATTTTCATATGTGCCCGCATTGCTGAGAAAAATATTTTAATATATGCTAATGAGCCTCTAGAAGCAACGGGGACGTTGCCTTTACATCTAGACCAGGGCTGGCCAACCTGCGGCTCTCCAGATGTTGTAAAACTACAACTCCCACCATGCCCTGCAGTAGGCTAATAGCTGTAGGCAGACTGGGCATGCTGGGAGTTGTAGTTTTGCAACAGCTGGAGAGCCGCAGGTTGGCCATCCCTAATCTAGAGGCTCTGTTTTCTCTGCAACTCTGCACCCTCTCCACTTTGATTCACAGGGCCAGCTAGTTAAGACATCATCATATTTCATTTATTTGTGTTGCTCTATTCAAAGCCCCATAACATTTTTGCTACCAAATATTGTTTGGCAGCGTCCCCAGACTGGGACTGTACTTTCCCCAACAGTTGAATATGCAGTATGATACTCTGTCTAGATATGTCATTGAGTTGTGTAAACAATTGACTAAAATACATTCTCGAGTCTTTTCCTCTCTCCCAGATCCTTAGGAACATTGAAGCTGACACACCATACAGCCTGGTGATTGAGTGCTGGTGAAAAAGTTCAACAGGAAAACTCCACTTGAGCCGAGGTTTGATGGGTCCTACCAAGTTCTATTGACCACAGACACCTCAGTCAAGCTAGAAGGGAAGCCTACATGCAGGGTCGGCTCCAGGTTCATGTGGATCCTTGGGCAACGAATCTCAGTGGACCCCCTTGTGGCATTTTTTTACAGTGACATGTCCCCCTGTGACTCCCACACAGTATAATGACCTCCAGTGTCCCCCAGAAAGTATAGTGACCCTCAGTGACCCTATCTACAGTATAATAACATCTAGTGACCCCCAATATACTGTATGGGGGGTCGCTGGGAGTCATTATACTGAAAGGGGGCCATCATACTGTATAGGAGGGTCATTGGGGATCATTATACTGAATGGGAGGGCACTGGGGGTCATTACGCTCTGTGTGGCGGGCACTACTGATTACACTGTGTAAGAGGCACTCATACAATATAATGACCCTCCTAATGGCCCTCTCACACAGTATAATAACCCTGGCCCCCTCATAGTGTAATGACCCCCCAGTGGCCCCCTAGCTATCATTGCTGGAGCACAGGGGAGCCGGCTGTCCTTTCATTCACTTACTACAGCTCATCTCTCTGCACTCCAGCGCAGAAGTGAGACACATGTCATAACATCACCGCTGAACCGGGCCTGGAAGAGAGAAGGAGAGCAGGGAGATGACTCCCCTGTGCTCTAGCAATGAGCGCTTCCATCTGTATTGATAGAAGCACTAATAGCAGCCGGCCCGGCACCCCTGTACAGTCTGCCCAGGGTCGGTTTTAGACTAAGTGTGGTCCAGGGTAAAATCAAAAGTAGGGCCCCAAATCTTGTAATAATGTACTAACACGGTCACATTATGTCGATTACGGCCCTCCCTCATTTTGTCGATTCCACCCCATAAAGCCCCACACACAGATCTGCACCCTCATGGCCTCCAGAATACGCCACATGCCCCCTCCCCTCACAGGAATGAGCTCCCCTTCCTCACAAAAAGCTATAGCAATGGAGCCGGTTGTCATACAGCATGCACGCCAGTACTGCACAGCACTTGCAGGCATACACAACCCCTCTCTCCCAAAGTACCTTCACGAGCTCCAGTGTCATTGCAGAAAGAAAGTTCTGCCCTAATTTGGTAATGTGACCAGTAACCCCCGTACATGTACGGCACATGTCGGATCTTTAAAGATGGCGTCCACTCTGGAGCTAAGCGGGTGCCATATCACCAGGCACTCGCAGCCAATGCCTACGATCTGCTGACCTGAACATTTAACCACTCCGATGCCATGAGCAAATGTCACCACGGCATCTGAGAGTGTTAAAAAATGGAAGTGCGGGCTTCCTGCTCAGACGCGCCTTCCCCCAGCGGAGATTGGGGAAAGCACCCTGTTGGAATAATGCGCTGCAGCCTGTACTAGGCTTCCAGACTCATTATTAGTATATCCCAGTTCAGGCCACTAGGTGGCAGCACTGAACTGTGATATAATTATTTCTATACAGAATAATGGAGCAATTTCCATTATTCTGTATAAGTGGCAAAAAGGCAGATTGTCCCTCAAATGAGCCCCCACACATCTCCGTAGACATAACTATAAAAAAGTTATGGAGGTCAGGGGGGAGCGGGGGTAAGGTTAGGGTTGCCACCTTTCCCAACAAAAAAATACTGGTTACACAAATTAAAAAGGTTGTTGTGGATTAACACAGGTGTTTTTTTAATCATTTTTTACGTTTTGCTCCATTTGTTTTTTCAATTAAATGAAACTTTTCAACCTATGTATTAAAATTTTATTTAGCCTCTATTTTTTAATTTTTTTACCTTAACCACTAAGCTATAGAGCCTCATGTTCAACTGCTGTAAATATATCATAGTTAAAAACCTCAGTATTATGCATTCATATATATCAGAAGTATGATTTTATATATATATTTTTTTAGTAATTACATATTTATTTTATACTATACATTTTTTTACAATTACAAAAAATATATAAAATGATACTTCTGCTGTATAGGAATACCTAATACATGAGAAACTACTATGAGGTTTTTCTGCCACAGTTTAACATTGAGATCTATAGCTCAGTGGCTATGGTTTTTGCCTTTAATGTAGAAGGTTGTGAGGTTGAATCTGGGCAGAAACATTTCAGAAATAGAGGCTAAATTAGACTTAATTACTGTTAAATACACAGGGTGTCCAGAATACTGACAATGCTTGGGGATACCCCCTTCATGTTCAGAGCACTGACTCCGTATATGGACATAGCAATGTATGGAGTCATAGCAGGGACTCCTAAGGAGCAGGGACTCCAGAAGCAGTGGGGCGGGCGCGGACCCTGCCTACATGGATCCAGGCCTCCCACTGCAAGAAGGCCCCAGGAACCCGAGGAAGGGGCCACACCCTGATAGTATATATCCTTTTCCACAGTGTAAGAGGGGAGGATAGGTGGAAGGTGCACTTGGGGCAGTCAGTAGCAAAGATGAGGTTTTGACTGGTACAACACTTCAGCCCATACCCTCACCTATAAATTTGACTATTGTAATATAGTTAAATGCCCCACAACACATTGGCAGGCTACTCTACACCGGGGACAACAATATATTTGCATCACACTGACCCAGAGAATGAAGAGCATCAGTTTTGCCCCAAACAGTTTTGCCGCAAACAATCTGGTAAGATTCCCTATAAAATCATGGGCATACTTGGTTTAACCCCTTAAGGACACAGGACGTACCGGTACTGCTCAGCTGGCGGTGATCGGAACAAGATACCTTCTGAAATCACTCAGCAGATACCTTGGCCCAATGCCCAGAGGGGTCCTGTGACCCCCCATATTGGCGATCGCTGCAAACCGCAGGTCATTTCAGACCAGCGGTTTGCAGAGCTTTCTGCGGTCTCTGATCCACGCAGTCTGTGACAACAGGGATCAGAGAGTTAAAAAATGCTTAAAATATGAATTATTATCCCGGGAGGTGCGGGAGGCGGTGCAGCGGGCGGCGCTGATTGCGGGCGGGCGGGATCGCAATGTCCCGTCTGCCTCCTCTCTAATCCATTCCCTGGTGTCTAGTGGTTTAGCAGAGTGTCAGCACATTGCTGACACTCTGCTAAAAACAGCTGGCATCTGTGCTTGTACAGATGCCAGCCGTTTTACCCCTTCCATATCGCAGGCCGTACGGACCGCAGTATGGAAGGGGTTAACAGGGAGCGAGCTCCCTCCCTCTCCCATCGGGGGCTGCTCTGCCCTTGCAGCCCCCGATTATTCATGGGAGCACAGAGGGAGGGAGCTTCCTTCCCTCCCCATCACCCGCTGCTCTGTTCTGGCAGCGGGTGATGGTTACCATGGCAGCAGGACGCTTTAAGAGGCGTCCTGCTTGCCATGGTAATGTAAGTCTGATCTGACTTGTGCTAAAGGCAGAAGTCTGATCAGACTTTGTAAAGTAAAAAATACAGTATAGTACACTATATAGTGTACTGTACTGTATTATATAGACATCTGACCCACTGGATCTATAAGAACCAAGTGGGTCTGGGTCAAAAAAAATGTAAAGAAAAGTGAAAAAAAAAAAAAATATATACTACACATATTATGAATCCACGTGTCCGTAAAAACCTGCTCTATAAAAATATCACATGACCTAACCCCGCAGGTGAATACCATAAAAAAATGGTGTAAAAAAAGCCATTTTTTGTCACCTTACATCACAAAAAGTGTAATACCAAGCGATCAAAAAGGCGTATGCCTCCCAAAATAGTACCAATCAAACCGCCATCTCATCCCGCAATAAATGAGCCCCTAGATAGGATAATTGCCCCCAAAAATAAAAAAATATGGCTCTCAGACTATGGAGACATTAAAATATGATTTTTTTTTCCCTAAAATGCTGTTATTGTGTTAAAGTAAAATAAATAAAAAAAAGTATACATTTTAGGTATCGCTGCGTCTGCTCTATAAAAATATCCCATGATCTAACCCCTAGGTAAATACCGTAAAAAAATTAAATAAAAACAGTGTATAAAAAAAAATTTTTGTCACCTTACATCACAAAAAGTGTAATAGCAATTGATCAAAAATGTATATGCACCCCAAAATAGTGCCATTTAAACCGTCATCTCATCCCGCAAAAAATGATACCCTACATAGGACGATAACCCCAAAAAAATTAAAATATTGCTCTCAGACTATGGAGACTTTAAAACATGATTTTTTTTTTTGTTTAATAAATGATATTATGGTGTAAAACTTAAATAAATAAGTGAAAAGTATACATAACAACCTGCTCTATAAAAATAAAACATGAACTAACCCCTAAGGTGAACACAGCAAAAAAATTAATATAAATATGGTGTCAAAAGCCATTTTTGTCACCTTACATCACAAAAAGTGTAATAGCAAGCGACCAAAATGTCATATGCACCCCAATATAGTGCGAATCAAACCGCCATCTCATCCTGCAAAAATCGAGCCCCTACATAAGACTGTCAACCAAAAAATAAAAAATAAATATGTCTTTCAGAATGTGGAGACACTAAAAACTCTTTTTTTTCAAAACTGCTTTATTATGAAAAACTGAAACAAAAATTCCCAAAAAGTAGTCATATTTGGTATTGTCGTGTCCCTAACAACCTGCTCTATAGAAATAACACATGATCTATCCTGTCAGATCAACATTGTAAATAACAAAAAGTAAAAACCGTCCCAAAAAGCTATTTTCTTAATCCATTTTTCCAGTAACAAAGCAAGGGTTAACAGCCAAACAAAACGCAATATTTATTGCCCCGATTCTGTAGTTTGCAGAAACACCCCATATGTGGCCGTAAACTGCTGTATGGCCAAACGGCAGGGCGTAGAAGGAAGGGAACGCCATATGGTTTTTGGAAAGTGGATTTTGCTGGACTATTTTTTTTACACTATGTCCCATTTGAAGCCCCCCTGATGCATCCCTAGAGTAGAAACTCCATAAAAGTGACTCTATCTAGGAAAGTACACCCCTCAAGGTATTCAAAACTGATTTTACAAACTTTGTTAACCCTTTGGGTGTTTCACAAGAGTTATTGGCAAATGGAGATGAAATTTCAGTATTTCTACTTTTGTTACCTTGCCTCAAAAAAAGTGTAATATAGAGCAACCAAAAAATCATATTTACCCTAAAATAGTAACAACAAAACTGCCACCTTATTCCATAGTTTCCAAAATGGGGTCACTTTTTTGGAGTTTCTACTGTAGGGGTCCATCGAGGGGCTTCAAATGGGACATGGTGTCAAAAAACCAGTCCAGTAAAATCAGCCTTCCAAAAACCAAATGGCGTTCCTTTTCCTCTGAGTCCAGTACAGAATCAGAGCAATAAATATTGAGTTTTGTTTGGCTGTTAACCCTTGCTTTGTTACTGGAAAAAATAAATTAAAATGGAAAATTTGCCAAAAAATCGAAGATCTGAAATGTTATCTCCATTTGCTATTAACTCTTGTGGAACACCTAAAGGGTTAACAAAGTTTGTAAAATCAGTTTTGAATACCTTGAGGGGAGTAGGGATGAGCAAACCCGAACTGGATAGTTCGGGTCGTACCGAATTTTGGGGTGTTCGGGACACGGACCCGAACATTTTCAAAAAAGTTCGAGTTCGGGTCCATTGTTCGGCGATTTCTTCCCGCTTTCTGAAGGGCTGCACAGCAGCCAATCAGCTAGCGTTTTACTTCTTGCCCTAAGAAGCCAAAACAGCCATGCCTACTAATGGCATGGCTGTGATTGGCCAAGTGCAGCATGTGATCCAGCCTCTATTTAAGCTGAAGTCACGTAGCGCCGCACGTCACTTTGCGCTGATTAGTGTAGGGACAGGACGCAGCTGCAGTGAGGGCGAGATTAGGCAGGGAAAAGTCAGCATTAGCACCTAATGAAGTGATCGATCTACAGCTGTAAATGATTCAACTTCTGCTAGTTAATTGCTAACTGGTTTTTAGGCTGCACAGAGCATTTTTCTGTCACTTTTTTCTGGGCTGATCGGCGGCCATTTTGTGTCTTGTGGTGCACCAGCACAAGCTGCCACCAAGTCCATCAATCCATCAATACTCGTTTTCTTTTTTTGCTATATCCTACATCAGGGGCTTGGCTGTGCTTATTGTCACCCCTAGAAACTCAGGATAGAAATTTCTATATTTTATTGAGGGGTTAAATTCAATTGCCAAAATAGCAATCCCCTAAATCTGGTGATCTAGCTGTGGCTAGCCAAGTGTAATACTACCTGCTGTCTGGAAAAGGATAGATTTTTTTCTGGGGTGAAATTCAATTGCCAAAATAGCAATCCCCTAAATCTGATGTCCCAGCAGTGGCTGGCAAAGTTTAATAGTGTCCTGCAAAGGATATATTTTGTTCTGGGGTGAAATTCAATTGCCAAAATAGCAATACCGTAAATCTGGTGTTCCAGCTGTGACTGGACAAGTTTCATAGTGTCCGTCATAGGATATATTATTTTCTGCGGTGAAATTTAGTTGCAAAAATAGAAATACCGTAAATCTGGTGTTCCAGCTGTGACTGGACAAGTTTAATAGTGTCCGGCAAAGGATATATTTTTTTCTGAGGTGAAATTCAATTGCCAAAATAGCAATACCATAAATCTGGTGTCCCAGCAGTGGCTGGCCAAGTTTAATAGTGTCCGGCAAAGGATTTATTATTTTCTGGGGTGAAATTCAGTTGCCAAAATAGAAATACCGTAAATCTGGTGTTCCAGCTGTGGCTGGACAAGTTTAATAGTGTCCGGCAAAGGATATATTTTTTTCTGGGGTGAAATTCAATTGCCAAAATAGCAATACCCTGAATCTGGTGTTCCAGCTGTGACTGGACAATTTCCCTAGTGTCCGTCAAAGGATATATTATTTTTTGGGGTGAAAGTCAGTAGCAAAAATAGAAATACAGTAAATCTGGTGTTCCAGCTGTTGCAGGCCTAGTTTAAATCTGTCCGTAAAAGGGTATATATTTTTCTGGGGTGAAATTTAATTGCCAAAATAGCAATACCCTGAATCTGGTGTTCCAGCTGTGACTGGACAATTTCCCTAGTGTCCGTCAAAGGATAGATTTTGTTCTGTGGTAAAATACAGTTGCCAAAATAGCAATCCCCTAAATCTGATGTCCCAGCAGTGGCTGGCAAAGTTTAATAGTGTCCTGCAAAGGATATATTTTGTTCTGGGGTGAAATTCAATTGCCAAAATAGCAATACCGTAAATCTGGTGTTCCAGCTGTGACTGGACAAGTTTCATAGTGTCCGTCAAAGAAAAGCTTTTGTTCTGGGGCGAAATTCAATTGCCAAAACAGCAATACCGTAAATCATTGGTTTCAGCTGTGGCTGGATAAGTTTAATACTGTCCGGCAAAGGATAGATTTCAAATTGTTGGGTGAAATATTACCATTTTTGCCAGGTACAATCACCTGCACTGCATAACTGACAGGGGACTTACAATTGGCGGTTACATTCTTGCATGAAATGAAGCCTTTTTGTGCTGTGAAGCCAAAGGTAGTCTCCAATAACTGTTTTTTTATTTTTAATTTTACAACAATGGTTTGGTGAGGCCGGTATACATGTCTATTCTGCATAAGGTTCAAACAAGTCCTGTGGGATCCATGTCTGGTTCTTTTTAATAAACGAAAGCTTAGTTGCCAACATTGTCTGCGGACAGACGGCTGTTCGGGTCCCCATTGACTTCAATGGGGTTCGGGTTCAGGGTGAAGTTCGGGTCGAGTTCGGATCCCGAACCCGAACATTTTCAGGAAGTTCGGCCGAACTTCTCGAACCCGAACATTCAGGTGTTCGCTCAACTCTAGAGGGGAGTACTTTCTTAGATGGAGTCAGTTTTTTGGAGTTTCTACTCTAGGGGTACATTAGGGGGGCTTCAAATGGGACATAGTGTCTAAAAACCAGTCTGGCAAAATCTGCCTTCCAAAAACCACATGGCGCTCCTTTCCCTCTACGCCCTGCCGTTTGGCCATACAGCAGTTTATAACCACAGATGGGGTGTTTCTATAAACTACAGAATCAGAGTAATAAATATTGAGTTTTGTTTGGCTGTTAACCTTTGCCTGGTGACTTGAAAAAATGGATTAAAATATAAATTTTTCCCAAAAATTGAAATTCTGAAATTTTATCTCCATTTGCCATTAACTCTTGTGGAACACCTAAAGGGTTAACAACGTGTGTAAAATCAGTTTTGAATACCTTGAGGGGTGTAGTTTCTAGAATGGGATCATTTTTGGGTGGTTTCTATCATGTAATCCTCACAAAGGGACTTCAAACCTGAACTGGTCCCTAAAAAGTGGGTTTTTGAAAATTTTCAAGATTTACTTCTAAACTTCTAAGCCTTGCAATGTCCCCAAAAAATAAAATGGCATTCCCAAAATGATCCAGACATGAAGTAGACATATGGGGAATGTCAATTAATAACTTTATTTGTATTATAGAAGTAGAGAAATTGAAACTTGGAAGTTTGCTAATTTTTCAAAATTTTTGGTAAATTTGGTATTTCTTTATAAATAAAAATGATTTTTTTTTTTACTCCATTTTACCAGTGTCATGAAGTACAATATGTGACGAAAAAACTATTTCAGAATGGCCTGGATAAGTAAAAGCATTTTATAGTTATTCACACATAAAGTGACACTGGTCAGATTTTAAAAAAATGGCCTGGTCCTTAAGGTGAAATAGGGCGGTGTCCTTAAGGGGTTAAAGAAATAATTTTTCTGTTGCCATTGGGATGCTTACTGCATACTGATTTTTTATCATGTTCAATGGGTGCTGTATGAATCCCAAAGCAGTAAGCTAGCTCCCTCTAGTGACAGCTCTAGGCAGAGAGAATTTTATCATTAAAGGCACTCAGTCTGCAGTATTGACCATACCAAACTGCTAATAGCACTAGGTAGGGGGCAGGGAAAGCAGGACAAGCATACCTTATATTATCAGAATTAGTGCAAATATGAAGTTGTATTCTGCCAGATTGTGCTCCTTAAGTGTAGTGACAGCCATTCCATGGCTAGATGTTTCAGCTGTCAGTCAGGGGAGAAGCAGAGAATCATCTCAATGCCGAGATCACTTCATGGTGAAGCTCTGTCCTTCGCATTTGCAGGAGCAGAATCTGGCACAGTAAAAGTTCAAATTCTCACTACTACGGTTAATAAAAGCTCCACAGCAGTTTGGCATGGACAAGCCGGTGACAGAGTCCCTTTAAACTGGATGGATGGTCAGAGAAAGCAAGAGATGCTGAGTTCCAAACAGCGTCAAGTCCAACCTCTGGACCTATTTAGGTTACATTCTATTATAGCTACACTTTTCCGACCACCTCCATTGACCTTTCCAATCTCCTAAGCTATAAAATAATAACTACTTACTAATGTACGTTACTTTATGTAAATGTGTGTGATGTACTACATATAGAAATTTGGTAAAGTGCGTGGAGGGGGAAGGTGATCTTACCCTATAGTATGCCTTGTCAGGTGTTCAGCCTAGTTGACTCAATTCTGCTACTATTACAATTTGTATTATATACCTATATAAGACTGCTCTTAACTAGTGTTGATCACGAATTTTCGAATTGCGAATTTTAATCGCGAATATCGGAACTTCGAGAATTTGCGAATATTTAGAATATCGCAAAATATATTCGCAATTGCGAATATTCGTTTTTTTAAATGCCAGTTTATGCGAATTTTCGCAATCAAGAAAATAATGACTGGAGATTACGAATTCACAAAATTTCTAATATATGGCGAATATTCACCCAAATATTCGCGAAATATCGCGAATTCGAATATTGCCCCTGCTGCTCATCACTGCTCTTAACTATGCATATTAGTTGGCTTCTGCCCCATGTTTAGAGGATTTAATCAATTCTGTATAACACAGTCCTGAACTTTGCTGTAAGATTACACGTCACTGCAAGGTTACATCTTAAATTGTGAAATGGTAATCTCAATGCTTTGCTCACTGTGCAATATAAAATCATTTCAGTCTGCTTTTCCACACATAGGCCACAGACTGTACAGAAGTATAATCTCAGCCATTTCTTAATATCTTTCTATATCTCTATCTCTCTGTCTGGCTATTTAATAGCTATCTTATATCTATCGATTCAGGGGCTGTCTTACCATAGACCCTATAGGGAAATCTCTCAGTAGTAATTAATGCTAGGAACATTAGGTACTTGTGCACTTGGCCAACAGCCATAGGTGCCCCCCTAATTCAGCTGTATCGCTGTCCTTAGGACTGTGATACAGTTGAATACTGCAGTAGAGGCTGCAGTATTTTGTGCTGCACTGTGGTATTTGGTTCAGCTGGGGTGGTATTTTGTGCTGCACTACAGTATTGCCGGTCCCATCTAGTCGTGTTGCTCCACCTTCTGTCAATTTGGAACCACCTACAGCATGGGGTTATCAGTGGCATGATGGCAGCAGCCATACAGTACAGAAGATGATGGAAGATAGGCTGACAGCGGCAGTGGCATGATGGTGGCAGCAGCAGCCATATGGTAAGGACCATGATGGTAGGCAGGCAGACAGTGGCATGATGGTGGCAGCAGCAGCCATATGGTAAGGACCATGATGGTAGGCAGGCAGACAGTGGCATGATGGTGGCAGCAGCAGCCATATGGTAAGGACCATGATGGTAGGCAGGCAGACAGTGGCATGATGGACACTGTTAGCAAGGGCAGATCTATTCATTGGCCTCAACCAAAGTAGTATGAATCCTCACAGATCCATGCCTCTTTCATTTTGACAAAACTGATGTTTTGCACACTGGAGGGGGTCAATTTTGTCCATTTAGGTGTCACAATGCCCCCTGCCTCACTAATAACCCTCTTTGAGATCACACTGGAAGCTGGGCAAAAGAGAACAGAGAAAGCATACTGGGCCAGTTCAGGCCACTGTTCCAGTCTGCCTGGGGAGAACATACAAACTGCATGCATATATGGTCCTTGGTCAGATTCAAACCCAGGACTCCAGCACTGCTAACCAATGAGCCACCATGCTGCCCAAAATACATGTGGATGATACTGAACTGGCTGATAAAGTAATTTGGTCTCCCTTTTGACAGGAGGAAAACATTCTATTCGCTTTGATAGCAAGAGTCTAAAAGCATTGCTATCCAGTAATTATCAGACTACTTGATGTGAATGATATGGCTGTCATTACGTAAGCATGCAAGCATACAGCCTGTCCTTCTGACAGCATGCTGGAGGACCCAGTTCTTTCTGGCTCTGCCCCTCACTGACATGAGTGGATGTCGTGATATGAGTCGTGACATGAGTGGATATCGCCTCCTGCTTTTCCTCTACCAGTGACTAACCCCCCCCCATCCAGTGCTAGCTCCTCATCCTCCTTCTCCATGGGACTTTTTGAGACTTCTAGGCAGCCAGTAAGCTGTTCTTCTTCCACTGTTGTCCCTTGTTGCACCAGTGTGAGCGTCTGTTCTAAGATAAATATCGGGGGTGATACGTGACAGGTGTCTCTGATAAGCTACCACTGGCTGGTCTCGAAATAACACATGTTTCCTGCTGACGTGGTCTGGTGCATGACAAAATCTCTCACAGCTTTACGCTGCTTGTACAGAAGCTCTAGCATCTGGAAAGTGGAATTCCAGAGAGTCGGAACGTTGTGGATTAAGCGGTGTAACAGCAGACCATTCTGTCTCTGCAAGTCCAGGAGAGCGTTGCTTGCCACATAAGAATGGCTGAAATGTGAGGACAGTCTCCTGGACATTGCCAGCATCTTCTGCAAGTGTACTTTTCAAAATGTGTTGTATGACTATGTTTAACATGTGCGCCATGCAGAGAGCATGTGTTATTTTCCCCAAATGCAGCACAGCCACGATGTTTTGGTCTTTGTCGCTAACCACCTTGCCCAATTGGAGCTGGTATATTTGGGATGTTTGCTGCTTGATGCATTTCAGCAAGTGATCAGCTGTGTCTACTCTCACCCAGACTGATCCTCTCTAAGGCCTCATGCACAGGACCATTGCCCGGCCGTATTGCGGGTCCGCACATATGCAAGCACCGGCAATGTGTTACCCGCATCACGGATGTGGACCCATTCACTTGAACATGTTCTATTTTTTTGGGGTGCGGACGGATCACGGACCCATTCAAGTTGAACGGCTGTGTGCATGAGACCTAAGTCTGATAGGAGGAGTGGGATCAGTGCTCTGCCCTGCTGCTGTTGGGGATGGATGGGTGTCTATGGAAGAGGAGGTGGAGGAAATGCGGCTGGAGTGGGAACCAGACTGACGCAGACATGGAGGTGTCAATAGGACCTGGTCTTGCTGCGGTGCTGCCTCACAACCAAACACATTGACCCAGTGGGCCATGAAAGACATGCATTGCCCGTGACAGCTGCTCCAGGTGTCCACTGTGGCGTGCACCTTGCCGGACAATGACAAATGCAAAGAGCAGCCCACATTCTCTGCTATGTGACAGTACAACGCAGGGATGACTTTCTGGGAGAAATAATGCCGGCTAGGTTTCTTGCAGTGAGGCTGCGTAGGATTGCTGGGTAGATAGAGTTGTTTCTTGGCCACATATTCAGCGAAGGAGACTGGGAGAAGGATAACACTCTTGTTGCGCTAGCTGACAGTCACTTCTGTTTTCGCACTGGATTGGGTGATGCCATTGCATGTTCTGCAGTAGAGCCGACGTACCTACGTCTGTGTTTGAAGGCCCATGGCTTATTTTACTCCTGCAGATCATGCACATGGCAATGCTTTTATCTTCCGTCACTGTAGAGAAAAACTGCCAGATGGGAGATACACGCACAGAGCTAGCGGCAGCCGAGCGTGGCTTAGGTCTAGCACATTTTGAGCCTCTGCTCACTATATAAGCGGCATCACCCATTCCTGAGATGACCATAATAGAAGAAGACCTGGCAGTTTTTTGGGAGATTCTGGCTGTATGTAGCCTCCACTCTTTATTGCTGCCGCTGCAACCATCCTCCAAGGCATGATGTCAGACTCAGAGGTGATCTTTACATCATCCTGCTGTGACTGAGAGGAGGAGGGAGCCATCAAGTTCAAATCTCATTCTCTTTGTCCTCAATAATAATGGTGGGAATTTCGGAAGCCAGGATGAACTGTGGCCTACTGCTATTACTACTGGCTGGATAGCTGCTGCTTCCACCCACATTCTGGGAGGATGATGCATGCACCCTTTTGTTTTCCAGAATTTGTTTATGCGGCCTATACATGAAAACTCACTGGTTTGATACACACAGATTGTTAAGCAAAATTGCAAATCTTTTTCAGAAATTTAAAGACAGAGGTGCAATAAAATATCCTGAATCCCTCCTTTCCCAGAAACACTGCACACTGGTATCGACAATTTACCATGGTAATAATGTCATTTTTGCAGTGAAATATGTTTGATCTAAATACTCTGATGCAGTAATACCAGCACTTCACTAAAACTTGGGTGTGACTGTAAATCTTTTGCAGTGATGTACATTGTGTTCAGTAACACTGGTATGATAATGGTGTTATGATTGCTATACAGTTATTGTGGTGAAATAATTGAATGCTTTTTTCAAAGAATAACACGTGTTTACTCTTGTATGACAACGCAATTTTCTTGCGTTTTAGATCTTTTGAACTAGACACTGTGATGTAGTAATGCCTTCACTAACATGATTATAATTTGCATTACTGATGTGAAATGCGTTTGCTGCTGCATCTACCCATTATCTGGCAGAAATGTACATGTTCATTACCAAGGCTATAACGCACTGAGATGCACAATTATAAATGGTAGACACCGGTTTCTATAAAAAAAAAAAAAAAAGGGTGAAATTTCTCAGTGCTTGCAAGAATGTAATTTGTATGCAAGTGTAGAAAGAAAATGCTTTCAGGAAAAAGACAGTAGTCTTCTAACAAATACACCTGATAGTGACCATTTCTCACTCTCGTTCCCTGATTACACCCCTTAATTTACCCCAGATTTTCCAATATATCTTCTGTTTTCTCACTATAATCTTCTTATACTCTCCCTATCACAGTATATCAGTGGAATCGAGAGATGAGCTAAAAGATTCTACAGAATCATTTTGTCCAATCAGCAGCACTGTTAGATTTATTCTGTCCAATCAGCAAGGCTTTTGCATTTGCATAGGCCTGCTGATTAGACTAAATGAACCCCCCCCCCCCCAGAGCTGCCAGTTTTAAAGGGGTTCTTCAGTTATTTTAAACTGATGATCTATCCTCTGGATAGATCATCAGCATCTGATCGGCAGGGGTCCGATCACTCGGGACCCCCACCGATCAGCTGTTTGAGAAGGTAACGGCACTGGCAGTAGCGCCGCAGCCTTCTCGCTGTTTACCTCAGGCCCAGTGATGTCACGAGTAGTATCACTGGCCTGGGCGGGGCTAAGCTCCGTTCACTCGAATGAAGCTCAGCCCCGCCCAGGCCAGTGATACAAGTTGTGACGTCACTGGGCCTGAGGTAAACAGCGAGAAGGCCGCGGCGCTACTGCCACTGCTGCTGCCTTCTCAAACAGCTGATCGGCGGGGGTCCCGGGTGTCGGACCCCTGCCGATCAGATGCTGATGATCTATCCAGAGCAGGCATCCTCAAACTGCGGCCCTCCAGCTGTTGCAAAACTACAACTCCCAGCATGCCCGAACAGCCTACAGGTATCCGCCTACAGCAG
The DNA here is from genome assembly GCA_033119425.1 of Bufotes viridis. NCBI lineage: Eukaryota > Metazoa > Chordata > Amphibia > Anura > Bufonidae > Bufotes > Bufotes viridis. The sequence continues at coordinate 467,660,117 of CM065592.1, read as the reverse complement.
TGCATTGTGGGAGTTGTAGTTTTACAACATCTGGAGGGCCGCAGTTTGAGGATGCCTGATCCAGAGGATAGATGATCAGTTTAAATTACTGCAGAACCTCTTTAAATAAATCTAAGAGTAGCGATACACATTAATCTTTTGCTGGCCGAACTCGCCTAATGTGTGTGGGAAGCTCCTGACAATGGTCAAGCAAAATTAATATTTTTGCCCTATACTTTTGATGTTCCGCCAAGCCAAACAAACAGCATGTGTATGGGGAAGAGAGAGATAACTGTCGGCCAAATGATCATTCTATTGAATGTTTATGGGCAGCTTAAAGGTTATCCCCATCTTCACCCCTCTGATATCCGCATCAGAGCTTTTTAGTGTACTTTGGTACACTGCTAGGTGGAAGCTTTCGCCCAGCAGTGTTACCAGTGACGTTACCGGCTCTGATGGGCCGGCTTTAGCGCTGTACTAGCCGTTTTACAGGCTAGGGCAGCGCTAAAGCCCGACTATTAGTGCCGGTAACGTCACTGGTAACACTGCTGGGCAAAAGCTTCCACCTAGCAGTCCCTATGGAGTGCCCGGTACGTCACCGGATCTTCATAAAATGCCTTTGCTCTGCGCGATTCATGAAATGCTCATACATGGGGCTGGAGGGGTGAAGATGGGGATATGTACGGGTTCAGCTCTGAACCTGGACAACCCCTTTAACAGAGCAATTGGAGCAATGAATGGGGAGATCTCTGGATCCATGTGAGGTACAGGGCTGGTTCTAGTTTTGTTAGATAGAGATTGTCATGTACTATATGATGTCTGATTTTTACATCAGTCATGGGATAATTTAAGGGGTTATCCAAGAGTATAAACTGCCCCCCCAAACTGAATATACTTACCTGGCTCCCCGCACTCCCGCTGCTGTGTGCGTCTGGAAACATCCGGTGTCGGGGGGAGCAGCCAATGGCAGGCGGGGACAGGGACGAGCCTCCTTTGCATCGTAGGTGACCCTAGGGAGGCTCCCCCCCAACACTAGATGTTTTCATCCGCACACAGGGAGAAGCAGCGGCGGCGGTGCGGAGACCAGGAGCGGCACAGGTAGCGGGGAGCCAGGTAAGTACCTTCAATGGGCTCATAGCAAGCAACCACATTTCTGATTGCTATGGGTAACTGCACTATACATACACACTTATTTTCACAGAGCAAGGTCTGTCCATAGAAATTTGGGCAGCTTTGGACTTCATGACGGTGCCATTCCTAAGATTTCTATACTGTGCACGTATCTTCTCTCCTAAATGCCCAGGGGCACACACGCACACCCTGCCCCCTCCTCACCCACAGCCACCACACAGCTAACTGTTTTCGGAACATCTGGGCAGTTCCACGTCACAGACTTGAGGGAGTCGGAGCTCATTGGCTGACGCTTAGAAGCGATCCTATTGGCTGAGCGGAAGGATGCGTCAGGCGCCACGTCTGCAGCGGCCGCAGAGCGAAGTGTGAGCGCTGAGAGATAACGAGGGGCGGCGGAGGGAGACACGATCCGTGCGGTGAAGGTGTGTGATACGGCGGCTGCTGGACACCCTGCGGGATCCGTTATAGCTGGCGGTGAGTGCGGGGAAGGTGTCCGTGCTGTGCGTGTGCGGTCTGGCGTGATGGAGGAACAGTGACGTGTCCCAGGTGTAAATCTGGACTGGCACCCGGGGTACCACAGGGACTATGTAGCGTTTCAGTAGGAATAGCAGCCACCATATAGGACTTGATGGGTAAAGCTGACCTTGGATTTGGTAATTTTTTGACTTACACGACCAATGTATTTTTGACGTATGGTGTCATAGCATTTGCCCTCGACCCGTGTATATTTCTGTCCCATCGCTATGTCGCGGTCGGTAGTTATCGCTGCCATCATGTCCGTCATATAGCAACATTCCCTAGTGTTCAGTGCAACCTGAAACTTTTTGCACTATTCCAAAAATAAAAAATTCCCTCCATCGCAAAACATTACAGTGCGTTTGCCGTCCCAGATGACCATGCCTATCACTATGGCTCAAGTTATCATATCTAACGTAGATGACGGTATTTCCCCAATCGTATCGGCGCAGGATTTCGTTGTAGATCAGGTGTACTCGGTGGCATTGGCCATATTGGCGTAAGATCTACATTCGGTTTTGCTCAGACGAGTCAGTGAGGGAGATTTATCTGGTGCAAACTTAGTTGCCCATAACAACCAGATTCCAACTTTTATTTTCCAATGAAAAATGGAAGGTGGAATCTGATTGGTTGCTAGGGGCAACTATACCGGTTTTCGTTTGCACCCGTTTTGATAAATCTCCCCCAATATTTAATTTGTGTTCTGGATCAGTCCCTGAGGGTCCCGTCACGTGTAGCATAGTCGGAGCGATCATTTGTGACTATGGCGCTCTTATTTACATACTGTGTGTTGCTGATAAACCAATACCTCTTATTGGATGGCGGGGGTCAGAGGTTTAGATACTTGGACATCTCACGGATCTGCTGAGCTGGACTCGGACCAGTCCAGAGCTTTATGGCGATCTGAGTCCAGTTCAGTAGAACTCCAGGCGGTCTGGGTAAGGCGGACAATAAAATCCACTCGCACTCAGGACAGGATTTCCCATACCGTCCTATTATTCTTCTCCATATCTTCTATGGGGAATGCTCGTGACTTTTCCGGAAGGATGTTGAGCGAGTGATCTGACGAGCCGTCAGTGTGAATAGATGGGATCTAATATTACATTGTGATACGTGCACACACGTGGCCATTCAAGTGCTTATGGTGCTGTATGTACACATGGGGGTCTGCGTTATAAGACTGTGTACTCTGTTGCTGGCCCACCCTTTACCAGGTAGTACCTGTGTTGACAAGCTGACAACTTCAATATGGCGGCATCTGCGTTTGGAGTTGTCACTTTTTATACTGTGTGACTTTTCTCGGGGGATTTTTCTGAAAACGTTTCTCTAATGTCATCGGTTAACATAAATAATAGGGGAGCGGGTTCTTTATATTAACTTTTACTATGTGTTTCAGGCCATACACATTGGATATGCATAGGCTGATTTTAACAGGGCGGCCATATTAATGTGTATTTGGGGGGGTCCTGACTCTTCCTCTTTGGCCGATGTCACGGGAGATAAGGATTAGGCAGTTGGATTTTAACATGTCCGATCCTTTTGTTGTCAGGCGATGTCTGGCACCAGCAGATTCCCCTGTCTCTATTGAGAACACATGCATGCTCAGCCGAGCATCCGTGTGTATGGAGGGAGGGTGAGCAACATCACATCTAATGATTGTCAGTTCGGTTGCGTTGCAACTCGGCAGTCGCCAAACAATGCAAACCTGCTGGATTTTTGCCCGCAAATCACTTGCGACTTTGCCTTCACGAACCTCAATGTTAGTTACGTGTAATTCCCAACATAAGAGCCAAATCGCAGAAAATTGTTGTGTGACACCAAGTGACAGACGAGTCACACAGATTTTTAGTCGCATGACTTGTATGCAGCTGGATGTCGTGCGGCCAAATCGCCGTGTAGCGGTCGTCAAAATCAAGCTATGCCATTACAGTCCTCATCTGGCCGCCATGTTCCCGTTGTCCCTTTAGCAGCAGGAGCCGTCCGTGATTGCGGCTTATAGGGACATTATTGGGTTACATTTTTAGGACAGAGGCGTATAATTTGGAGTGGGCCCCATTTGGCTAGTTTCCAGGTGTTGGAAATGGCGGAGAGGAACCCAGAGAAGTTTTACTTGTGAGCTAAAGGGTTAATTCCGCAGCACCTGAATACTTGGGGATAATGGAGCTTTCTGGAGCAGGGCGGAGCGTCCTGCAGGCAGCTTAGGCACAGTGTCTGGAGATAGAGGTGAATTATTCTCCATCCCCCCAGGATGACATGGAAGTGTTGCTGCTGTAAAGCGTGGCGGAGCTGCCAGGGATCAGGTTTAAGTCTCTGCCACGTCACTGGAGTGAAGAAAAGCCTCGCTGTCCACCCGAGCCTCCTCCCTCCTGCACTGCTTTTTGTTCTGTATTCATGATCCTATCAAAGTACAGTGCCCGTTCCTGCAGGGCATGGCGTGCTTTATCCCTTCCATGTAGTCTGTGAGGTATATTTATTAAAGTACAGTGCCCGTTCCTGCAGGGCAAGGCGTGCTTTATCCCTTCCATGTAGTCGATTAGGTATATTTATTAAAGTAGTACAGTGCCCGCTCTCACAGGGCATGGCATGTGTTATCCCTTCTATGTAGTCGATTAGGTATATTTATTAAAGTACAGTGCCCGCTATGGCATGGAGTGCTTTATCCCTTTCATGTAGTCTGTGAGGTATATTTATTAAAGTACAGTGCCCGTTCCTGCAGGGCATGCAGTGCTTTATCCCTTCCATGTAGTTGATTAGGTATATTTATTAAAGTACAGTGCCCGCTTTCGCGGGGCATGGTGTGTGCTATCCCTTCCATAAAGTCGATTAGGTATATTATTAAAGTACAGTGCCCACTCTGGCAGGGCATGCAGTGCTTTATCCCTTCCATGTAGACTGTGAGGTATGTTTAGTTAGTAACAGGATGCTCGTGTTAATAGCGATGACGATTATCAGGATATTGACATTTCATGGTTATTGTAACTGGTAGAGAAGTTTAGGATTTGGACCTGCCTTATGAGGAATATCCTCCCCCTAAAGATCCACTAGAAAATATAATTCACAAGTCCCCTCTCCTGGCAGGTATTAGTCTTATTACATGTATAGTTCAGTCTGTTTGTGGCAAAGCTGGGTGACGGTCAATATGACAGCTGTTCAACTCGCTTTCTCAGATTACTGAATTGCAAGTCTGTATATTTATATTGACATACGGATGCAGGGGATCACTGTGCCCCCTACTCCTCTGTATCTGCTTTACTATACAGGTCTGACCAGTTATCCTGACATATAAATGCAGGGGATCACTGTGCCCCCTACTCCTCTGTATCTGCTTTACTATACAGGTCTGACCAGTTATCCTGACATACGGATGCAGGGGATCACTGTGCCCCCTACTCCTCTGTATCTGCTTTACGATACAGGTCTGACCGACCAGTTATATTGACATACGGATGCAGGGGATCACTGTGCCCCCTACTCCTCTGTATCTGCTTTACTATACAGGTCTGACCAGTTATCCTGACATACTGATGCAGGGGATCACTGTGCCCCCTACTCCTCTGTATCTGCTTTACGATACAGGTCTGACCAGTTATATTGACATACGGATGCAGGGGATCACTGTGCCACCTACTCCTCTGTATCTGCTTTACTATACAGGTCTGACCAGTTATACTGACATACGGATGCAGGGGATCACTGTACCCCCTACTCCTCTGTATCTGCTTTACTATATAGGTCTGACCAGTTATACTGACATATGGATGCAGGGGATCACTCTACCCCCTACTCCTCTGTATCTGCTTTACTATACAGGTCTGACCAGTTATATTCACATATGGGTGCAGGGGATCACTGTGCCCCCTACTCCTTTGTATTTGCTTTACTATACAGGTCTGACCAGTTATCCTGACATATGGGTGCAGGGGATCACTGTGCCCCCTACTCCTCTGTATCTGCTTTACTATACAGTTCTGACCAGTTATATTGACATATAGATGCAGTGGATCACTGTGCCCCCTACTCCTCTGTATCTGCTTTACTATACAGGTCTGACCAGTTACACTGACATACGGATGCAGGGGATCACTGTGCCCCCTACTCCTCTGTATCTGCTTTACTATACAGGTCTGACCAGTTATCCTGACATACGGATGCAGGGGATCACTGTGCCCCCTACTCCTCTGTATCTGCTTTACTATACAGGTCTGACCAGTTATATTCACATATGGGTGCAGGAGGTCATGGTGCCCCCTACTCCTCTGTATCTGCTTTACTATACAGGCCTGACGAGTTATATTGACATATGGGCGCACGGGATCACTGTGCCACCTACTCCTCTGCAGATGCTTTTCTATACAGGTCTGCCGCTCAGCACTAGGAAAGCTAGGTGACATCTAGTATACCCCACTGCAAGGTTCTCATTTCCCATACTCCTGAGTGGCAAAGCTAGTTATGTTGTCCTGTGAGATGTGGGAATGCATTGCTTCATCCTCTGTACCCACAGCACTGTATGTATGTGCAGTTCAGGACTCTAGGAAAGCAGGGTAATGGCCAATATGGTACTGCAGGGATGTCACCTAGCCGAATTTTGCATCTGCCTAGTTTCATAGGTTCCCTGAATGCCTGTTTTGTTGGATTAGGGGACGGATCAGGGCATCCTGTGCACATCTGTAGCTGCACTACTCTACAGGTATGCCATTCAGGATCCAGGGGAAGCTGAGTGATGACCACTATAACGGCTGCAGTGGTATTTACCAAGCTGTCCTAGACCCCTGAATGGTAAATCTGCCCCCCTTATGGGATCAGGGGTACAGCACTGCACCTTTTGGCCCCACTCTTACTTCCTGCATTACAGTACAGGCTTGATGTTCAGGGCTGTAGGAAAGCTGGGTGGCAACCAATATGGCTCTGCCAGATTCCTGGATGACAAATCTGCTTAGCTATGTTGTCTACTTCTGTTCACGTCTGCCCTTCAGCACTCTAGGGAAGCTGGGTGACCTTCAGATTCCCGATCTCCTGTAGTTACATGGGGCAATAATGACAGTGTTGTGCGGTCTAGTGGCACTACAAGCCCCAGCATCTCCGTCCATCCTTGGCTTTATGTTTCATAAACTTGTTGAGCTCTACAAGATGTGCAGCTCTTCCTGTTCTGCTATTGAACTACATTTCCCACGATTTCCCAAGGGTTTGCGGCTGGAAACAATGCTGGAGCTGGGGTTAATAATGGCCGCAAAGACCGAACCGGCTGTGACACGAGCAGGCCGAGGCCGATGTATCACTATAATGATACATATGCCGTATATATCAGCTTCTGGGCCCCTTGTGGGTTTGAGGATACGATTCTGGATAAATGATCGCCCAGCTTTTCTAGAATCCTGCCTGTCCGCTCCCTTATTGCTGCCCGATGGGGCAGTCATGCCGTTCAGGACTCTAGGAAAGCCGGGGAACGGGTGGTAATATATGCCATTTGGTTAAAAACAGATACAACTAGGTGAACAGCTGAGTAAGAACCTGAGTGATGAGGCCAAAGATTTCAGTAATTTCCGTGTAAGCGCTGTAAATGGCTGCTGCTGTTTGTACGTGCGCAGCTTATGTTTAGCGAGCGTCTCGGGGGGGCAGCGATCTGCAAGCAGCAATCTAGTCACATCTCATTCTTGCAAGTGTTTGCGTAATGTCGCTCTGTGGCCCAGAGATTCTCCTTTACCCGGTGATTTCTTCTTCTGCGTAATTATAATAAACCTGTTGTGTTTCTCAGGCACAATGAACCACACCGAGAAGGCAGAAGAAGACGTTCCAGCTTATCTACGGGAGGAGCAGCCAGAGGGTAATTACATTTATACTCTTAAGGGATTGCCGTTTTCTCCTCTAGGTATTGATGAATCTTGTGTTTATGAGATGGAACAGAAAATGTGTGTATAGAGTCCTCTTAATGTGAGGTCTTTGCCCTTATACCCTGTAAAGACCATGTCAAGGACAGGCCCCCTATTTCGCGGAGGGGCAGGGTCGGTATGATACTACCTTAGGCCATGTTCTCACCTCCGTCACAGATTCTGTTGTTTTTGATGTGAGCAGAGCCTTAACCCCTTAAGGACTCAGCCCTATTTCACCTAAAGGACTTGGCCATTTTTTGCAAATCTGACCACTGTCACTTTATGTCTGAATAACTTTAAAACGGTTTTACTTACCCAGGCCGTTCTGAGATTGTTTTTTCGTCACATCTTGTACTTCATGACACTACTAAAATCGGGTCAAAAAAGTTAAATTTTTTGTATAAAAAAATACCAAATTTAACAAAAATTTGGAAAAATTTGCAAATTTCAAAGTTTCAATTTCTCTACTTCTCTAATACATAGTAATACCCCCAAAAATAGTTATTACTTTACATTCCCCATATGTCTGCTTCATGTTTCCATCATTTTGGGAATGCCATTTTATTTTTTGGGGATGTTACATAGCTTTGAAGTATAGGAGCAAATTTTGAAATTTTTCTGAAATTTTCCAAATCCCACTTTTTATGGACCAGTACAGGTCTGAAGTCACTTTGTGAGGCTTACAGAATAGAAACCACCCAAAAATGACCCCATTCTAGAAAGAACACTCCTCAGGGTATTTAAAACTGATTGTACAAACTTTGTTAACCCTTTAGGTCTTCCACAAGAATTCATTGAAAATGGAGATGAAATTTCAGAATTTCGATTTTTTTTTTTTGGAATATTTTCCATTATAATCAATTTTTTCCAGGAACAAAGCAAGGGTTAAGTGTCAAACAAAACTTAATGTGGGTTGCCCTGATTCTCTAGTTTGCAAAAACACCCCATATGTGGTCCTAAACTACTGTTTGGCCAAACCGCAGGGCATAGAAGGAGGGGAGCGCCATATGGGTTTTGAATGGCAGATTTTGCAGGACTGGATTTTGCCAGCGCTTTGGAACAGTACAAAAGCGTTGTACATTGCAACCTGCACCATGTAGACCGCAACTTTTTTGTACCATGCCCGGGTTTTCCGCATGGCATTATATGGTTGGAGAACTTGATCAGATAGATCAACTCCTCCCATATACCGATTGTAGTCGACGATACAATCGGGCTTGAGGACCGTTGCCGTGGTACCTCGCACAGAGACTGGGGTGGTGCCGTTACCATGGATTGTGGTCAGTACAAGGACATCCCTCTTGTCCTTATACCTGACCAACAGCAGGTTTCCACAAGTAAGGGCACGGGTCTCACCCCTGGGGATAGGTACCTGGAGGCGGTAGGTAGGGAGGCCACGTTGATTTTTCCGCACGGTCCCACAAGCGAACGTGGATCTGGTGGCAAGGGACCTGAACAAGGGGATGCTGGTATAAAAGTTATCCACGTACAGGTGGTAACCCTTATCCAGCAGTGGGTGCAAAAGGTCCCACACGATTTTCCCGCTAACACCCAGAGTGGGGGGACATTCTGGGGTTCAATACGGGAATCTCGCCCTCAGTAAACACGAAATTTGTAAGTGTACCCTGAGTTACTCTCACAAATTTTGTAGAGCTTCACGCCATACCTCGCTCGCTTACTGGGAATGTATTGGCGGAAAACGAGTCTCCCCTTGAAAGCAACGAGAGACTCATCAATCGCGACCTCCCTTCCAGGTACGTAGGCCTGTGCAAACGTGGCCCCGAAATGATCGATGATCGGCCGTATCTTATACAGCCGGTCATAGGCGGGATCAGTTCGGGGGGGACATGCTGCATTATCTGCATAATGCAGGCATTTCCGGATGGCCTCGAATCTGGGACGTGTCATGGCTGAACTGTACAGTGGGGTCTGGTAGAGGACGTCCCCACTCCAGTACAGCCTGACACTGGGTTTTTTGACCAGGCCCATATGCAGCACGAGGCCCCAAAACGTCCTGATCTCTGATGAGCGACGAACTGTTGGGCATACAGGTTCGTCTGCTCCACCATCAGATTCACCAGCGGGTCACTGAAAAAAAAACTAAAGAAGTCCATTTCAGTGAACCCCACTGTGGGAATCTGGATTCCTGGATTGCCAGCAAAATCCGGAATCGCAGGCTCAAAGTCCACTGGGGGACACCAGCTAAGGTCACCGGTGGGGGGCTCCGGTGCACTTGTTTGGTGGGCCAGGAAACCAGTACGAACCCCAGGGCTGCTCGTACTGGGATTGGCCACGTGGACCCTAGCGCGTGAGGGCCCTGGCTCCGCCTGGCGGCGTCTCCGCCGCCTTGGGGGCTCATCATCATCAGATGATGATGAGGACGACAGGAGGAAGGTGGGGTCATCCTCATCCTCACTGGCGCTCTCGGTGTCGGAGAACATCTGGGCGTAAGCCTCCTCCACCGTGAACAGCCGGCGGTCCATGGGTGTGTGTGTTGTGTGTGTATGCGTGCGTGTAAAATAAATTGTACCACAAAAAAAAAAAAAAACCTAACTAAAAAAAGGGAGGTGTGAAAAAAAAGTCTAACTCACTGATCAGTACAAAACTGATCAGCGGTCAGTTGTGCGATGCACTAATAGTGGCCGGACACTAAAGAGCGCCGACCAAAATCAGTGCACACAAAAAAAAAAACTTGCACAAATAAATGGGGGGGCTCAAGCTACAGCAGGGTCTAGGGTCTCACAGCTGAGTGTGCTGTGGACCCCAGACACCAACTACCTGCAAAAAAAAATAAAAATGAATGAAATGGAAAAAAAAAAAGATCTGTCCCTGAACTGACCCTGCCTGACCAAACCCTGTCCCTGACTTACCCTGAGGATCGGGGCTGCGGGGGGCTGCACGGCACGTCTCCTCTCTCCAAGAGCAGGAACCGAAAGGAAGCTGCTCGAAGAGAGGAGGAGATTTGAATTTGCCGCCGCAGCAGCCACCTCCCTCCCGCCAGCCAATCACAGGGCCCCCTCTCCTCCATCGGCTCCAGACATGCATGACGGTGATTGGATGGTGTCCTCACGCCATCCGATCAACGTCATTTCCGGGTAATCGGGTCACAGGTGACGCTATGTACCCGGAAACGCAACAAACCGCAGGTCTGAATTGACCTGCGGTTTGTTGCGATCGCCGACACGGGGGGGTCACATGACCCCCCTCGGCATTGTCACAGGATGCCTGCTGAATGATTTCAGCAGGCATCCTGTTCCGATCACCACCCGCAGTGCTGCGGTGATCGGAACTTCTCAGGGCGTACATGTACGCCCTGAGTCCTTAAGTACCAGGACGCTAGGGCGTACATGTACGCCCTGCATCCTTAAGAGGTTAAAGGGGTTTTCCGAGATATTAATACTGAGACCTATCCTCTGTATAGGTCATCAGTATCTGATTGATGGGGGACCAACACCCAGGATCCCCGCCGATCAGCCGTTTGAGAAGGCACTGGCGCTCCCATGAGCGCCATGGCCTTCTCCACGCTCACCAACTGTAAATTATATAGCGTTTTTGCTTGGTAGCGCAGCTACGCCTAGGCCGTGTGACTGATAAATGTGACATCACTCGGCCTAGGGAGAGCAGCGAGAAGGCCGTGGCGCCCTTTACCCAGCGTCGTCTTTGTGCCCAGATCTACTTAATGTGAGGCACATTGTTTTAGTAGTAAATAACCCCATCATCTACCTTACCTTAACTCCATGTTACCCTTTATGTGTAGAGGTACATGATAGGGTTATTATTAATGTGAGGCACATGTGGGGCCATTTATCAAACTGGTGTAAAGTAGAACTGGCTTAGTTACTTATAGCAACCAGATTCCACCTTTCATTTTTCACAGCGCCTTTGGAAAATGAAAGGTGGAATCTGATTGGTTGCTATAAGTAACTAAGCCAGTTCTACTTTACACCAGTTTGATAAATCTCCCCCAATGGTGTTAATTTGGACCCCCACGTGCCTCGCATTAATAGTGAGTAACGCCATCTTGTACCTCGCATTAACCCCATGTTGTCCATTATGGAGGTCCAAACTGATGAAACATGTGCCTCACTTTAAGGCTGCATTCACACGACCGGATGTAAAAAGCGGATCCGCATGTCCGCAAAATACTGAAGAGTGTCTTCCGTATGTCATCCGCAAAAAACGGATGAGGAAAAAAAAAAGGGGGAGAGAATAAAATATTGTAAGAAAAATACGGAAACGGATCCGCAAATTGCGGATGACATACAGAAACCATTCCGTATGTCATCCACAATTTGCGGATCTATTCACTTCTATGGGGCTGCGGAACGATTTCTGCGGACAATGATAGGACATGCTTCATATTTTTGCGGAGTATAAATGCGGAACCACGGATGCGGACAACATACTGAATGTTGCCGCATATTTTATTCACCCATAGGAATGAATGGGTCCGCATTTATTCCGCAAAATGCGGATCGGATCGGATGTGGAAAAAAAGTACGGTCGTGTGAATGTAGCCTAATAGTAAGTAATCCCAACATGTACCTCCTCATGGGCCAACATGGGGTTAACGTGAGGTACATGTTGGGATTACATGCTATTAATGTGAGGCAAATGGTTTTATCAGTTTGGGCCTCCGTGTGCCTCCCATTAATAGTGACACTATCATTAACCCCATGTTGCCCATTATGTGAGGTACATGATGATATCCCTGGTACTGTTAATGTGAGGCACATAGTTTTATCAATTTGGAGCCCCATGTGCCTCGCATTAATGGTAAGTGACCCCATCATGTACCTCACATTAATTCCATGTTGTCTATTGTGAGGAGGTACATTATGGTGTTATTAATTTTGATCCTCCATGTGCTCATATTAATAGTAAGTGACCCCATCATTAACCCCATGTTGACCATTAGGTGTGGTACATAATGGGATCACTGTTACTGTTAATATGAGGCATATGGAGGTACAAAAGTGATAAGGCCATGCGCCTCACAATAATACAAGCATACGGCATGAAGCACAGGAAACTTCTGCAGCAAGATCATTCTGGTTGTTGAAGGATAAAGGACCTGTGATGATGTCATCGCCATGTGACCAGTACCAAGTGAATTTTACTGGTCACATGGTGATGACATCATCAAAGGTACTTTCACTTATAATCATCCAGCACGATGAGGACCACTGTGAGTTTATCTCTCCCCTGAGACCCCCTCCCCCCCCCCCCCATTAAAAAAAAACTTATACCGCTTTATACGAATGAGGGGAATAAACTGCTGCCTGAGACCTTAAGGCAGTGCTTATCTTGAGAAGCGCAGAATCGGGCTTATTGAATTTCCATAGCTCAATCCTTCTTTCCTAATATCTATAATGGGGGGGGGGGGAGTCAGGACCCCCATCCCGTACACATTAGATGGTCTGCAGATTTGGCCTCCTTTGTGGTGTGGGGGAGACATGTTGCAGCTCCAGAGGTCTATCTTACTAGTAGGATCCATTTTAGTGTTGCCTACTATGTTAACACTGTACAAACCCTTGAAGATGTGAAGGTTGACAAATGGGACTTCTAGACAGCAGAGAATGACGTAGGAGGTAAGCTAATCGGCGCTGGAGCGGTATATAGTCCTTGTGCGAATAAGTCGGTGGCTCTCAGATTTACTAGTCCATTTTAGGGGAATATTTTTGATTTCTGATACGACATCCCTCCACATGGCCTTCAAGAGGTTGGGGTGTTTTCTATGGGTGTCAGTATAGAGCAGTAACGAGTAGAGGTCTGCCGTCCTCCCAGACCTTGTAAGCCGAGCAGGTGGACTTCCAGGACTCTTGGGGTTAAACTGGATGAGCCTAGATGTTCTTTGTAATGTAAAGAGGTGGTGTTTGCTTTCATGTCCCTACCCATACAGACACATAAGAATCAATGTTTGTGTTGTGTCCTCAGTCTGCACGGCTGCAGGCACGTAGAAAAACACTGCCCTACATTCCCAGCCTTCTACCGCACCCCCTCCCCCACCCCCTTTATTTGGGAGGCTTGACCAGGGTGGCGGTGTCTTATCCATTGTGCCATGCAAACTGTCACCTGTTTGTTTGTGCTATCCTGCCGGTGTACAGCACATGGCGGTCTTATGACTGGATACTTGACCGTCTGACCTAATGTGACATGTCTGACATATGGAAATAGTCTGCGTTTACATAAGCGTCCGATTGCTCCAGTTGGCGGCCTCTGTACAGATACAGTATCAGGTGTGCTGGCAGGCCTGGTGACAGCGCTATTTTCAGCCCTGTCACTTACTGTACATGCCTCTGCATTACTCTGTTTTCAGCACACTGACGGCTACTGTTATCGTCATGATAAAGAGATTATGGGGTCTGTCATAGTGCCAGTAACTGCACCGCACAGTAGCACAGCGTGGTTTGATAGACAGGCTCGTAACGGAGTCTCCTATGCAGATGTGAACACAGCCTTAGGCCCTATTCACACGTCCGCAATGTTCGTCCGCACCCGTTCCGCAAATCTGCGGAACGGGTGCGGACCCATTGATTTTGAATGGGGACGTGATGATGCGGAGAGCACACACTGTGCTCTCCGCATTTGCAGAGCGCGCCGCCGATCTTCCGTCCGGTGGCTCCGCAATAATATAGAGCATGTCCTATTCTTGCCCACAATTGCGGACAAGTATAGGCATCTCTATGGGGCTGGTGGCAAGGTGTGTTGCGGATCCACAACACACTACGGACGTGTGAATTAGGCCTTAGGGTATTTTCACACTTGCGGCAGAGCGATCCGGCAAGCAGTTCCAAATGCATTGCAAGAACGCTTGTCATGTGGAGAGACGGATCAGTTCTATATTTTGTTCACATTTTTACCGGTCTGCGCATGCGCAGTATTATCTCCGTCCTGAGATGTCAAAAAGACTGAACTGAAGACATCCTGATGCATTCTGAACGGATTTCTCTCCATTCAGAATGCATGGGGATAATACTGATCAGTTTTTTTCCGGTATAGAGAGTCCGACGACGGAAGTCTATGCCGGAAAAGAAAAACGCTAGTGTGAAAGAGCCCTTTAGCGGGTACAGGTTGCAGATGAGCTCAGCCATGAGGTATTTAAAAAGTTCTACAATTATTCTCATCACCAGTAGCACTTCTAAATGGTCAGTGTACTTTCAGCAAACTTTGTATAACTGTGAATATTAGAAATTTTGTAATATATCTTATCAGAGAAAACATTTTCTCTACTAGAAAGGGTGGAGACCTGTGGGTCCATTTACACTGGGAGATGATTGGTAACAGATGTTCATATGATCATTGCCAGCTCCTTAGGTTACTTTTACACTTGGGTTGAAGGATTCAGTCAGGCAGCCCGACGGATCCGTTAAAACGTTTGAAAACGGATTTAATTTGCAAACGGATCGGTTTGCAGATCCGTTTGACAATTGTATTGAAATAACGGATCTGTCTTTCCGTTGTCATCCTTAAAAACGGATCTGTTATTTATTATTTTACCATGTTTAAAGGTCTGCGCATGCGCAGAGTGGAAGAACAGATCCGTTAATGCGTCAATTTTCAATGTCTGATCCGCCCTTAATACATTTTAATGGAAATTAATGGCGGATCCGTCATTCCGTCAAGTGTGTCTGCATTTTTGGACGGGGATAAAAATACAACATGCTGCGCTTTTATCTGCGTCCAAACAACGTGAAAGGAACTGAACTGAAGACAAGCTGATGCAAACTGGACGGATTTCTCTCCATTCAGAATGCATTAGGATAAAACTGATCGGCTTTTTTTCATTATTGAACCCCGAGGACGGATTTCGATTACGGAAAACTTTGACGCTAGTGTGAAAGTACCCTTAGCTGTATTTATATGCAGCAGTCATCGCTGTATGGGGATGAACGATCGTTACTATGGTCGTTCATCCCCTTATGGTGGTATTGTTTGTCAGTACCATAAATCGTTTTAGTTTTGCACAGGGCGATGTGCTGCTGACAAACCACAATTCTATAAATGCTCGGATTACCAGACAAACAATGATTTCTCGTGTGTCCGTTGATTGCAGTCACATTTACATGGTCCGATTGTCAGGAATGTTTGGCCAAAGGCTACGGATGGTGTATGAGCAAGCTAAAGGGTATATCTGGGCTAACAAAATATTGATAACCTGTCCTCAGGATGGGTCATCAATATCAGGTTGGTGGGAGTCCAACTCCCAGCATCCCCACCAATCGTCATTTACTTGCAGGCACCAGCATTGGAAAAAATAAATGAATCGACTTGCCTCTCCTGCCACCACTTGGGTGATCAGCGCTCTTCCTGCTGCGTTATGCTGTGACCGGACATCACACAGCGTCAGGTCACCTAAGACACACTGCCATCCCCCCCCCCCCCACACACACACACACTTTTGGGGAAAAAAGTTACTTATAGGGCAAAAAATGCGTTGGATTTCCTATCACTGCTATAATACATTTGTCCGTTTTACTGCCACACCCGTAACATCCCATATCCTGCTCTCAGACAGGCCAGCAGGAGTCACATGAAAGACCCGGATGAGCTGCCAGCTCACTGAGGGATTAGATGAGAAACTCCCGTGGAAGTCTGTGGGGAGGGGGAGAGACATTATTATTCTGAAAAATTATGCGAGATGACAGATATGAGTTTTATATTGTTCATAGCACTTTTGGTAGCATTTTTAACTTTGGATCACAGTTTTTCTAGCCTTTTTTGAAGTCCTATAGAGAAGTCAAATAAGGGTACTTTCACACTTGCGGTGAACAGCCCGCCGGATCCGCCATGCCGCAAGTACCCGTGTGCTGCCACTCCATCCCCATTGACTATAATGGGGGTGGGGGCGGTGCACGGCCAGAGATCGCCGGACCAAAAGTACCGCGTGTCCGACTTTTTAGTCCAGCGATCACTGCCGTGCTGTGCCGTAGCTCCGCCCCACCCCCATTATAGTCAATGGGGGCGGAGCGGCAGCACACGGGTACTTGCAGCATGCCGGAAAGCCATGCCGCAAGTGTGAAAGTACCCTAAGTCATACCCAGAGCTGTCTTTTGAAAATACAGTAATTTTGGGTATGTAGAGTTTCCAGTCCGTCCCCTTCCAGGAGCAGGAAAGAACTTGTCTGACAGCCATATTCGTCCTCCTGGGGCTTTTTTTTTTTTTTTACTGTTGCCTTGAGAGAAATGTCCGTCTGTCAGGGAGAGGTCTCAGCCAGTTCTCCTATTGCTATTTTAGGTTTTATTTCTTTGCTGCTTTTTGGACATGTAGTTCTGAATTGGATAAATATTAACGACAAGAGGGGGAAGAAAGGTGAGGTCCAGTGCACAGAGTACTGGGGGTCTCTGTGTTTACTCGTAGGGTCGTCTTGTGAATTCTGTGAGGAATGCAGAGAATTCTAGGCAAGCTTCAGCCTGTGGTGTATTGCAGGGCTGCTTGCCCCTAAAAGTGTTACCACCGATGGTACCCAGCAGAAATATCCTCTAATGAACCGTCCATATAAATCAGGGAGAAAAGAATCCCAGGGCACTTACCTGGTGTAAGGTTGATATTATAAAATAAACAGCGATGTGGGTACGCTCACACAACCAAATGTATTTTGTGGGCAGCAAAACACGAATCCGCAAAATACAGATGACGTGTTGCATCTTTTTTTTTTTTTTTTTTTTGTGGATCCATTATCTTCAATGGGTCCATGACCCTTATTTTGCAGCCAAGAATAGGAAGAGTTCAGTCTTTTGTGGAACAGACATGATGCGGATAGCACGCGGAAGACATCAGTGTTCCGCAAAGGATATAACACTTCCTATTCTTGGCCACGAGTGCGGACATGCAACCATTGAAGTCCATTGGTCCGCAAAAAAATGGGTGCAACATGGACGCCATCCGCATTTTGCAGATCCGTGTTTTGCAGACCGCAAAATACATAAGGCTGTGTGAATTTTCCGGGGTTTTAATATTGATAACCTGTCCTCAGGATAGGTCATCAATATCAGATTGGCAGGGGTCCAACACTTGGCACCCCTCAAAGATCAGCTTGAAGAGGAGGCCGTGTTCAGTGCGAGCGCTGTTTTCTCTTTATTTTTTACATGCTCGCCAATGACATTGCAGGTGTAATTACAAGCTGTCTCATTCACTTCTATGGGACGGCTCGTTCCTATTCAAGTGTATAGGAACGAGCCGTCCCATTGAAGTGAATGAGACAGCTTGTAATTACAGCACTGCGATGTCATTGGCGAGCAGGCAAACAATCAAGGGAAAACAGTGCTCGCACAGAACGCGGCCTTCTCTTCAACCAGCTGATCGGCGGGGGTGCCGAATCCCGAGGATAGGGCATCAATATTAAAGTCTCGGAAAACCCCTTTAAATCTGGTTGTGGCTGCTATTCTGCAACGTGTGTATGGTGCCTGGTCCATGGTTGGATATGGCTTTCTCCAAGATAAAGGCTTGGGAACTGCCTTGAAGCTACCATTATGTGCATGTTATGGAGAAGTGAGGACTGATAGACGAGCACTACCACATCTATGACCAGGAGTAATGGACTTCCCTTTCACAAGAACTTTTATTTTACTGGAAAGTTCTCCAGGAGCTCAGTATGGTGACAAGGTGTGCTTCACCTCTCCATAGGTAGACCCATTCTAACGGTGGAGCTAAAGCACCTTGTCACAGATCGGCGTGTGCCATCTGTAGTATTGATGTGACAGGTGCAGACCTACTTTGAGGAACAGTGTGTTGTGCCCACAGATGTTAAGCAAGACGGGTTCTCAGACGGCGGTGATTGAACTCGAGATGAAAGTTTGTGGGAAGAGCTTGAGGCAAATGATGAGCTGAGGAAGATGGCGCAGTAAGAGAAGCAGCCAACGCTTCAGCTTTGATATTACCTGGAGTTTATCTCTCTCTTCTAATGAGAACTGTGTACAAATCTGTAAAATCCCACTTCTATTTCACCTTCCCGTGCTTTATTTTCCATGGTGACCTTCAGTTTTTATCACTTGTTTTTGGATGCATTCGGCTAGTATACCTCCGACTCTGAACATCATTTCGTTTTTAGCTCCGCAGTGTTGTGCTGATTAATTTTATAATGTTCACATTTCAATTTCTACAATTTAAGATCCCTTTAGGGGGGCTGCAGTAGATTTTGAGACAGACGAGCGAGTTCAGTGCGAGAAACTCTCTGCGTGCGTCAGTGTGAGGTCCCGCTCTGATCTCTGCTCCTGTCAGACTCGCACAGCGTTAGAATGATTTCTAATGCTGTGTGTCCCTGTTAGACCTGTAATTTATTGAATTACACGGACATTGGTTCTCCAGCTGTAGTGAAACTCTAACTCCCAGCATACCCTGACCGTAACTGTACACCAGTTTTCTGGCACAGAAAAGTACATGTATTTTGTCGCAAGTTGACACAAAACTTGTGACTTTTTAGCTTTTTCAGACATACTTCCACTTTCCCAAAAAGTGGACGGGCCTTTAATAATGTGTGCCAGAAAACTGCATGTTACACCAAAAAGCAACTCTAGTTCCTGGCTGGAGAAGTTTCTGTTCTAGCGGAAGGACAGCAGAAGATACGTCTTGTAGAAGTGCGCCTCTTAATACGTCGGTCGGGTTTTTAACGACTGGTGTGTGAAATGTTGGCCTTTATTAAACGACCCCCATTGTGCCTACCCTAGAGCTTAGCTCAGACTAACGATTGATGTTTTTTTTTTTTTTTTTATCTTTCCAGCCACAGTTAAAGACCACCCTCAAGCCCAACCTGGCATGATCTCTCGTGTAACGGGAGGCATCTTCAGCATGACCAAAGGCGCGGTGGGCGCCACCATAGGTGGAGTCGCCTGGATTGGAGGCAAGAGTTTCGAAGTGACAAAAACAGCGGTGACGTCGGTGCCAAGTATAGGGGTTGGCATTGTGAAAGGTGGCGTGTCAGCGGTCACTGGGAGCGTTGCTGCCGTTGGCTCTGTAGTCTCCAGTAAAGTCTCTGGCAAGAAGAAGGACAAATCTGACTGAGCCAATATTTATATATATATTTTTTTTCTTTTCTACGAGAACTGACCCAGCAGCGTTTTGGTGCCTGCAGAATGGGCGAACAAAGAGCACACCACATAAGACACTTGTTTCTGTAGCCACGGTGCGGTCTGTTGAGCAAGCAGACGGGGATCGCATGCAGTCATGCAGTGAACACGGACTATGAAGGGTTCATTGAAACTGCAGCGCAGATGTTACATTTTATTACACCAAATCATGTGTTTACTTTGTGTTTTTTTTTTTTTTTTATATATATATATTATAAATTCACAGCACATAGATTTGCAGCCTGGTACTTATATAGTACATGTTCTTTTATCTTATGCTCATGGCACACACCCGGAAATCCACACACCTCAATGCAATTTGTCACCAGACTGTGACATGGAAAGGTTCAAATAAATGGAGTTATTTTTGTGTATGTCCAGAAATTTCATCCTATTCCTGCTTTTTTTTTCTTGCTTCCCATAAGTGTTTGTTTCACTATAATTTTGGAATATTCTTATGTGCTTGGCAGATCTGTATGTGACAGTGTTGTATGTTCCCCTCCCTCCATTATTGGCATTAGGGTAGCCATACACTTAACTTATTGTTAAAGGAACTATATAGGTTCCGGATTAATTTTTTTTTCTCCCACTCCTCTTTAGTGCCTTATAGAACGCCCTCAGGTGCACAACGTAAATGTGGATTCTGCCACCATCCTCACAGATTTATAGAGCCTATTATAGGACGCTGTGATTTTAAATCGCTTTGGTCTTTGCACATGGTTGACACTCCCCTGAGGTGCATTCCTATTTTGTTTAGTTCCCGCCCTTGGACAGGATTCCAGAAGTGGTAGTTTACATATTTTTATACATTGCAAGAAGCTTATTTTCTATGTAGAGTATAATTGTTTGCCGTGTCTTTGGAAAGATATGAATGCTACGCAGATCCGAAATGTAGGAATCCTGTGCTAATTGCAGTTTTCTGCCGTTTCTCTTTTTCCATTTCTCTATTTCCCACCCCTTTTAATATATCTTCCAATTATTTACTTAGTCACCCACCTAAAATGTGAATTATGGTGAGAGAGAAAAATAAACTTTGTGCCTATATATATATTTGTTTCAGATATATTTTTTTTAATTCATATTCTGGGGTTTGTCATGGGTGGTAGACACTACTGTTAAATCTTTTTCATGTAGGGGCAGCATCAGTCAAGACAAAGAGTATTTTATACATACAGTGTCATGCAAAAGTTTGGGCATCCCTGGTCAAAATTATTGTTACAGTCAACAGTTAAAGGGTTGTTTCCATCACATACAATAGGGGCATATCGCTAAGACATGCCCCCATTGTCTGATAGGTGCGGGTCCCACCTTTAGGACCCACACCTACAAGGAGAACTGAGTGGGAGTGGGAAGACCTGTGGCTGGAGGACCCTGTCCACCAGCAAGAGCTGTTCCTACACAAGTGCCGCTCCCGTTCATTTCTATCGGGAAGACAGAAATAGCCGAGCCTAATTTTTGAGCGGAGACGAAAGTCCTGCATGCAGTACTTTAGTCTCCGCTCAGAAATAATGTTCTGAGCGGACACCTAACGGACCCCATTATAGTCTATGGGGTCTTTAGGCTCCGTTACACTCAGTTAGGTGTCAGTTATCTGCAGAATCCGTCCTTTCCGTTCTCCGGCTCCTTAACGGAGCCGGAGAACGGAAAGGAGAAACGGTGATGTGAACGAGCCCTAACTGGTCAGTTTTATCGCACATCGAACGTCGGAATTTAAAAACCCGTAAAACTGTGGTGGAAATGCTTTTTTTTTTTTTCAATTTCACCCCATTTGGAATTTTTTTACCGCTTCCCACTACATCGTATGCAATATTAAATGGTGGTGTTGGAAAGTACAACTTGTCCTGCAAAAAACAAGCCCTCATATGGCTTTGTGAACGCAAAAGGAAAAAAACCTGTGTCCTTAAGGGGTTAAAGACGAAACACACTTTTCAGCATTTTAAACCATATCGGTGTATGATTTTGGATTTGTACAATTATAGGCTACTTTCACACTCGCGTTTTGGCTGTCCTTCCTGGCACACAATTGTAAGTCAATGGCGACGGATCCGTTTTCTCTGGCACAATAGAAAACGAAGGATCCGTTAACTTTCAATGGAGTTCCTGACGGATCCGTCTTGGCTATGTTACAGATAATACAAACAGACCGTTCATGACGGATGCATGAGGTTGTATTATTGTAATGGATCCGTTTTTGAAGATCCATGACTGATCCGCCCAAAACGCGAGCGTGAAAGTAGCCTTAGGCCCCTTTCACACGGGTGTGATTTCCGCGCTGGTGCAATGCGTGAGGTGACCCATTCATTTCTATGGGGCTATGCACATGAGCGGTGATTTTCACGCATCACTTCTGCGTTGCGTGAAAATCGCAGCATGCTCTATTTGGTGCTTTTTTTCACGCAACGCAGGCCCCATAGAAGTGAATGGGGCTGCGGGAAAATCGCTAACAAGTGTGGATGCAGTGCGATTTTTCCGCAAGGTTTCTAAGAGACGGGACCCGATCTTTATTATTTTCCCTTATAACATGGTTATAAGGGAAAATAATAGTGTTCTCAATACAGAATGCTTAGTAAAATGTGGATGGAGGGGTTAAAAATAAAAAAATTAACTCACCTTATCCACTTGATCGCGTAGTTGCGATGTCTTCTTCAAGCATTAGCTGCCATCTAAAGGACCTGTAGTGACGTCACATCACATGGTCCATCACCATGGTGATGGACCATGTGATTGGACCATGTGATGTGACGTCATCACAGGTCCTTTAGCCGGCAGCTAATGCTTGAAGAAGACAGAAGAGATCGCAACTACGCGATCAAGTGGATAAGGTGAGTTCATTTTTTTATTTTTAACCCTCCATCCACATTTTACTAAGCATTCTGTATTGAGAATGCTATTATTTTCCCTTATAACCATGCTATAAGGGAAAATAATAAAATCTACAGAATATCTAACCCAAACCTGAACTTCAGTGATGAAGTTCGGGTCTGGGTACCAAACATGCCGATTTTTACCACGCGTGTGCAAAACGCATTAAAACGCTTTGCACTCGCGCGGAAAAATCGAGCATCCGTCTCTTATCCGGGCGTCAAACACTCTGATAATGGTTGAGGTCCAAAAAGCAGGAGAAGGCTACAAGAACATAGTAAGGTTACCATTGTCTCTTTTCAATGTGTAATTAAGAAATGGCAGTTAACAGTAATAGTGGAGGTCAAAAGAAGGTCTGGAAGACCAAGAACATTTTCAGACGGCTGTTCATAGGATTGCTGGGAGGCAAATCGGAACCCCTGCTTGACTGCAAATTACCTTCAAGAAGATTTAGTTGTGGTACATTGTTCTACAGTTCAACGATACCTACACAAATATGGCATTTGTGGAAGTGATCAGAAGAAAACCTCTCCTGCATTCTCGACACAGCATTCACCGTCAGACGTTTGCTAAAGAAAATCGAAACAAGCGTGATGCATTTTGGATACAGGTCCTGCGGAGGGAAGAATGGATTCAATGAAATTCCAGCAAATTCTGGAAGCAAACATAACTAAAAAAAAAAAGCTGAAGTTAAAAAGAGGATGGCCTTTACAAATGGATAATGATCTTAAACATACCTCAAAATCCACAATAGACTACCTCAAAAGGCGCAAGCTGAAGGTTTTACCAAGGCCCTCATCTGAATATCATTGAAAATGTGGATAGACCTCAAAAGAGCAGTGCATGCAAGACGGCCCAGGAATCTCACAGAACTGGAAGACTTTTGCAAGGAGCAATGGATGAAAATCCCTCAAGCAGACATTGAAAGCCTCTTGGCTGACTACAAAAAGTGTTTATAAGCTGAGATACTTGCCTTTAGAGGGTGCTACTAGGTACTAACCATGCAGAGTCCCCAACGTTTTGCTTTGGGTTTTTTCCAGTTTTTTTTTGTTGTTATTTTTAAAGTCAAACATAAATTTAAAAAAAATTATGCTTAAAATACAAAGGGAATGTGTCATCTTTAACTTTATGCCTTTTGGGAATAATTTCATCTTCAACTTGCTTAACTGTTCACAGTAACAGTAATTTTAACCAGGGGTGTCCAAACGTTTGCTTACCACTGTGTTTCTTAAGAAGCCATGATGCGGTGTTGGAAGACCACATGGCGCTGCAGTTGTGGCAGAGTACTGTGCAGCCGTATGAGCCGCCTCGGGCTCTAATTAACCAATTAGGACCGCATTGTCAATCTTCACTGTTATGGCTGTACAATTGCTGTTGCAACATCACCATGCTGTCATACCCTCACACTGATGGAAACTGTTATGTTTAATAGCATCAGTCAGGGTTTCTGTATTGCAAATATGGTTCTCCACACCGCACAATTTATTTTCTTTTGCTCATACTGCATGAACATATTCCACAGGGCTATAAAATGATTGTCATCACTCGCATGTGGTAATTTTGGTGCCAAAAACACTAGAATGGTCGGTGGAACTCCGAGTAGAAGTTCTCAAAGCGTGAACAGAGTTGTAAACATTTGTCTAGTCACTACCATTGTTTAACTCTTAAAACTGACCTCCTGGCTAATACCATGCTGCTCTATCGCAAGCTTGTTCTTTATACTGTGGTTCTTCCAGTGCAGATTGGGGGTCAGTATTTAAAGGGGTTCTCCGGGAATTAAGAAAATGAAAATGCTGAAATTACTTTATTGTAAATATATTCTTAAATACTTTTCATTAGTTATAATGGCTTATTTTGTTCATTAATCATTAGGAGAAATAAAGTGGCTGCCGTCCTATTAGTACACACAGAACCTGTCCTAATCACACAAGAGGACAAGTTACTTCTGAACTCTGAGCTCAAGAGCTGCCTCATCCTCCTCTCTGCTCTACTTGTCAGGGATTATAATGCTGACTACAGCTGATAAGATCTCCAGCTGAATCTCTGTAGGAATGGAGTTCATGAGGAGACATGAAGTTCAGAGAGGAGGTGGGCATGTGGCTAATTGTATGCAGTCTCCATTACCACAATCTTTCCAGTCCGTCCTCTGTGTACCTCATGAACTTCATTCCTACAGAGATTCAGCTGGAGATCATATTAAACTGTATTCAGGACCATAATAGTGTTCTGAAGTAACTTGTCCAGCTGTGTGATTAGGACAGGTTCTGTGTGTACTAATAGGACGGCGGCAAAATGAACCATTATAACTAATGAAAAGTGTTTGGAAATATATTTACAATAAAATAATATTTATTTTGATTTTCTTAATTTATAGACAACCCCACAACAAGCTCAAGGAAAAATGTTGTAAAAAAAGGATCTTTTCCAGCCTTAGGCTCCATTCACACGTCCGCAATTCTGTTCCGCATTTTGCGGAACGGAATTGCGGACCCATTCATTTCAATGGGGACAGACGATGTCCCGCCCGGGTCCGCAATTGCGGATCCGCACTTCCGGGTCCGCAATCGCGTACCCAAAAAATATAGAACATGTCCTATTCTTGTCCGTAATTGCGGACAAGAAAAGGCATTTTCTATGAGAGTGCCGGCGATGTGCGGTCCGCAAAATGCGGAATGCACATTGCCAGTGTCCGTGTTTTGCGGATCTACAAAACACACACGGACGTGTGAATGTAGCCTAACACACAGGAAAATGCCTCCTTAGCCAATCACTGCTTGTCATATTGGGAGAAGGACGGCACTGATGTATCGGTGAGTGAAGAAGAAACTTTTCCCTAAAATTAGGAAAATTGGCTTCTACCCCATGAGTGTTTTTTGCCTTCCCATGGTTCAAATTTCCAGGAC
The DNA here is from genome assembly GCA_033119425.1 of Bufotes viridis. Classification (NCBI taxonomy): domain Eukaryota; kingdom Metazoa; phylum Chordata; class Amphibia; order Anura; family Bufonidae; genus Bufotes; species Bufotes viridis. Next base: position 467,634,794 of record CM065592.1, on the reverse strand, counting down.
AACAGGCTGAACTGGATGGACAGATGTCTTTCACACTGGGTTCAGACCTGGGCGTTCGTGCAGCGCGTTTAATTCGCGCGTTTTTAACGCGCGAATTAAATCGTGCTGCACAAAATAGGAATCGCGCGTTTAACGCGCGTCCCTATTAAACTCTGTTTATGGGGACGCGCTTTAAACGGGCCAAAAAACGCAAACATACTTGCTTTTGCGTCGGCCGTTTTTACGCGCGTTCGAACGCGCATAAAAACGCGCAAGTGTGAACCAGGCCCATAGGAATGCATGGGTAGTGTACAGTTGTGCATTTTTATGCGCGTTCGAACGCGCGTAAAAACGCTAAAGTGTGAACTGAGGGTCAGTCTTGCAAACTATGTTACTAGGATCTGGAGCTGTTTCTTTAAAAAAAAGAATGTACTGACAGCGAAAAGTTAAAACTTCACAAATCTCTTGGCTCCTCCTGTACAGCAATGTTGTGAAATTCTTTTAGAAAACTCTCAATCTTCCCAATTCACAGGAAGTTCTTGTTGTCTGCCATGTTACAATCGAGCTGCCGCTTGGTCAATATTTCCAGAAGTTTGCTAGCTCACATTACACTGGACCCTCCCACACACTGATTGAGTCTGTGCCAATGCTGCAGTAATAACCAGGCTTTAGTAAGGAGGTTATCCAGGACTGAAGGAATTGATGACCTATCCTTAGAATAGGTCATAAATATCAGAAACTGTCACCCACTGATGATCTGTTTGAAGTACTGGAAACTGAAAGTGGCCCTGGAAAAAGACCTAAAAGTGGCCCCAATGTTATAGGTGGGTCCAATTTGACAGGAGGTGGGACAACACAAGTAGATGCGACCAATACAATTTGACAGGGTCCGCAATACCATAGTGCAACACAGAATACCATCCCACAGAACCAAATACTACAGTGCAGCAGAAAATACCTCCCCAGAAGCTGTCCCTCTGCGGTGGCCAACATTAGCTGCCATGTTCTGTCCTCCTCCAATTGTCACTAATGAAGAGATGGAGCAGGGGCTTAGGAGGTGAGATGTGGGCAACAACCCTAAACCCGCCCTACCTTTAGCCTGCTGCCTGGACTTCCTCTATAGTTCCCCCCGGTAGTATGTACCTGGCCAGTGGCAGTGAGGAGTGCTTTGGTGGCCCTGTGGGCGTTGCCCACCGAGAAAATTAGCTGTAGGGTCTATGGCCTGTCCCAGAAACAGTCAAAGGAATCCACTGTGTAGTGGCCTGGGCTGGTTATTGCACTGCTGCTCCCATTCAAGAAAAATAGACACATCTCTGGTGCTAAACTCTCCCAACTGTCCATAGCAGATACATTTCATATATGTAGAAGTGTATCCTGTGTATGCTAGCAGGCAAGTACGCTTGTGCATGGAGAGAGATCTTCCTGCCGTCACACATTCCCTGAAATCCTTTGTTGGTTCTTGCCCTTTTTCAGCTCTTGGTAAATGTGCAGATCTGTCTCTCATAACCTTCCGGCCTTTTCCAGATTTTTATTTACACCGTCAGGCAGATCTGTATATTTTCATCTCTCCGGAATACGTGGTGGCTCTGCTGAGCATCGGACACAGCTTTTGGTTTGCAGTCACTTACAGGTGGAATTCCCTATTAATCTTGCTGATAAGCAGCATCAGCACTGTCTGCAACAGATTCTGGGAATTTATATAGACTATGGAGGAGATTTATTAAGATCAGCGTTTTCCACGCTGGGCTTAAGTCCTTCCGTGCTGCTGCAGGACGTGCTCAAGGTAAGTAGAGGCACAGGCCTCTACATAAATTTGGCGCTTACTCTGGCAGGCCGTGCGACAGACTTAAAGTCTAACTGCCATTCTATTTTTATTTTTGTAATGTGCAGGGGCATACTGACCATTTTTGCAATATACTTTAATTGCTGAAATCGTACATTTCTATTAATCAAAAATACCTCTAAAGTGGCCCATTTTGAGCCTCAGAAACGCTCCTCTGTCTTCTGTTTACATAACTGTGGAGACATGCTCAACTGACTGTGTTATGTAACCAGACGACAGAGAGGCATTCCTAAGGCACAAAATGGGCAACTTTACAGCTATTTTTCTAATAGAAATGTATGATTTCAGTACTTAAAGTATATTACAAATATGGTCAGCATCACTGCCCCTATACATTACAAAAATAAAAATAGCAGTTACACTTTAAATCTATGCCAGCTCCTTTGCTGGCATAGATTTAAGCCATTTTTCACACCAAAGTAAAAAATGAGCCTGGCCTGTCTGCGTCCCCTCCCATGTCATGTCCCGTACTTTGGAAAAGTGGAGTGAGTGGGGAAAAGTCACAGATTTTGACTCAAAATGGCGTGCAATAAAATCTTCTACTTATATGCTTAATAAATAACCCCCTATGTTCATTTATGGGCTTAGGCGGGGTGCTGAAACTCCTTAAAGGGGTATTCCCATCTCAGACAATGGGGGCATATCGTTAGGATATGCCCCCATTGTCTTATAGGTGAGGGTCCCACCCCTGGGACCCGCACCTACAACAAGAACGAAGCGGGGAGCGCTGTGGCTGGAGGACCGGGGTCCGTCCACCACCAAGCACTGCTCCCATAGAAGCGAATAGGAGCGCACCGTGCAAGCGCCGCCCGTGCTCCCATTCATTTCTATGGGGCAGACGGAAATAGCCAAGCCAGCGCTCTGCTATTTTCGGCGGCCCCATAGAAATGAATGGAGGGCGGCTGTGCATGCGCACTACGCCCTCCGTTCATTTCCCCACTCCGTTCTCATTGTAGGTGTGGGTCCCAGCAGTGGGACCTGCACCTATCAGACAATGGGGGCATATCCTAGCGATATACCCCCATTGTCTGAGATGGGAAAACCCCTTTAAAGGGACCAGTCCTATATGGAGACTTATTGGCAATGCTCAATGGGAAACAAATATGCAAATATACTCATCTCGCCAGCGCCAGCTATTGGCAGTGGCTCCCTATGAGTCAAGATCTGACTTTCCAACAAGACTTGGGATATAGCCAGGCCAGATGTCCATCCGTAGACAGCTGTTTCGGGGACTCATCTTGACTTAAAAGGAGGCCACTTCCAATAGGCGGCGCTGGCAAAAATTGTTCTATTTCTTGGGAGATACCTTTTTACATATTAGTTTTCCATGGAGCATTGCCAATATACCACCGTACCATGGAATACTTCCAGTAAGTCTCCATACAAGACTAGTCTCTTTGAAGGCATCACATTGAGCCAGGCAGAATCCTACTCTGTAGTGAAGGGCAAGCACCCCCCGAAACAGCTGTCTATGGATAGATATCTGGCCTGGCTATGTTCCCTTGTTAAATCCTAGGGCTTCTTGGAAAGTCCGATCTTGACTTCATGGTTTATTTATGGGACGGTCAGATCTTGGTTCATTTATGGGATAATTTCACTGCAGCAAGGATACCTCTATGTGCAAATACACCTCAGTAACAAGTAAAGGCCTGTGGATAGATATTGCTGAAATGTATAGGAAACAGTGTCTCATGGATAACTATAAGAATGCTAGGTTAAACCTATGCATGAATGGGACATTGGGTATTTTGACTCATGTAACGGGAACAGGTCGGTAGATTTATACTGCCCTAGTAGAGTGCAACATGAACTACCTACAGGTTCGCTCATTACAAATAACTATGTTTAGTTCACTTCAAATACTTCAGCCTTTGAGAGAAAACAGGTTAAAAAAGATCCGGGCATGGGAAAAAGTGTTCACTGGGCGACAACTTTCTGGCTTGTGCCAGTAATTCACTCCTTATATGCAAATAGGGAGAAATCTGTCAATCTGGCCGGCAGGGAGTAGCCAGAGGGGAGCAGTGTAGCGGACATCTTCACCCATACCTGACTCTTTTAAAACATTGTTTTCTCTGAATTGACACAGGCTTCAGCGTAAAATCATAGAGTAGTTCTTGTAATGAGGGAGCTTGTCAGTATTTCATGCTGCCTGTGGGAAGCAATCTGCTGTTAAATTCCCTTTAAGTGGTTAATCACAACACATACCATTTAAAAGAGTTTTCCGTTATAATGATTTTTAAGCAACTGCCCACAGCCTGCCTGCTGAAACAGGAGATTCATACTTAACTGCTCCACACTGCTTTGGTCCTCTGCGCCTCTTCTGCTGTCTCCATGTTATGGTCCTTGCACTGTTTGCATCCGGTGGTGCATAGGCATGGTCACACGCACCAGTCCAGCCAATGACTGGCTTCAGCGGGGATGTGGCCACAAGCAGAACGTCACTGCTGAAGTCAGTCGTTGGCTGGAGCGGTGCATGTGACCATGCCCCATGCACTGCCAAATGTGAATGTGCGGGTAGGGGAAGATGGAGACAGCTGAAGCAGCGTGGAATACTGAAGTGGCAGAGAGCAGGTAAGTATTAATCTTGTTTCAGCAGGCAGTCTGCAGGCACTTGCTTAAAGTGTACCTGAGTTTTTACAAAAGGTTTGCATAATGGCGGTGCTTCGTTGTATAATTATAACTGTGAAGGAACAGTTATGTTTGGGTTTCCCTAAAGTCTCTTTCAGCCATATTATTCTCTGTACTAGATGCAGCTAGATGCATTTCTCTCAGAAGCAGTGGTTGTCTCCCTTCTGCCAGCACTGTATGCAGATACCTCACTTCCCACTATGTTTGTTTTCATCTAGGGACTCGGAGCTCAGGAGACTAATAATGAGGGATAAATCACACAGAAGCACTGCCTATACACTGCTTCTGTAGAGCGGAGACGCTCCTGAATGTCTATCAGGCTCACAATCTTAGCTCTGAAATGCCCCTGCTTCCTCTCAGCCATCTTCTGAGTCTCTGGTACCAGGGATGGATCTTGCCTGACAACAGGCAGTGTACTGCAAATTAGGTGAGTGAGACCCCTAGTGGCCATGACCACAGCTTTTTTCAGGCAGAGTTTTTAAATTAAGCGATTTAGAAATTTGCTAGTTATACCGTTCTCTAGCAAATTAAATGAATTTGTGTAAAAGTACAGACTCTTTAAAAGTCATTGTAACTGGAACACCCCTTTAATGGTTATGATTACGTCCGGGTGCTCTGTGGCAGTTTTTGCCTCTTATCTTCTATGGGCGCTAAAACCTGCTTTATGGTATGGCCGCAAGGGATATGAAATCCAGTAGAAAATTCACAACAAAATCCAAATGAGTTCCAGATTTTCTCGTAAATTTTCCTACAGACTTACCTTGGATTTCACCCTTTTCATTCTCAAGGGTGAGGTCTGTGATGGAAATCCGCCTTAATGCATTGACTTGCTGAGGATTTAAATTCCAAATTCCACACTACTTACGCTGCAAGTTTTGGATGAGATTTTTTAAAATCTCATCCATGGATGTCTCATAAGACCCCATAGTAAAACTTAGAATGGGTCCCTGCATCAAACACTTCCAAGCAATGCAGAATGCAAAGCACAACGCCCCATATTTTTGACAATTTTTAAAAAAAAATTATGCAGAAGAGATTTTAATAAAAAAAAATTGTGATAAAAAAGTCGCCCTCCGCCTCACCCAACTTGAGTGTTGGAAAAAGAGGAACAGGTGCATCAAAAATGTGCAGCTAATTTCTCAATGCATTTACACCAGGTAATTGGCATACACACATTAATAAATTCTCCAGCTTCACTTCGTTACTAAGCTGTCCGCCAGCAGCTAGGGGGAGCTTGTCTTTGCACTGACCTCCCCCTAGTGGCGGCTACTTGGAAATGCAGCTTTTCACCTTCGAATGGAAGGAGAGCTCAGCTCCAGCCCCGTAGTAGTCATGGGATCTGCCTTTATTGAAGGTACGCCACTGATCTCAGCCACTTGTCTGGTACTATGAAGCGCACAAATCAACGGCATTTCAGTGCCGTGAGAATGTACCCTTACAGAGAAGCACACTGGATTAAAGGGATTTTCTGGGAATAATTAACTGTAAGCCCCTAGCCTGCATAGCCTACTGAAAGATTTATACTTACCTGCTCCTCATCGCTGCGGTCCCACATGCTGGGGCCGTTGACTGAAGATGGACGAAAGGGAGCCAGCGCCCAGGACCAGAGCGGCAGGGCAGTATGAATCTTTCAGTAGATAATACAGGCTAGGCGCCTCAAATTAACATTTGTTCCCAAAAACCATCTAGGATCCATCATCCATTCTAGTCTCACTTTCTAAGCCCATGGCAATCTTGGACCCCTGGTGGTTAAGCTTGCCATGCACATTAGATGAATGCTGGCCAGACCTCCTGATCATTTAAGGTGCATGAGGACCTTCCAACTTTTCCCCGATGGCGGATGTTGGGGGAGAGATGGATTGAACAGTTTGATTTCAGCATGCCTAATCCCTTTGTTCTAGAAAGGAGTCTGGCTGCGGCTCTCTACCTTCTTCTCATGCAGAATACAAGCAAGTTTGGCCGAGCCAGGTGAGCACCTGTATGAGGGGTGGGGAGAGATAGCTGGCGGCTATCTAATGTAAATGGCCCGGCCTTGTAAAACAGGTATGGTTACTTTCCATCATCTCCAGGCACATTCCTTGCCTATATTATGTTCATTAAAGGTTTATCCAACCAGAAGCCTGCTGAGTACCTTAGAAATGTGTGTGTGTATGTATAATCTATGTAGCATGTTATTTAGATAGATACATATACATGCCTCCCAAGTGTCCCTCTTTTGGAGGGACAGTCTCTTTTTGACCCATGTCCCTCTGTCTCTTTTTGCTCCTTAAATGTCCCTCTTTTTGACCCGGGGAATTAATGCATAAATGTTCATTAATAAATTTACTAAATTGTTCCTTACTAAAGTGTCTGTATGGTTTCTACCTGTATATTAGACCAGAACTTCATTATTTAGTGCAATTTCTACCTTAAAATTTCAATAAATCGATCGTTTATGTGCTAATATTTAAATGGATATTAAAGCGCCACAAAAAAATGAAGGAACTTACACTCACCTAACCAATCCTCGGCTGCTGCAATTGTGAAGGGGGTCAGTAATTATGCTTTGGGCGGAGTTAGAGGCGTGGCCTAGTATGAAAAAAATTGCTGCGATGTATGCTGGTGTTCTGAGAAAAAAACCTTACCCTGAAAAATAACCTTACTCCACGTGACTTCCAGGGGTGTGCACCTGCGTGCTTGCACAGTACAACGGGCGGCAAGCGCAGCGCCACGAACTTAGTGAAGTGAAGATACAGTGCGCGCTGACTCATGGGTGCGCGTGAGGACACCACGCCTGCACCCAGCCGCGCATACGCTGTCAGGGGTAAGGAGATTTCACGGTATTTGTACATGTAAAATCTCCTTACCCTGCCACTGCGAAGGTGCGGATTTTCAAATCTCCCTCACTACACATCAGGATCAGGTTGGTCTCTCCCTGCTCCTAGCAGGGGGTTGGTTGCAGCATTTTGGGGGGCATTGTTTAATGCATGTGGTGTGTGCAGAATTTGTTTTGGGGGGGGGGGGGCATGGGCATACGAGCAGGGAGAGAAAAAATAAAAAAGGCCAAAAGGCCACTAGCCAGTTGAAGCCTATGGTATGTTTAATGTATGTCCTGGGAGCTTTTCACTTGCAGCATAGAAAAAGCTGTATTTCCTACCTGGAAAGCACAAGTCAACAAGCTGCTGTTGATTGATCTAGAATTCTTATCATGTGTCTTTACTACTTTGAGTACATCATAAATTGTAGATTTATATTTTAGATTGATCATAGATTATACAGCAGGGATGCCCAACCTGTGGCCCTCCAGCTGTTTCAAAACTACAACTCCCAGCATTCCTGGACAGCCTACTGCTATCAGCCGGCAGCAGGGCATGGTGGGAGTTGTAGTTTTACAACACCTGAAGGGCCGCAGGTTGAGCATTCCTGTTATACGGTATCACATACAATCACAGATTGTAAGCTATTGAGAGCAGGGCCCCGAATACTAGTGTTTTAATTCTATATTAGCCTTAGGGCTTATGCACACGACCGTACTGGCTCAGTTCTTGTGACGTGGACCGCAAGTAGCGGTCCACAATGCACGAGTACCGACACTATGCACTCCGTATTGCGGTGCAGACCCTATTTTTGGCGGTCAGATACGGCCACACATAGAACATGTCTTTTTGCGGTACGGACTCGAAAGCCCGCGGAAGTGCTTAGTAGTGCTTCCGTGAGTTTCTGATCTTCGGTTGTATCTTGCGGATCACGGACAAGTTTGAGTCAATGGGTCTGCATCCGCAGCACGGAGTGCACACTGCCAGTACCCGCCTATTGCAGACCCGCCATTTACAGTGTGCAATACGTTCGCGTGCATGAGCCCATATACAGTATATTTTGATTTGTAAATGTGCCCTCTGAGTTGTAACGCTCTTCAGAATATGTTGGCACGATATAAATAATGATTATTATTATAATCATAAATTCCGAAAAGCGATGTGGATGAAGCCTGTACGTGTAGAGTTCCTTCCTAATCTCGTAGTAGCCCTTTAGAGAACCCTCTCTTTACAGCGCTGTAACATATGTTGGAATATAAATAGGCAATAACTGAAAGGAAATTCCTGCATGAACCCCTTCTGTACAGTCTGCATTAGATTCATATACTCTGCTTCCTTGGGCTTCCGATCTGTATCTCCACTCCGCTCTATTGCTTGCAGATTGTGGACCCATTCAAGTCAAAGGGTCGGCATCTGTGACACGGAGTGCACATGGCCGGTGCCTTATATTGCAGACTTGCTGTTAGCTGTCCTCAATACGAGCACCATGGCCATACGGACGTGTGCATGAGCCCTTAGGCTGAATTTATATCAGCGTTGTGTGTTCCATCAGAGGAACAGAAAAATGGTAAAAAATGAATCCCTTTTAATCACTACTTGTTTGAATGGGTTATCTTAGGCATCACTTGTGTTGTTTGTGTCAGTTCTACCAGGTTTCCGTTATGTCTGATGGGAGTCCTGTCTGTTGTACTTTTTCTCTTGTCAAAACTAAGGCAGCGTTCACATGAGTTGGAGCAGAACAAAGAAAATAAGTGATGTGCTGGATTCAAACAAAAACTAAGCACAACTGATGCTCATAATAAGCGTACTTTCACTCTAGCGTTTTGGATTCCGTTTGTGAGATCCGTTTCAGGGCTCTCACAAACGGTCCAAAACGGATCAGTTAAGCCCCAATGCATTCTGAATGGATAAGGATCCGTTCAGAATACATCAGTTCGGCTCCCTTCCGCTTCTATTCTGTTTTGGAGGCGGACACCAAAACGCAGCATGCAGCATTTTGGTGTCCGTCTGAAGAGGCAGAGCCTAACGGATCCGTTTTTTTTATTACAATGTAAGTCAATGGGGACGGATCCGTTTTCAATGACACAATATAGTGCATTTGAAAACGGATCCCTTCCCCATTGACTTTCAATGTAATTCAGAGCGGATCCGTTTTGGACTTTGTCATTTTTCTTTAAACCTAATGCAAACGGATCCGTTCTGAACGGATACAAACGTTTTTATTATAGGTGCGGATCCGTCTGTGCAAAAAACAGACGGATCCGCACCAACGCAAGTGTGAAAGTACTCTAAAATATGTTTTTTCCCCATTTTTCTGCTCCTCTGATGGCACAGAAATGCAGAAAACACTATGCTGATGTGAAATTAGCCTTATATTTTGTCGTTCACTGATATGAACCAGTCTAGACTTGACCCTCATGATATCCCATTAATCTCTGTTAATTTGAAATTGCAGCTGACACAACAAATGTTCCCTTTTTTGCATTTTATTAGATAAATGGTAAAAATTCCCTTGGTTCCACAAGGCTATGAGAAAGGTTTCTCAGCTGGTGGACAGAGTCGACCATTTCATAACCAAGTTGGGACAGTGTGGTATTGCATATAATTTGCACAGTTTGAATTATACTGAAATGCAAGTGTAGCCTCCAGTTCTCCACAGTTTCTGCAGATTTTCGGATGGTTGAATATTTGTGAGGATTAGAAGGAAGTGTTGCATTGGTGTTCTCCTCAATCCATGCCGAGAGACCTTCCTTCCAATGAAGGCCAACAAAGTTGTAGATTTCCTTGGTTTTTTTGATAGGATCCTTAGCAAGATCTTCATGCCGTACCAGTATATACTTCCCTCTTAGCCAAGAAGGTCTACTGAAAGCAGTTTCCACTGAGTTACTGTAATCCATACATATGTTCCTGATTGCTGACAGGTCAATGTTGTGAGGCTTTCGGCCTGATGAGTTCCATATATGGTAAGATCTATATATGTCTCCAAAAGTGCTTACTCTTGAGGCCAGTACTGCTCTGGGGTCCCTGACGAGGTGAACTATTTTAAGGTTCAGTCTTGGATCCTCCACTAGAGTCCTCATATGGTTGATCTCAGGAATTCTGATGGTTTTTACGGCCATGGTTTTGTAGGATCGACAGCTTGTAGAGGCCAAAGTCAAGTTTATCTTTCGACACAATGTGAAACATTTGCTTTCATCGAGTTCCTGTGACTGACTGCATACAGGAGGAGAGCATAAGGCTTTACTTGCTCCACTTCTGAAAAGTGAAGATGTAACGTGATCTTTAGGTGCTGGCTTGATGTAGTTTTCCAGGAGATAGAAGTCACAGTCATATAGGTTATGCAGCAGGTCTCTGTAGGCCCCAAGAAGTGATCTCCTGTCTAATGTAGGCAGCCCATTGGCATTGGAAAACATACCCTGTACATGGTAAAGAGGCTCATATAGATAGAAGACATCTGAATTTTGGTTAAAAAGTTGCCCAAGAAATGAAGATCCACTTCTGGCAGTAGCAAGAATAAGGATGTGCTTTCTGCTCTCCTGTCCATTCTCATCTTCACAGAAAACTCCTGCAGCATTTTCTACAAATGAAAGAGCAAATATGAAAATGACTGTCTCTAGGTAAAATATGGTTTGCCAATTGAACTACAGTTCCATCTTGTGGTATGATCATGTTAATACACTCTGTTGACGGTCTTTATTTTCTACTAAGCATAGGCACTTTTTTGCAGCAAGGAACTGTAAGGCTAAGGCTGCATTCACATGACCGTATGTATGTATTTGCGGATCCGCATGTCCGCAAAATACTGGAGTGTCTTCCGTATGTCATCCGCAAAATAACGGTCCGCAAAAAACGGATGAGAAAAAAGGGAGAGAGAATAAAATATTATAATAAAAATACGGAAACGGATCCGCAAAATACGGATAACATACGGAAACCTTTCTGTATGTTATCCGTTTTTTGCGGACCCATTGACTTCTATGGGGCTGCGGACCGATTTTTGCGGACAATTATAGGACATGCTTCATATTTTTGCGGATGAAATATGCGGACACACGGATGCGGACAACTTACGGAAAGTTGGCCGCAAATTTTAAAAGGCCATAGAGATGAATGGGACCGTATCTATTCCGCAAAAAACGGAAACGGATGCGGATCGGATGCGGAATGAAAAATGCGGTCGTGTGAATGTAGCCTAAGACTATGAAAACATTTGTTGCAACGTCAATGTTTCCCTATGGGGAAGAGCCAGACTGTTTGCAGTGGTCTCAAGGCCAACCCCTACCTTCTTATTTGGAAAAACAAGGATGTTTATCCCATGATTGTCCCCAGAGACGTTTATCCCATGGTTATCCCAGCTCCAGCACAAGTGTATAGCTCCAGCAATATACTTCTGCTCTGGATCCCCCCTACCATCTCTCCAGGGATTCATGTGAAAAATGATAAACTAGCATCTTGGCACTTCTATTTTTCATAAGAATTACTTTGTACCTATTATAGCTCCATTTCTTTGTGTAGATCTGTGAGAAGAACAATAACCCGGAAACTGCTGATGATTACAACGGGGAGGCCAATAAGTGTATAAACAGTATGATCATAAAGGGAGGACACTGCAGGAGGAATGCTACAAAAATGTACAGGGAGTGAAATGAGGATTCCTCTGTTCTTTATGTGACCAGACTAATGATCTGACTAGATGTTGTTTGTGGAGTTAGAGCCTATAAAATGTTCATAATCTGCAAGGTCAACAACATGGGGAGGAAATGATGTCCAAAAGCGCCGTTTCTGTAGCTCCACACTTTTCTCTGACAAGATACAAAACTGATCCGTCCCTATTGACTTACACTGAGTCATGACGGATCCGTTTTGCTCCGCACCACATCGCGGACAGAAAAACGCTGCTTGCAGTGTTATTCTGTCCGCAATAGGGACGCAACCAAACTGAACGGAATTCATTCTGGTGCACTCTGTTCCGTACAGTTCAGTTTTGTCCCCATTGACAGTGTATGGGGACAAAACTGACGCATTTTCCCGCACTATTGAGATCCTATGACAGATATCAATAGCAGAAAGGGAAAGCGCAAGTGTGAAAGTATCCTAAGATGTACAGAAATGTAACAGATTGAACAGGATCATAGAGAATGTTATTACAAGCTACTTCTCTGGAGATCACTACTATTCTTGTACTTATCTTCTCTGTTCTGTTTTATTCTACTTGATTCTACTTAATGTAATTGCATTCACTCCAAAATTCAACATCTTACTTACTGGAAATGATCTACACTTATTAAAGGGATTGTCTCACTTCAGCATTTATTATGTAGAGAAAGTTAATACAAGGCACTTACTAATGTTACGACCACCCTGCAATCCAGCAGTGGTGGACGTGCTTGCACACTATAGGAAAAAGCTCTGTCCTCTCTGGTGGTTGGGACAGTGGAAGCTCACATAGGCCGACACTTTTTCCTATAGTATGCAAACAGGCTCGGACTGGCCCCCAGGGGTACAGGGGAATCCCCCGGTGGGCCCCAGGGCAAAGTGGGCCCCTAGTCTCCCACCCCCTGCACAAGTGGCACATAACACATTAAGCTTACTGCACTACATACATATGTACAGTGTACAGCACCTCCACCGGTCTATGTTCATATAAAAAACTTGTTAGATTATTTATTATATTGGAATGTATCTGTACGGTTGGCCCCCAAAATAAATTTTACTGGTGGGCCCTAGGTACCCCAGTCCGACACTGTATGCAAACACAACCACTGCTGCTGGATTGCAGGGTGGTCGTAACTATGGACACGAGCAGTGTGTAATGTGATGGAAAAATAAATCAAGCCAGCAGAGGAGGCAATATGGATAATATTACATTAGTAAATGCCTTGTATTAACTTTCTCTACATAATAAATGTGATTTGCTGCAGTGAGACAGCCCCTTTAACTTTAATAAAATTAACATCTGGTACCAGTGGGTACTAGATGGTCAATGTTGGCCAAGAACAGCGGGTTCGGACGACACACTAATGTCTGAAGGGAGCTTCCGACTCATCTTCTGTTGAGGGAGATGAGGATCGAGAGAAATTAATATTTACGCCCCATCCTTTAGCTCTCTGGGGAGATAAGCTGCCACCAGAACTGTCTGGCAGTAGCTGTCTCTACTCCACATGGGATACACAGACAGTATGTGTATGTTGGAGCGGGGAGAGATAGCTTCTGCCGAACAATAGATATTGAATGTTTATGGCCAGCTTAACACTGAAAATAGCACTGGCCATCAATTGTCTAATGCTACATATACAAACAACCATCATGTGTCTAACAATGAATATATTACCGACCATCAGGAGCCTAACCTGCATATACCACTGACCTCAGATATCTAACACTGATTACACAGACCATAGGCCAGGTGTCTAACACTAAATATATAGTGCATTCAGAAAGTCTTTAGGCCCTTTCACTTTTTTTCATATTTTGTTATGTTGCGGCCCTGTGCTAAAAGTTTATGTTTTTCCCTATCATTCTGCACCCAATACTTTATAATGTCAAAGTAAAAACAGAATGTTCAAAATCCTTTACTAATTTATTGAGAAGGAAAACCTAAAATATTGCATTAACATAAGCATTTAAACCCTTTTCTCCAGTCTTCTTGGGTATGATGTCACATGGTTTGCACACTTAGATGTGGGGATTTTCTGCCAGTACTTTCTTCAGATCCTCTCAAGCTCTGTCAGGTTGGATGGGGACTGTTGTTGGACAGCCATTTTTAGGTCTTTCCAGAGATGTTCAATTGGGTTTAAGTGAGGATGCTGGCTGGGCCACTAAAGAGTTGTCCCTAAGCCACTTCTATGTTGTCTCGGCTGTGTGCTTAGGTTCATTGTCTTGTTGGAAGGTAAACATTCAGCCCAGTTTGAGGTCCAGAGAAATCTGGATCAGGTTTTCATTAAAAATAGCTGTATACTCAGCTTTTCCTCAACTCTGACCATTCTTCCTCTCCCAGCCACTGAAAAACACCTCATATCATGATGCTGCCACCACCATGCTTTACTGAAGAGATAGTACTGAGCAATGCCTACTTTCCTCCAAACATGACACTTGAATTGAGGCTAAAAAGTTTAATCTTGGTTTAATCACACCAAAGTATCTTGTTTCTCACAGTCTGGGAGTCCTTTAGGTGATTTTTTGCATGTCATTTACATGTCATTTACTGAAGAGAGGCTTCTTTCTGGCCACTCTACCATAAAACCCAGACTGGTGGAATGCTGAAGTGATGGTTGACCTTCTGGAAATTTCTCCCATCTGCACACGGGATCTGTGGCGCTCGATCTGAGTGACCATAATGTTCTTGGTCACCTCTCTTAGGCTTTTACATCAGTGTTGTGCTGTCCGGTTTTGAGATTCGGCACAGGCTCTCAAAACTGTAGCACAACACTTCAGTTTTGTATTGTAAATGGGAACAAAACTGAACAAACCATAGTGGAGTGCACCAGAATGTATTCCATTCTGGTTTGTTACATTCCCATGCTGGACAAAATTGCTGCAAGTGTTTTTGTGTGCGGCATGGGAAACTTACCAAGCCGGATACGACACCTAAAACTATGCAAGTCAATGGTGCCAGATCCATTTTTTTCAGAGACGCCCATCGACTTCATTGGTTTCTTCATTTTCAATATAATGCAACTAGAATGAATGCAGCCGGTTGAATTATTACAATGGAAGAGTTTTACTGTGGTTTTGATATCGCATGTCAGATCTCAAAACCGTACATCAAAAACACTGATGTGAAAGTAGCCTCACCAAGAGCTTTTCTTCTGATTACTTAGTTTGGTGGGGAAGCCAGCTCTAAAAAGAGTCCTGGTTGATATAAACTTGGTCCATTTTGGAATTAGATGCAAGTGTGCTCTTGGGAGAATTCAGTGGAGACCTTATAAAGATAAAAATTTAAAAATCATGTCCAATCAATTGAACTTAACACAGATGGACTCTAATCAAGATGTAGAGACATCTCAAAGATTATCAAGAAGAATGGGAGGGAGAGCTAAATATCAAGTGACATAGCAAAGGGTCTGAATACTTATGTCCATGCCAAATTTTATATTAAAATTTTTCATAAATTTACAAACATTTCTAAAAGTCTGTTTTCACTTTCTCCTTTTGACTTATTTCTCCGTGTTGACTGCAGATTGCTTAATGCAAGCATGATTTTATTTTATTTTCTAACAAAATGTAAAAGTGAAGGCCTTGCCACTCACCCCCCCCTAGGCAGCTCTGCAAGTAGTGCCAACTAGTTCTGTGCACAAACTAGGACCGGTTGCTGGCGGTCATTTTAAATAATTCCCGGAAAATCCTTTTAAGGCCTCTTTCACACTTGCGTTCTGAGGATCCGGCGGGCACTTCCGTCCCACCAGATCCATCAGAACGCAAGTCGCCTGAAAGCAGGATCCTAATCAGTCTTCTAATGCTTTCAGGTTACTATGGCAGCCAGGACGCTATTAAAGTCCTGGTTGCCATAGTAGAAGCGGGGAGCGATATACTTAGTCCGTGCGGCTCCCGGGGCACTCCTGAATGATGTCAGAGCGCCCCATGCCCATGGATCACGTTATCCATGCGATCACGTGATCCATACGTGTGGGGCGCCCTGGCGTCACTCTGGAGCCGCACGGATGGTAAGTATACTGCTCCCCCGCTCCCCACTACATTTTACCATGGCAACCAGGACTTTAGCATCCTGGCTGCCATGGTAACAATTGAGAAAAAGCTAAACGTCGGATCTGGCGATGCGCCGAAACGAAGTTTAGCTTAAGGCCGGATCCGGATTAATGCACTTCAATGGGCATTAATTCCGGATCCGGCGTTACGGCATGTCTTCCGGATTTTTGGACGGAGACAAATCCGCAGCATGCTGCGCTTTTGTCAACGTCCAAAAAATGTTCACATACTGAACGGAAGACCTCCTGAACGGATTGCTCTCCATTCAGGATGCATTCGGATAATCCTGATCAGTATCTTTCTGTCCTCGGGGCTCTAGGACGGAACTCTAGGACGGAAAACAAAAACGCTAGTGTGAAAGAGCCCTAAGAATGATTTAATGGATTTAGGTCACAAGCTTAGGGCAAGGACCTCAAAGGTAGTGTTTTCCGAAATACTACCTGTACCACGAGCCACACAAGAAAGGCAGCAGAGATTAGGGAGGTTAACAAGTGGCTCAAGAACTGGTGTAGGAAGGAGGGGTTTGGGTTCCTGGAGAATTGGGCCGACTTCTATGTCGGTTACAGGCTTGATGGTAGGGATGGGCTGCATCTCAGTGGGGAAGGGGCAGCTGTTTTGGGGAGAAGAAGATGACTAGAAGATTGGAGGAGTGTTTAAACTAGGGACTGGGGGAGGGTAATTACATTATAGGAGGTGAAGATAGTGCAGATAGAGACCTAGGAAATAGTGACCCATCCTTAACTCTAATTGTGAAAGGTACATACCTTATGGGAAGAAAAGGGTAAGGAACAAGAAAAGACCAATGTGGATAGATAGAATTGTAAAGTAAGCAATGAATGACAAAAAGAAATCATTTAAATTACTAAAATGCTTGGACTGGGGGAAAATGTCTGTATATGGGTAAGTGGCTCAGTGATAGAAAACAGAGGGTCGTTATTAATGGTACACACTCAGATTGGGTCACTGTCACTAGTAGGGCACCTGTCACGGTCCCTCCCATGACAGAGGTGAGAGGATCTGAGAGACTGGCAGCACGTGAGGGAATTTGACAGTCTCTCTGTTTTCATCTTGCAGTGTTGTTGTTTGGTAATGACCACACGTCTTGTCAGGTGCAGCTTGTGTTCATTACTGAGGCTATTTAGTTCTGACTCACATTGCTTACCATGCGGTTGATATTTCCTGCTGGAGTTGGTTGAGCTGGTGTGTTGTTCCTTTGGATCTCCTGCTCCTTCACTCTTCATTAAGCTAAGTGCATTTTGTTTTGCATTTTGTTGTTTGCCTGTGTGTTGTTGTCTAGGCCTCAGGGAGACACTGGTTCCTTCTTCTAGGGAGGAACCAGTAGTCTCATTCCCTGCCACCCAGTGGCGTTGCTAGGGCTGGTGTCACCCGGTGCGGTAGAAAATGGTGTCACCCCAGACCCCCCCCCCGAAGCAATAATGTTTTAGTCATATAACCAAAAAAAAACAGATACTCACTAGTGCTTAGGCCTCTTTCACACTTGCGTTTTTCCTTTCCGTGCTAGAGTTCCGTCCTCGGGGCTCTAAGACTGAAAGATACTGATCAGGATTGTCTTAGTGCATCTTGGATGGAGAGAAATCCGTTCAGGATGCATCAGGATGTCTTCAGTTCAGTATTCAAACGTTTTTTTGCCGTTGAAAAATCCACAGCATGCTGCGGATTTTCCTTGGGCCAAAAGAATTGAAGGCATGCCGCAAGGACGGATATGGAATTAATGCCCATTGAAAAGCATTAATCCGGATCCGACTAAGCTAAATGTTGTTTCGGCGCATCGCCGGATCTGACGTTTACCTTTCTGAATGGTAACCATGGCAGCTAGGACGCTACTAAAGTCCCGGCTGCCATGGAGAGTAGTGGGAGCCAGGGAGGAGCTACTACCATCCGTGCGGCTCCCAGGGTGCTCCACAATGACGTCACAGCGCCCTACATCACATGGATAATGTGATCATGCAACGTAGGGGCGCTGTGACGTCATTGTGGAGCGCCCAGGAGCCACACGGAAGGTAAGTAGCTTCTCCCTGGCTCCCACTACTTTTCATGGCAGCCGGGACTTTAGTAGCGTCCTGGCTGCCATGGTAACACTGAAAGCATTTTGAAGACTGATCAGTCTTCAAATGTTTTCAGGTGTGTTGCGTTGTGACGGATCCGGTGGGCATTTCCGGCGACGGAAATGCACGCCGGATCCTCACAACGGTAGTGTGAAAGGGGCCTTGGTTATTAATTCACTTACAGTCCGGAGTGTACGAAGTGTCTTCACATATAACTAAAGAGGAATTGCTGCTGTTATGTTAATGGATGCTATAACATTGCACCATCCTTCTGAACATACACATCTGTCAACCGCCTTACCTCATGATCCTGGAGCTGTGCTGTAGAGCTCGGCGGCCACTGTACAGCACAGCTCCAGGATCATGAGGTAAGGCGGATGACAGATGTGTATGTTCAGAAGGATGGTGCAATGTTATAGCATCCATTAACATCAGCAACAAGTCTGGGCTGGTTCAGACTGTGATGTGCCTGTGTGAGTGAGTCACTGCTGTCACGTGGACGTGACCTGGGCCGGTGCAAGCTCAAGCGAAGCTACATCTTGGCGACCCCCCGCGCCCACAGCTCACCTGGTCCTGGTCCTGTGTGCAGCAGCTGGCTTCTCCTCTGTGTGGTCCTGGTATCTTCGCTATGCTTCAATCGCTTGAAGACTGTACTTTTCGCCCTATAAGACTATAACACACACATAGGTTTTAGAGGAGTATAATAAGAAACAATATTTTCCACTATACCTCAGGTCAGACCACCAATCAGACCCCCAATGTTAATCACACTTCGGATCAGCCCCCCGTGTCAGCCGTCAGCCCCCATCAATCATGCCCCCCCATGTCAGTCATCATGCCAGCCGTCAGCCCCCATCCATCATGCCTCCCCATGTCAGCCATCATGCCCTCATGTCAGCCGTCAGCCCCCCGTGTCAGCCCCCATCCATCATGCCCTACATGTCAGCTGTCAGCCCCCCATGTCAGCCGTCAGCACCCATCCATCATGCCCCCCCCATGTCAGTCATCATGCCCTTATGTCAGCCATCATGCCAGCCGTCAGCCCCCCGTGTCCGCCGTCAGCCCCCATCCATCATGCCCCCCATGTCAGTTGTCAGCCCTCCATGTCAGCCGTCAGCCCCCATCCATCATGCCCCCCATGTCAGCCGTCAGCCCCATCTATCATGCTCCCCCGTCAGCCATCATGCCCTCATGTCAGCCATCATGCCAGCTGTCAGTCCCCCATGTCAGCCGTCAGCCCCCATCCATCATGCCCCCATGTCAGCCGTCAGCCCCCATCCATCATGCCCCCATGTCAGCCGTCAGCCCCCATCCATCATGCCCCCCATGTCAGCCATCAGCTCTGATCCTTCATGATCCCCAATGGGGGAAATGTTGGAGTCTGTACCATCGGGGGTTTGACATGATGAGGGACAATGTTGAAGTCTGACTGTGCCGGGGGTGACATGATGTCACCCCCCATGGCACAGATTCCAACATTGTCCCTCTCTTCATCATTGTCCCCTCATCATGTCATCCCCCCCCCATGGGTGGCACATTTCTTTTCTTCCCCTCCAGGCTCCATGGCACAAACAGACATTTTGTGATTGTCCCCCATCATTTCTCTTTTCTCACCCCCAGGATTGAGGCGCACTCAGCAGCTGAGATCAGTACCTACCAATGATCACTGGGGTCTGGGTCTGGCTGGGGTCGGGTCCTCCTCACTCAGCCTGCTCTGCCTTGTGGCCAGTGGAGGGTCCGGTCGCCGAAAAATCAGTGTGTTCTGCTGCCAGCCTGGAGAGGCAGGCAGCCTTTACAGGCCACAGCAGCACCTGAGCTCCGCCTCGCTTCCCTCCTTCTGCCGTGGCGCCACTGCCAGTCATGCCTCCAGCCTCCTTGGGCCTGAGCCGCAAGCACCGCACACACTTAGCCTGGCCGGGGGCGGGCACCCAGCAGCGCTCCACCCGCTCAAGACAGCAGGTCTGGCAGAGGTGATTAATTTAACACCTTGCGGTAAGTGTGACAGTGACTCACAGTAGTCACGGTCAGAGTTTGACAATAGTCTGGCGCCAGGTGACACCCCATCAGACTGTTGTCACCCGGTGCGGACCGCACCCCCCTCGCAACGCCACTGCTGCCACCACTCCTAGGGCCTTCCAGGGTCTCCAGTGCTGGCAGTGAGTATTTTCACCTTCAGGGTCTACTCATACTGGCAGGAGTCAGGAAGAGGTCTAGGGATTCCTTGGAGATCACCATTCCTCTCCCTTAACTTTGAGGCCTAGACTCCAGTCTATTCCTTCTGTGTGTTATCTGGTGTTATTCCCTCCCCATTACCTGTGACAGCACCACAGGGGTCAGTATTGGTCCCTATTCTCTTTATTATATTTATTAATGATCTTGTAGAAGGCTTGCAAAATAAAATATATATTGTAAAATATAAATTTTTGCAGATGACACTAAACTGTGTAAAGTAAACAAAGAGGACAGTATACTGCTACAGATAGATCTACATAGATTGGAGGTTGGGCAGAGAAGTGGCAGATGAGGTTTAACACTGACAAATGTAAGGTTATGCACATGGGAAGAAAAAATACACATCATCCGTACATGCTAAATGGTAACACTGACATGGAAAAGGACTTAGGAATTTTAGTGGACAGCAAACTAAGCTGTAGATACCAGTGTCAGGCAGCTGCTGCCAAGGCCAATAGGATAATGGGTTGCATCAAAAAGGGCATAGATTCTAAGGTTCATCTAAGTGCTGGAATTTGTGTTACCTGACTTCAGGTTTTTGTTCATGTTTAATTTCATGTATGTGATGCGTCTATATCACAATGTTGCTGTACTTGTCTGAACTCAGCATATTTGTGCTTTATTTCTGTATATTATGGCACATGTTTTTTCTGTATTATTGCAAAATCAATAAAAATGTATTGAAACATGACAAAAAGGGCATAGATGCTGGTGATGAGAACATAGTCCTTCCACTTTACAAATCACTAGTCAGACCACACATGGAGTACTGTGTACAGTTCTGGGCTCCTGTGAACAAGACAGACATAGCAGAGCTGAGAAGGATTCAGAGAAGGCCAACTAAAGTAATAACTGGAATGGTTGGTCTACAGTACCCTGAAAGGTTATCAAAATTAGGGTCATTCACTTTAGAAAAAAGACGACTGAGGGGAGATCTAATAACTATATATAAATATATCAGGCGTCAGTACAGAGATCTCTCCCATCATCTATTTACCCCCAGGACTGTGACGAGGGGACATCATCTGCGTCTGAAGGAAAGAAGGTTGGTACTCAAACATAGAAGAGTATTCTTTACGGTAAGAGCAGTGAGACTATGGAACTCTCTGCCTGAGGAGGTGGTGATGGTGAGTTCACTGAAAGGGTTCAAGAGGGGCCTGGATCTATTTCTGGAGTGTAATAATATTATAGGCTACAGCTACTAGAGGGGTCGTTTATTCAGGGAGTTATTCTGATTGCCTGATTAGAGTCTGGAAGATATTTTTTTCCCCTGAAGTAAGGAAAATTGGCTTCTAACTCAGTTTTTTTTTGCCATCCTCTGGATCAACTTGCAGGATAACAGACTGAACTAGACGGATGGATGTCTTTTTTCAGCCTTATAAACTATGTTACTATGTAAAATACAGCTCATCGACTGGGTGCAGGGTGGTGAGACATGAACCTCTAAGGCCTCATTCACACATATGTGGATTTTGGTTGCTATGTAGCCATGCGCTTCGTGCCGCCGCCGCTGTACAGTAATACACTCGTATAGATCAGACGTGTGTATTACTGTACAGCGGTAGCGGCACAAAGCGCACAGCAACATAGCAACCAATGACGTCGTGCATTCGGCAGGACGGGTTTTCATGGACCATGGTCCGTGAAAATCCACATATGTGTGAATGAGACCTAACACAAGCTACAACAAAATTATTTCTGATCAGCAGTGAAAATTTGTAGACGACAGAAAGCAAGGAAGTGATTTTTTCACCTTTGATGTTTCCACAGCGATTTTCGGCTGTCACGCTCCTGCAAGGTGATATGAAGTTCATCCTGATGGACTTAATGGCTGTGTACTGGATTCCCAGAGATGCAAACAGTAACAGCACAAGCACTTTCCATGAACACTCCATCATTCAAAATTTACATAGCATTAGCTGTATGTGTTACCTTGTATCCACGGCTCCTGTGTAAGACATTAAAAAACCGTGACTTAATTATTTTGTTACATTGATAAATGGATTCCACTTTATTGTTAATATAGTACAAACACAAAAGGTGGCCATACGCATTTAGTATTTGACAGCCGAACAATTGTTCTACTGACATCTCTCTCTCTTCACGACCTTCTGACTAGCCCCTACACATGCATGTTTGGTGCAGCCGAGCATGTATGTGCTGTCAGTAAGGAGAGAGCCAGACACAGAACTAAAGGATATGGGAAAAAAATCACTTTGCCTAATCTCTACCCAGCATCATCAGGCGAGAGTCAGGAGCTCCCCATATATAGTACATTATACTACAGGCTGGACCCACCATTCTCAGCAAGTTAGGCTGACAATACACTAATGTGTATGAGGTACTTTAGCCGCACACAGCATGGAGTTTTTAACCTTATGCCCCGCCATTTTATTAGGACATGCCCCAAAGCTATGGCATTCGAAGCACATGATGTGCATATGATCCGCTGTATCACAAATCTAAACCCAAAACAGACCCCAGACCAAATCCCACAAGCTAATACAGATCCGAGACCAGATCTAAAAAGCGAAGACCAATCCCCCTAAATAATTACACACCTTTAAACAAGACTGTGAAGTCATCTTTCCTCCTTCCTGCAGTCCTCTTGTCTTCCAAGCACAGCCGCAAACAATGTCCTGATACTAGTCAGTACTAGGACAGCAGAAGGGGGAGAGGTGAGTATTTTGAGTTGAGTCAGGGAACCAAAAAGATTTATCTGCTCTTCTTTTTTTTTCTGGTAGTCTCCAAGACCTTGCAGGGGAGTTTGTAGGTATGACATAGTATAAATATAACCTGGGTAGCAGGGGGTGCTTAAAAAGTGACAACTACTCTGAGCAGGACAGGTTTCAGTTCTATTTGGAAACACTGTCAATACCACCCTTGGCTTGACAATCACATAGCATGTTTACCGAGATGGCCATTGGCCACCAACCCTTGTGAGCTTGACATCTGCCTGTTCCCACTTTACTACGAGTGTTCCATTGACCACACGCCACTGCTTTCAAAGGCTATGATGGTGTACAAGAAGACGGAAATGGAGGCTGGAATGGAGGACTGTTCTCTTTAATAATGAGCAGGTGTGGACTGGCCAGCGACATTACAGGGAATTTTCCCTGTGGGGTGATGCCCATATGGCCACCACAGCCATCCTCACCGTCACTGGCCAACTAAAAACTACTGGGGGCACTATAGGGTCATTATTAGAGTAAGTCCTGGCTGCATACAAAAGGTAGGGTTGGCTTGGAGCTGTGGCTGTATCTCACCTCCTAAGGCTTGTATTACACTGTTCAAAAGTTAGCCAGATAATGCCTAGCAAGTGTTCTGGCAATCCAGATTTTTAAACAGCACTCTCCTCCACTAACAAGCAGGCGATTGCCGGGAAGGGACGCTTCCATCCTGACAATTGCCTGCCTGATTGTCTGGTGTAATACTAGCCTAAGCACCTGCTCCATATTTTAGAGACAATTATGGGAGGAGGAGGACAGAACACAGGAATTATTAATGGCCCGCAGAGAGGAACAAGCTTCTGGGGAGGTATTTTGTGCTGCACTATGGTATTGCTGACCCTGTGTTGCCCCGCCTTCTGTCAATTTGGACCCACCTATAATATTGGTGTCCACTTTTAGTTTTTTTTTCCAGGGCCACTTTAAGTTCCTAGTTCGCCCCTGTAAATGAGTCCTGCTTTTGTCTCGGATGCAACGATAGCTGGAGATTGGTCGGAAGACCATGTAGGCAACACCATAAAGAGGCCTTCACAAAAGGGAATATCACACTGATCCTACTCCCAGGATTACGGTGTGGGTGGGCACATGTATGGTAGATGGGCCCCTCTAGTCTTCATTTCACGTACAATTGCAGCTTGGCATTACATTGATTTGATTGTGGAACCAGTGGTATGGCCATTTATCCAAAGTGTCCCAGGAGCCATTTTTAACAGGAGAACGCCAGGCCGCATATTTTTCGCTCTACTGTGAGCAGCTCAGCATTGCCTAAATGTGCTACTATGGCCTGCAGCATCTCTGAACTTATCTTTCATCTGTGACGTTATTGGTTGGCAATTGCAAAGGGAGCCGTTAGCAGAGGATCATTCAGAGTGGCAGAACATTCCTCGGTCAACCATTATTAACCAATGCGTGTAAGGCCCCATTCACACGTCCACAATTCTGTTCCGCATTTTGCGGAACTGAATTGCGGACCCATTAATTTCAATGGGGACAGACGATGTCCCGCCCGGGTCTGCAATCGTTTCCGAAAAAAATAGAACATGTCCTATTCTTGTCCGCAATTGCGGACAAGAAAAGGCATTTTCTATATATATTCCCGACGATGTGCGGTCCGCAAATTGCGGAACGCACATCGCTGATCCACAAAACACTTGCGAACGTGTGAATGGAGCCTAAGTGTGTGTATTTTTGGGTTTGGCGCTCATTCTTGATGCTGAGTAAATAGAGATGTTTTGAACATTTTGTTTGCGTTTTTTTAATCATTTGCATATTATTAACATGCCTATCGATCCTATCATTTCCACAATTCCACACTTTTCCCTTATGGTGTTGCAATTTTAATGTTGATGAGTAAATGAGATATTGCAGTATTAATCTTCTCTGCCAACATCCTGCACATAGCCCAGAGAAGCTTAAAAGGAATCTGTCACTTACAAAACACCTTCCAAGCATTACTTTAAAGTAGCCAGCAGTGTCTTTTTAAAGATCCTTTTCTTCCTCTGGTCATCTGCGCCAAAATCTTGTAAAGCAAACTTTAATTCCCTGCACGTGCTATGTAACAGCAGAGTTTGAAGTCCAGTGGGCAGCGGCCTTCTCTCTTCAAGTCGGGATCAAGTCGCCTCTGATTGACAGCTAATAGTTTTCGGCTGTTCAGCAAAGCCAGACAATGACTGGCGCATGTGCCCAACGTCTCTATTCCCGTGAATGTCTTGACGCGCTCTCGCACTCAGGAGCCTGTCTGCTGAAAACTACCTAACAGCGGCATACAGTAGTGTGCAGGCACGGGAATAGAGATGCACAAGACTTCAGCCACACAGGGTGCAATGCATATGGTGACATCCATGGCAAATCTGCAGCAAATTCTCGTGGTGGATTTCTGCACCAGATCTGTGGCATAAGGTGGTGTTGACTATAGTTACAGCAAGGAACAGGGAAAATTTTGGGAACAGGTCGGGGCTTATACTTTACTTAATCTGCTCTCCTCCCACTTTCTACCCTCCATGCTCACCCCATATACTGCAAGTTACAGCTATGCAGTCCCTCTCTTCATTTTTGGGATAGGTTGCTCCTAACTCACCTGCTACAGCAGAAGCTGCAGCAGGCCTTTTCCAGCACTAACCCCCAGTGGGGTTGTAGTGGTGAGTGGTGATTGGCTGCACTTCTCCCTAAGATGGTGCTTGATTGGCAGCTATATGCAGCTTATTCTTATTGCCCTGGAGTAAATGACATATTATTATAATTAATTATTATTATTACTATGAATATTCACCCATTTAATAGATCTGCCAATTACCTCTTACAACAATTTTACAATATTGTACATTTCCAAATTATGCTCCTTCACAATATGAATTCTTTTGTTATATTATCCCCTCAAACAGTGCTATAAACCTACCATTAATCAGCAAGTGCAATAATGGTTACCATTTGTCAGAAAAGAAAGAAAGCGTCATTAAGACCGACACCATTTTAATTAATAATCACAATTATCTATCGTATGTGAAGGCATTTATAGTGCTCCAGATGTCCTCTAGCATAAATGGCATTATCATTGCTGTGGCTGGAGAACTGCTGGAGCATGAACAGTGAAAGACTTTTGTTTGTCCTGGATATTAATACCAACCACAATGAAAAGACTGTGAAAAGTAAAGAATAGATGTCTCTCCTCAACCGCCTTTCAAGAAGGATCCTATTGTGCCAGTGTTGGTTGTAGTCTTGTGACATATTTCATTTCTAGAATAAGCTGTCAAGTTACAGGCGATAAGATCTTAGGAACAATGTATGAATAGGATCCTTCGGCAGATTGTATGGAGGAGAAAGTTTCCTATTGTCACTAGAATCCAAAATAATAAAGTCTATGCTTCTCGTTGGAAACAAAGACAAAGATGATTGACAGGGACAAGTGTGTTCTGGTAGCTTATTATATTCAGCATCATAGGTGGAAAAAGGATGTTACTCTGAAGAATCAAACAGCAAAATTCAATGTATTATGATAAGAATTCTAAGATTTTGCTAGAACTTTTTGGAATTTTTGTGCATTCTCTCAGATAAAATGAATGAGAAGAATATGTTAACAGAGGTTGGTTAGCAGAAACTCTGGCTTGACTGTATCAATAACCTTGGAAAAAGCAGATGGTTCCTGGTGTGGATGCACAGACAATTGATTAAGAGAAACCTGATTCTACTACCCATGACCTCCAAATACTGCCCTTCTATATGGTTATCACCTCCATTAAAGAGTATGACTTCTATGGGACAATGTACTAACCTTGCTCCATGACATGTGTACTAGGAAGGAAGGAGAAGGAGCTGAACTGTCTTCTTCACCTACGTCACTGTGGGATCATATTTTATCTGCCTTCAGTTTTACAACAGAAATCTTTGTAATTTGTGTTTTGGTGATAATGAAATAACTTTTTACTCTGCCACAGAAAACCTATAGGAAGTGTCAGCCTGTTGACATCCATTTTCTCAATTCCCTTTACCACTTCATTACCAGAGTGTTCATCCCCCTTCCAATTTTTCACTTCCAACAATAGGCCTATCTAACTGCAAATAGCTCATTAATTTCTAAGCCAAACCTACATGTAATTGATATTAAAAGTGACTTTTATGTTGACCCCCTGAGGTATTCGTCCTGGGGAAATGTGAACATTTTATGCTTTTGGCTTTTTTGGAACAATTTTTTTTCAAGCATTTGTATATTTTATGCACAACATCCCCCCTGCTATACCAAATATGACTATAACAAATACCTATAATTTTAACATTTAGTATGAAAGGAAAAGGAAGAAAAATGTTGGTAAATGTTGTATATTTCACACACGCAGTCTGCTATACTATTGCTAACTAGTAACTATACCTGTAACTTTTTTTTTTTATTTCTTTATTTCACTTTTTATTGTTTTTACAGTATTTTTTAATTAGTTTTTAGATTTTATTATATTTTTATGAAAAAAGTTTAACCTGTTCCTACCACAGTCAGGGTAGAAAGGGTTTAATTCACAGCCTACATGGAAAAGATTGTGCCCTTCCCGGCCTGATCACCTCACATTGCGATGGATCACAGTGACACTCTGTTACAGCGATACCACGCAGGGAGACCATTTTGGCTGTCCTCTGGATACTTACTGTGACCACAGCTGTCTAATGTAACCCACATATTTTATACGTCGGTTCAAAGATAATAGCTTACCACCCCAACATATACAGTATAGTAGTGCAACAGTAAGTAAGAGGCTAAGGATTTTTTCCCAATAATATATAATTAAAGCAATAATGCTTGATCATTGCATATGACATATTTCTGACTAATATTCTTTAGATTTAAATTATTCACCATTTTCAAGATCTCTACTTGCTGTCTGTTACTGGAAACATTTTTACTTATATTTACCTGACGTTAGATAACCCTTCCATGACTGAGTAAACGACTTGTTAAAATATAGTAGTGCAGAAAGCTATGAGTGTGGAGTCACTGATAGGAGAGAGATTTGTGATGCTGCTGTGTTTAGTTCATAGGGGGATTAGTGATGAGCGACAGGGGCAATATTCGAATTCGTAATATTTTGCGAATATTTGGGCGAATATCCATCAAATTATTTTCTTGATTGCGAAAATCGGCAATGTAATATTGCTACATTTTTCAAGATGCTAGAAGTTGGAACGGCAGAACATTACAATAACTTTATATGCAGATAGAGTGCTCCAATATATTGCGCAATCTTGTAAAAGTGCAAATCGGCAATTAATGATGTGCATATTTTTGCGCAATATGTGCAACTTCACATTTTAGCAGGCCTGCCTACATATTAGCGATTGGTGCACTAAGTATTGTTGCAAACCTAACACCCTGCACTGGAACCTATCAGCTACGCTATATCACCATCTAACCTACACTGACTATCTCCCACTAACTATCTGTAATATATATATATATATATATATATATATATATATATACACTAACTAACTATCTACTGTAATGTGGCACAGTAAAGCACAGAGCACAGCATCAACACTGCTGTCTCTCTCAGGAACTAAAAAAAAACTGCAGAAAATGGCTGCTGGGGAGGTTCTTATATAGTAAGGGGTAGGCAACTTTCCTATTGGTTGCTAGGATGATGCTAAGCTTAGACAAAGACATTGCAGCCTTCTCATTGGCCCACAAGCAAGAAGCAGGGAGAGATCATGGGTTCAGAGAAAAAATAAATCTAGAATATTCGCAAATACGAATATATAGCACTATATTCTAAATCTTCGTGAATTCTCGAAGTGGCGATATTCGCAATTAAAATTTGCGATTCGAATATTTGCCTAGACTGATACACTGTACAAACTCTAGTATGAGAGAACAATTCCAGCACCACATTTAGATAAATGTAGCTTTTATTGAATCCAATATAAGAAGATCCACATGCAGAGCAGGTATAACACGGTTTATGCATTTCGGCTTGATGATTTAATCATAAGGCGTCTAGCCGAAACGCGTAAACCGTGTTATACCTGCTCTGCATGTGGATCTACCAGTACTTAAATTGGATTTAATAAAAGTTAAATTTTAACCGGATGCTGTGCTGGAATTGTTCTTCATACTTACCGATGGGTCCTGCTCTGGGATTTCCACGCGCCAATGCTCGGTGACTGGGAGATGGTGAGCTGACTGCAATGAACTGTTTATGAACCCTATCAGCTGTGTGGAAGTAGATCTATATTAGGTTGTCAGCCACTGAATGCAATGGTGGATGTTTCCACTTAATGGCAAAAAGCAGAGATTTTATTTTACATTGTATATTAGCAAGAGTAAGAAGCAGTTTCAGTTTCAGTTTTCGCCTCAGGCAGCAGAAAGGCTAGGTACACCCCTGGTTCCACACTAATATAGTTATTGGTCTCATTCAGCACCCTCTGGTGGCTATAAGCATATCCTGCAAGCCATTCGTTTTTCCAATGACTGTTTAAACTGTCGCCATGGGCGTAGCTATAGGGGGTGCAGAGGTAGCAGTTGCTACCGGGCCCAGGAGCCTGAGGGGGCCCAAAGACCCTTGTGCCGCATAAGAAGACACACAAAACACTGAGGGAAGGGGACCCAAGCTGAACTCTTGCACCAGGGCCCATGAGCCGTTAGCTACGCCCCTGACTGTCGCCTAGATTAAGCCCTGTTAAAGGAGTATACTTATATGGGACATTCATGGCATATCCACAGGATATGCTTAGACATTCAGCACACACGCAAAAGTGGATCAAAATTATATCTTTTTAATCTTAGGCGAGATGTTTGTATATAATTTCCATTGTCTCACCAAAAAAGTAAAAGGAAAAAGAGAACATTCATTGTTTCAAGAATCATTTCTCAACATGATGACAACGTTTCTCATGTTTGGCTATTTTCAGAGGTGTTATGGATGTGAACGGAGAGAGCGGTAAAGATGCAACCATCTCTCCATTCCTAGCTGGTGGCGATGGGTTCCCTTTCTGAAGATAGGAGCAGATCTCAGAGGTGGTACCCCCAACCAATTAGACATTTATAAAATATGCTGGGGATATGCCATAATTATTCCAGATTGGAAAACCTCCTTTAATTGCAGTACTGCCGATAGGGAGTCAGGATCGCTCATTTCATACTCTGTTTCATTCCCTTATTGTGCTCCTTCAAAGCTTCTCTGGACTGCCAGGACTGCTAAGCTTGAGCATATAATGAAGAGGATCTCTTGAGCACAAGTTAAACAGTCCTGACAATGTGTTATGGACAGTGGTTCTGGAACCACTGTACCAACCAATGGATTTGGCTTTGGGCTAAACTTAAGGGTGTTATCCTGGCGGCTCCCTAGTTTTGATCCAGGGATCTGGACTTCATTGCAGCAAACGCACTAGTTTGCTACCTCTTGAAGTAGACTCCATGTGGTTGGTTCCCGACCCATGGGGGCCAGAGACACCAGTCCAAAGCAAAACTCGTAGTCAGTAACAGCCCAAGGTCAAGGTGGGCAAAGTTTGTGCAAATCCAAGAAACAAATCCCGGAAAATAAATATGAAACATCCTGCACGAAATGATAGTGATTGTTGCGAATGTACATGGCTACATTTATAAAGTCACAGTAGCATTCATGTGCACTTTTGCCCCACCTATCTAATAGGCGACCTTGATTAGGTGGTACATATAGCTGTGTGTGCTCCTCCTCTTATGGGCTGCTGTTGCACACAGAGGTAATAGGAGCAGCACACTATATGTGCAGCGTCTGCGCTCCTTAATATAAAGGCACTAGACATTATGCCCGTTACAATAACGGGCGCTAGAACATTAGTGCTGGCACTGTTATGGGGGGAGGGAATCTGTGGATGGCACTGTTCTGGGGGATTTGTGGATGACACTGTCATATGTGTGCCATCCACAGATCCCCCCCCTCAGTGTCATCCACAGATTCCCCTCAGTGTCACCCACAGATTCCCCCCCCCCTCAGTGTCACCCACAGATTCCCCCCCCCTCAGTGTCACCCACAGATTCCCCCCAGTGTCACCCACAGATTCCCCCAGTGTCACCCACAGATTTCCCCCAGTGTCACCCACAGATCCCCCTCAGTGTCACCCACAGATCCCCCTCAGTGTCACCCACAGATCCCCCCAGTGTCACCCACAGATCCCCCCTCAGTGTCACCCACAGTTCCCCCTCAGTGTCACCCACAGATCCCCCTCAGTGTCACCCACAGATCCCCCATCAGTGTCACCCACAGATCCCCCTCAGTGTCACCCACAGATCCCCCCTCAGTGTCACCCACAGATCCCCCCTCAGTGTCACCCACAGATCCCCCCCTCAGTGTCATCCACAGATCCCCCCCCCTCAGTGTCATCCACAGATCTCCTCCCCGCCCAGCTCCGCCTCCTAGCTAATTTATTCACTGCACTTCTCTCTGAAATTGAAGAGAAGCGTCGAAATCTCGCACAGGCGCACTGGCAGAGGCTAGAAAGACGACGCATGCGCACTTCGATGCCTCTGCCAGTGCAAGATTACGGTGCTTCTCTTCAATTTCAGAGGCAAGTGCAGTGAATAAATTAGTTAGGATGCGACGCTGGGTGGGGAGGATCGGCGCCGATTGCCCGGGCCCCCGGTGGCATAGGGCCCCATAGCTATTGCTATGGCGATCCCTACTCCACTGAATAGGATGCCGCCCATGTAGTGTCCTTGGAGTGTGTGCTGATTGGTCTGTGCACATAGGGATTTTATTAGTATAGATAACGACATAGAAAGGTTTAGTGTAGGACCTGCCTGAACTGAGACCACCTTGGCGCTAGGTAGGTGGGCACAGATGTGTTTTGATCAAAATGTGTTGGCTAAGTGTCTTAGATTTTATCATTAGAGTGAGGGCTTAGTCCACATGTTATGTTTGCATCTATCAAATCCAAGAAACAGTTCAAACATCAGGGCAGGCAGCACAGAATTAGTATGGTGAACAGACACAGGTCTGTCAGAAAGTAGAGGGTCAGAATCCAGGAATCAGGCAGAAGTTGGGACACAGGCAGACATACAGATTATAGAACCTTTGCAGAATTTATCAAGCTAGTGAAACCTATTGCTCAGACAAAGGGTGGGACAAACATCACAGCATATATATCAAAGATGATTAGCACA
Source organism: Bufotes viridis (assembly GCA_033119425.1). Lineage (NCBI taxonomy): Eukaryota > Metazoa > Chordata > Amphibia > Anura > Bufonidae > Bufotes > Bufotes viridis. Next base: position 467,602,698 of record CM065592.1, on the reverse strand, counting down.
TTAGTGCAGGGAATTAGTCTTTGGAGTACTGCATTGGGAGGTGAGATTCAATGAATAATACTGTATTCCCAAGACACACGCAGGAAACCATTGTCCAGGACTGCTGGTGGAGGACTGGAACTGCGACAGACTTAGGGTGCATGGAGCAGTGCCCATGGCAGCCCAGGAACACAGGGCAGTAGCAGCCACAAACCGCCATTGTGACACAACGTATTACATAGGAACTTTGAGGGCAAACAGTAGGGAAATATGTGTGTGTGTGTGTATATGTGGTATGAGACTAAAAAGCAGTGCTGTAGACTGCAGTTGTTAGGGTACTTTCACACTTGCGTTTTTCTTTTCCGGCATAGAGTTCCGTCATAGGGGCTCTAAGCCGGAAAATAACTGATCAGTATTATCCCCATGCATTCTGAATGGAGAGAAATCCGTTCAGGATGCATCAGGATGTCTTTTATTTACAAAGCCTAAAAGGCTTAACCCTATCTTGACCCAGGTGTAAGGTGGTGATTAAGACTTGACTTTTATTAAATATCTAATAATAAAATGGCTGTGAGCCAAGACAAACAGTTAAACACTATGCTGGCTCACTACTAGCTGTCTGTGCTAGCGCAAGTATGAGGCCAGTGGAAATTCACTATATAGCTAGCAGCTGCTCAGACTGACATGACTGAGACATGGTGCATGGATGAGCTAGGTGAATGAGCCATCTGCGGTTTGATCCTAGATGGTGACAATCCTGTGAATGTTGCTGTGCTGAGAACAAATGCACTCAATGACCAGCACACTTGTCTGACACTACGTCAGTAGCTGTCGAATCACATTCATGGAACAACACACACACCGTACACTGTGACCTATAGTCAGATGATGTGATGACTTGGCTGGCGAGCTATGCGAAATCAGCTGGCCTTATCTAACGCTGCAGTACTCAAAGAAGGTGTCCTACCTCAGAACTACCTAAGGCCCCTTTCACATCTGCATTTTTCCTTTCCGTCCTAGAGTTCCGTCCTCGGGGCTCTAGGACGGAAAGATACTGATCAGGATTATCCCAATGCATTCTGAATGGAGAGAAACCCATTCAGGATGCATCAGGATGTCTTCCGTTCAGTATGTGAACGTTTTTTGGACATTGACAAAACTACAGCATGCTGCGGATTTGTCTCCATCCAAAAATCCGGAAGACATGCCGCAAGGACGGATCTGTAATAAGTGCCCATTGAAAAGCATTAATCCAGATTAGACTTTAAGCTTTTCGGCGCATCACTGTATCCGACGTTTAGCTTTTAAGAATGGTAACCATGGCAGCCAGGACGCTACTAAAGTCCCGGCTGCCATGGAAAAGTACGGCGCATTGTTCACATAGCATAGCTATGTGATCCATGCGACGCAGGGACCGGATGACGTCATCGAGGAGCGCCCCGGCCGCCGCACGGAAGGTAAGTAGCTTCTCCCCCAGCTCCCCGCTTCTTTCCATGGCAGCCGGGACTTTAGTAGTGTCCTGACTGCCATGGTAACCTGAAAGCATTTTTCAAGACTGATCAGTCTTCAAATGCTTTCAGTTGTCTTGCGTTGTGACGGATCCGGCGGGCATTTCCGGCGACGGAAGTGCACTCTGGATCCTCACAAAGCATATGTGAAAGGGGCCTAAAAACTGCATTAGGGTGACCAACAATTGCTAAAAACTGCAACTGCCCCCCCGACATGTTTCGCCAGATCTCTAGCTTCTTCAGGGGTTTAATTCTGCCCTAAACCCCTGAAGAAGCCAGAGATCTGGTGAAACATGTCGGGGGTCAGTTGAAGTTTTTAGCAATTGATGGTCACCCTAATGCAGTTACCATCTAGGATCAAACTGCAGGTGGCTCATTCCCCTAGCTCATCCATGCATTGTGTCTCAGAGTCATGTTAGTCGAGCGGCTGCTAGCTGTATAGTGAATTTTCACTGGCCTCATACTTACGCTAGCACAGACAGCTAGTAGTGATTTAGAGATTGTGCACATCTCCATTTCCCAGCATATCAATCACTTCAGTGCTCTCAGTGACAGCATAGTTTTTAACTGTTTGTCTTGGCTCACAGCCATTTTATTATTAGATGTTAATAAAAGTCAAGTCTTAATTACCACATTACACTTGGGTCAAGATAGGGTAAAGCGTTTTAGTCGTTGTAAATAAGTGTTATATGTTCACCCTTACTCAGGTTAGGTCCCTTCATTTTTTAAACAGTTCAGTCTTTTTGACATCTCAGGACGGAGATAATACCGCAGCATGCTGCGGTTTTAGCTCTGGCCAAAATTTCGGAACACTTGCCAGAATGCTGGATCCGACATTTTTCCCCATTGGAATGTATTAGTGCCGGATCCGCCATTCAAAATACCGCAAAGCCGGATCCGTCCTTCCGGTCTGCGCATGCGCAGACTAGTATAAATGTGAACAAAATATATAACGGATCCGTCTCTATGCGTGACAAGTAGAGAGATGGATCCGTTCTTGCAATGCATTTGTAGCCGGATCCGTCTTCAAATGCTTTCCGTCTGCATGCAGTTCCAGCGACGGAACTGCTTGCCGGATCACTGCCGCAAGTGTGAAAGTACCCCAAGTGGTTTTCCAGACGAGAGACACCCTTTAATATCAGATTCCCACTACATCCACTACACATAGACAAATGTCTATTTACACCCCCCGAACATTAATATTCATTCGTTGTTTTAGTTCTGTGTTTTAGCATTTATTTGCAAATATTTTTTTTGTTATAATTACCTTGGGCCACAAAACTCATCGCTGTTTGATTATACTATTTACATTCCTTGTTTCATTTACTTTGTGGAATCCAATTACATTTTAGTTCTAACCTGCACCAAATTTGCAGTCTTAAAGAGGTTGTCTCTCTTTAGCAAAATGGCATTTATCATGTAGACCAGGGATGCTCAACCTGTGGCCCTCCTACCACTCCCACGATGCCATTCTGTAGGATGATAGTTGTAGGCTGTCAGGGAATGATATGAGTTGTAGTTTTGCAACAGCTGGAGGGCCACAGGTTGAGCATACCTGATGTAGACAAAGTTAAATACATAGCACTTACTAATGTATTGTGGTTGTCCATTTTGCCTCCTTTCTGGCTTGATGCATTTTTCAGTTGCATTATACACTGCTCGTTTGCAGGTGTTACTGCCACCACTGCAGAGGACATACGAGGTGACCATGAGACAACCCCCTTAAATGACTCCAAAGGTGCTGAATGACCTTAAAGGGGTTTTCCAGTAATAATTAGATTTTATGTAACACCCAAAGCCTGCCACCATATCGAGCTGGCCATGAGAATGGTCGCTTACACCGCTCCAGCCAATGACTGGCTTCAGCGGTGACTTACTGCTTGTGGCCACATCTATCTATCATCTAAAGAATGTCACCACTAGCCCACACTGCAGCTTCTAGCCCCACTCCCTTAAGCTTAAAAGGGTTTTCTTACATTTTAATACTGATGACCTATCCTCTGGATATGTCATCAGTATCTGATTGGTGGGGGTCCGACACATGGGACCCCTGCTTATCAGCTGTTTAAGAAGATAGAATTCTTGACACCTTCTCGCATGTACAGCACCATACATTGTATAGTGGCTGTGCTTGGTATTGCAGTTCAGTCCCATTCACTTCTATGGGCCTGAGCTGCGCCTAGGCCACGTGACCAATGAACGTGTCGTCACTGGTGTACGAAAAGTTGAAAGAGGTCGCAGCACTCACAGGAACACTGGTGCATTCTAAAACAAGCTAAACGGCGGGGTCCCTTTGTGTCGGACCCCCACCGATCAGATATTGTAGAGTCCCCCACCGATCAGATACTGATGACCTATCCAGAGGAAGCAATCTCGTAAAAACCCATCGTAAAAATCTCGGAAAACCCCTTTAATTCCCCCATATCAAAATGACCATAACAGTTAAACAGAAAGTTTCCTTCATTTATCATTGATAATTTGTTAGTTTTAAATAGTATATAATATGTATATACATTATTTGTGGTCGGGGCTACATGACACGTAACAGTCTACCCAGTGGCGTACCTCTAATAGAGGCAGACCACGCAGCTGCTATGGGGCCCGTAGGGGAAGGGGGCCCGGCTGTGGAGGAAAGGCCCCGCCCCCTTATTACAATTAGTGCAATAGCTCCTTCCTAGAATCCTTACCAGGGTCTCTGGCTCGCCTTCCAGCTCCCCTCACTGCTTCTCCTCACCCCACCCCCCAGCAAGGGCCCGATCCTACCATCAGTCAGCAGTCTGCAACATGTCCACAGCTGCACTGATGAGGAGAGGTCCGTTTTTCAGCAGCAACAGCAGGATGTGCTGCTGCCATCAGAAGTCTCCCCCAGTGCTCCCCTCCCCCACTCTGCTCCTCCTCTGCTGTTATGTTAACCATGTGCAGCAGTCGGGACAGAGGAAGGGGGGAAGAGAGCCTGCTGCAGGGACTGCTGAGGAGAAGATGGCCTCCCATCAATCCTGACTGTATGCCATGGAGACCTGCTCAGAAGGTAAGTGGAAGATGTCTGTGTTCCTGTTTAGTGTACTGTACTCAGTACATATGTATGTGATATATGTATGTGTGATTGTCTAATTAGAGATGTGAAATACATCTACAGTATGACTGAGTAAATGTATATGTCTGTGTAATATATGTATGCTTGTATAATGTGTGTGTATACACATATACATATATATTTATAGTCCACAAAAGAATCAATGGCAGCACCATCAAAGAGAAAAGGCGGGTGCAATGTCCTACAACGGGTCCTGGCTGAACCCAATATTACAATAGTAGGAAAAGGGAGGACTGCACTCCAAATTAATGAAAAAATAGAAAAACTTTTATTTACCCATGGCGGGGAGCGACGTTTCGGCTCGTGTGAGCCTTTCTCATGCTTGAGAAGGCTCACGCACGCTCCACCATGCAAATAGAAGTTTTCTATTTTTCATTAATTTGGAGTGCAGTCCTCCCTTTTCCTACTATCATATATATTTATATATACACACACATACATTTAAACTACTTTCACACTTGCGTTGGTGCGGATCCGTCTGTTATTTGCACAGACGGATCCGCATCTATAATGCAAACGTTTGTATCCGTTCAGAATGTTTTGAATTACATTGAAAGTCAATGGGGCACGGATCCGTTTTCAAATGCACCATATTGTGTCATTGAAAATGGATCCGTCCCCATTGACTTACATTGCAAGTCAAAACGGATCCATTCGGCTCCGCATCGTCAGACGGACACCAAAATGCTGCATGCTGCGTTTTGGTGTCCGCCTCCAGAACGGAATGGAGACTGAACGGAGCCGAACTGATGCATTCTGAACGGATCCTTATACATTCAGAATGCATTGGGGCTGAACTGATCCGTTTTGGACCGTTTGTGAGAGCCCTGATACGGATCTCACAAATGGAATCCAAAACGCCAGTGTGAAAGTACCCTTAGTCAGTCATACTGTAGATGTATTTCATGTGTGTGTATACAGTGTGAATATATATATATATAAATAATATTCACACACAGATATAGCAGAGTTAACACACACTTGATGAGTTTTTTACATTTATTTAATGTGTTATGACTAGTATTGAGCGAACTTGTTTTTTCAAGTTCGACGTACAAGGTTCGGGTTCGGATTATCTAAGAATCCCGTTATGGATTCCACTTCTTCGGAAGCCCATAAGAGGCATTCCGCATTGCATGCTGGCCATAGACTTCTTTTATGACGGAATACAATACAGCATGCCTCTTATGTGCTTCCGTGGCCAATAACAAAACCAGACCAAGCTCTGGAATGCAAGAACATCTCTCGACTAGACTGAGGTATGAACTTATTGAACATGCAGAGCAGCACTGACCTAGCTTCCGGATAATATGGGCCAGAACTTTTGTTCCTAGAGGCAGCATATGCCGCACCTTACCTGAAGGAAAGGCCCGATAGCTGTCGGTTTGAACCCTAAATTGGACACCGGCATACGGACATGCCACACGACTGAGAGGTGCTGAGTAGCGATGAGCGCAAAGACCCACATTCGACAAGCAACCCTCATCACATTCGTCACACATCCGCAATATTGGTTATTTCGCATTCAATATCATGACTTGCGATTCGTTTTTTAAGTTATATTCGCGTGCGCATGGAACCTGTAGGTTCTTAATAATGTTTAAACAGCTTTACATGTATTAAAAGCTTGAAATGGCGGGAGTCGTTTGTGCGAATGGAAGGGCGCGAAAAGACATACGAATTATCGCAATACATGCCGCGTACTGGAGTCTGACACAACCTGTTAACGCTAGGTAGGTAAGGGAATACCAACCGCGAATAGATTATTGCGAATATTCAAGTGACGAACATTCGCAGGACAGTTTTACCTATTAAATCTTTACTCTGACAGGAACAGTGGAAATTGTTAAAGAAGCAACTAAGGTTGGGGAAATTAGGTCTAAACTTATTTATTTATTTGTATTTATTTATTTTTTTCCTTTAAGATACAGTTTCCCCTATCACTCACTATCCATCTGAAAAGCGAATATACGTAATTGCGGGATCATGTAGTCGACATTCGCAAAATCTCAAAATCACGACATTCAAGACCAAAACTCGCCCTGCGAATACTCGCCCCCAACACCAGTGGTGAGTGGTGTCGTGGGAACCGCAACAGAGTACTCTCAAGGCCTTGGTCTGTTACTGATGCCAGTAATTGCTGAAAGACACGAACCAGGCACCCTGAATGGAAAGTCGGAAAGAAAATGATTATATTGGGGCCAAGAAATGGCAACAAAACCAGTGCCAGCGGAAGCACCAGAAAACAAAATAGTTGCAACTGCTGTGACCTGAGCAACGTGTCCTGTTTGACGTTGTGATACCGCAACCTGATGAAAACGTGACTTACCCAACACTCTGAACCTATAGCAACGTATAAAGAAACATCAAGTAGCGAGTTTGTAAGCTGATAAAGTATATATATATATATATATATATATATTATTTTTTTTTTTCTTTCCTTTCCTCCTACATGAGCAAAAGACGTAATAGAGCACACCAGCGGAGAACGCAGAGCTGTGACAGGACCTTAACAGCAAAAATTACATGCAATGATGACCCTGGCTGTGGTAGTGCTGACACGAGGCATGCAGGCATCAGAAACCCGCAAAATGGTCGAAACCGCAGAGGCCTGAGTGACGGGTCAGGTCTGATGTTGTGACACCGCAAACTGATGAAAACACGACTTACCCAACATTCTGAACCTATAACGACCTAAAAATAAAATAGTCAAGTAGTAAAGCCCGTAACCCAATGGAAAATCCACCTGTAATGTGACTTTTTTTTTCCTTTCTACTACCTTAGCAAAAGATGTGATTGACCACATCAACTGAGAATGACGAGCTGTGATGTGACCTGAAAAGCAAAAAATGACATGTAAAGACAATCCTGACTGTGGTAGTATGCCGACACTGACATGAGACATGTAGTAATAAATCACCTGCACCACACCGCTATAGGTGAGTGAATACAAACGATGCCACCATCAGAACGTACACCCTGTGAGCGTATATGCCGTAAAACAAACTAAACTCGGTTCTTGGCGAACGCCAAGCTCACATCTATTTTTAGCACAAATAAAGCAACAAAACGAGGCAAAATAACAAAATAACAGGTCCTCTTAGGTCTCTGCAATTACCTTTGTAGCAAGCAGCTCCCCCAGTGACCAGCTAACACTCTGAACTGAAGATGGATTCCTCCCCAGCACAGGTGCTTTTTTTTTTTTTTTTTTACACAAACTCAGGTTTACCACCTTAAAGTGGCGCACACACATTTTATATTTCCAAAACAAATGAAACAAGACAAAGGAAAATACAACACAGAGGAGCTTACCGACTACTCAATATACATATCGCAAATGTCATCTATACTAAAGAAACATTAACCCTTTGTAAACAGCAACTCTGCTCCACTTGGATTAATCAGCTGCCTCACCCTCTATAATGCAAGTAAGGGGATAATGCTGGATGTCAGTGTGAACAAGGGTTTAGTCTGTCTGCAGAAATAAAGCAGATAGCGAGAGAGGTTTGCTGGCGAGCAGCGAAGTGAAAGCAAACAAGAAAGACATACAGATATACACGGACAGACTAAGCAAGGTGGCCTGTGCAAGACATGGGAAACGTTGCGAGAAAACAAGACGGAGTCACGCTGACCCGTGCTGCCGCGTGGGCGCTAAACGTGGGCTGCCAGGCAGAATCGCTCCGGTGAAGTGCTGCTCCTACTCACCAAAGGAGCCGACACACCGCCGGCCGGACTAACCGTGTTGCTGCGTGGGAGCCAAACGTGGGCTGCCAGGCAGAATAGCTCCGGTGCAATGCCGCTCCTCCTCACCAAAGGAGCCGACGCATCGCCGGCCAGATTGTAACGGGACGATGCTGCACGAGCTGGTTGCAGACTCTCACCCGACCGGAACGACCTCAACTGGGATCCTGGACACTGACTGGGTATGGAAGGTGCAGATTCAGCCCATGTGCTGCAACAGGTGGCTCTGACTGCACACAACTACGCAGCACCGTCGACACACCCAGGGGAGGCGCTTGCCTGGTATAAATGTGCTACTTATGCCCCTCCCACAAATACAGGCCAATAAATCGGCCTTTACACTTATACATATTTATACAATGCATTAATATTTATATTTATCATTTATTATTTTTAAAAATGATAATTAAATAAAGATGGCATTAAATAGCTCCATGCGGCGCAAAAAAGCAAATTTTATTTAAATAACCAAACATAAAAAGTTATGGCTTTCGAAACCGCATGTGTTCGGACAGGAAAAGGGATAAATGGCCTGATTTGTATAAGAAGAGAATAAAGTTTAAAGGAATTTATTTATTTTATGCACTTATATAGAACTACTATATTCCTCAGCGCTTTACAGACAATAGCATCACTCTGTCCCCAAAGGGGCTCACAATCTAAGTTCCCTATCAGTATATCTATGGAGTGTGGTTGGAAACTGGAGTACCTGGAGGAAACCCATGCAAACACGGGGAGAACATACAAACTTCATGCAAGTAATGACCTTGTTTGTATTCGAACCTAGGACCCCAGCACTGCAAGAATTCTGAGCAATATGGATGCAGGTGCAATGGCCGGCATATGGCATTGGAGTCAGTGACCAGGCCAGTTGGAGTAAATAAAAAAGTCTCTCTTTACCAAAGTGCAGAATAGAAGTAGTAGTACATCCAACAATATGAAGACACAGTTCCAAGCAAATCACAGTGCAGTTCTTTCTCAACAGCATTGTATGGATAGCAGCAATCATAGGGGTTGTGGTACTCCTTCTCTCTTTCTAAAGTCTCTCTCTCTGTAGAATCTTAGGTTGGCAATGAGGTTCTTGGTAGATGTTCTTTAATTCCCAGGCTGAGGGGTACAGAATTAATATCTGCAGGCCAAACCGTCTCAAATTGTGGAAGGTGCGCTGCCAATATTCCCTCTCACAGCAGCAAAGTCTCCATCTCCCTTAATCATGCACAGTACCTTGCTGACTGACTCCGATACACAGCCTTGCAGATTCTGGACCTTCTAATCTTCCTCCTCTTTCTCTCTGAAGCACTTTGGATAAGGCTACACGCAAATTACGGATCCGTAATACACCTAGCTGGCACCCCCCCATAGAAATGCCTATTCTTGTCTGCGGAGCCGTGGACCGGAAGGTTTGGGCCAGCGCTCCACAAATGCGGCCCCATAGAGAGTGAATGGGTCAGCCGAATTCCCGTACGGATGTGGACACATTCACGGTCGTGTGAATGTAGCCTAACTGTAACTGTCTCAGAGATGATGGTTCTCTGGGACTCAGGCCAAGTCCTAAGGAGTAAGCTGACATGTCCTCTCAGTTGTACAGCACAGCCAGACTCTTTACTGACTAGGGGTGGACCCAGATCCATCTCCTAGCACTCTAAGTGGGTTAGGTCAAGTTTGTTAACCATGACCTATCCAAACAGCACTATTAAGTAGTCAGACATAAAGCCTCATTCACACGTCCGTGCTCAAATCCATGAGCAGGTGGTCAGTGATGCATCCGTGAAGGATCCGTGTTGGGTTCGTGTGTCCGCTGTTTGCGTTGCATCCGTGTTTCACTGACACTGAACAGCTTGAAAATAATTTTCACGGACAAAATAGAGCATGCATCCGTGCTAAGAAAACGGACCCACGGAACGTGCTAAAATACTGATGTGTGAAAACACACATTAAAATGAATAGGGATGTGTGCTGTCCGTGGAGAACAGGTACAGCACACGTCCGTGAAACACTGACGTCTGAATGAGGCTTAAATCATTTCAAATAACCAGGTAACAATATGATGATCAACCCTTTTGCAGCTACCCTGGTCTGGGGTAACGCACAAGCTATAAACTATTTACAGCAATCATTAACCACTTCAGCCCCCCTAGCTTAAACCCCCTTAATGACCAGGCCACTTTTTACAAATCCGCACTACACTACTTTCACTGTTTATTGCTCGGTCATACAACTTACCACCCAAATTACTTTTACCTCCTTTTCTTCTCACTAATAGAGCTTTCATTTGGTGGTATTTCATTGCTGCTGACATTTTTACTTTTTTTGCTATTAATCAAAAATGACCGAAATTTTTGCAAAAAAATGACATTTCACTTTCTGTTGTATTTTTTTTGTCTTTGATAAAACGAAATCCAATAAGTGTATATTTATTGGTTTGGGTAAAGCGTTTACAAACTATGGTGCAAAAAAGTGAATTTCGGCATTTTTGAGCACGACTTTCTGAGCACCTGTCATGTTTCTTCAGGTGCTAGAATGCCAGGAAAGTATAAATACCCCCCAAATGACACCATTTTAGAAAGAAGACACTCCAAAGTATTCGCGGAGGGGCATGGTGAGTTCATGTATCATTTCATTTTTTTCACAAGTTAGCGGAAAATGACACTTTGAGGAAAAAAAATAAAAGTAATAAAGTTTCCATTTCTGCTAACTTCTGGCAAAAAAAATAAAAAAATCTCAGACGGACTCACTATGCCCCTCAGTGAATACCTTGGGGTGTCTACTTTCCGAAATGGGGTCATTTTTGGGGTGTGTTTACTGCTCTGGCATTTTGGGAGGGGCTAAATTGTGAGCAGCCATGTAAAACCTAAAGGTACTCGTTGGAATTTGGGCCCCTTTGCGCACCCAGGCTGCAAAAAAGTGTCACACATGTGGTATCGCCGTACTCAGGAGAAGTAGGGCAATGTGTTTTGAGGTGTATTTTTACATATACCCATGTTGGGTGAGAGAAATCTCTGTAAATTGTCAACTTTGTATACATTTTTTTAAAAAAGTTGTCGTTTACAGAGATATTTCTCACACAAAGTATGGGTATATATAAAAATACACCCCAAAACACATTGCCCTACTCTCTAATCTGGCGATACCCATGTGTACTTTTGCAGCCTGCAAGTAGCTCAAATTCCAATGAGTACCTTTAGGATTTCACAGGGCATTTTTACGCATTTGGATTCCAGATTTCTCACGCTTTAGGGGCCCCTAAAATGCCAGGGCAGTATAAATACCCCACATGTGACCCCATTTTAGAAAGAAGACACCCCAAGGTATTCTGTGAGGGGTATGGTGAGTTCATGTAAAGTTTTATTTTTTTTCATAAGTTAGTGGAAATTGATGATATTTTTTTATTTTTATTTTTTAAAGTCTCATATTCCACTAACTTGTGACAAAAAATGAAATTTTGCATGAACTCACCATACCCCTCACGGAATACCTTGGGGTGTCTTCTTTCTAAAATGGGGTCACATGTGAGGTGTTTGTACTGCCCTGGCATTTGAGGGTCTCTGCAATCATTACACGTATGGCCAGCATTAGGAGTTTCTGCTATTCTCCTTATATTGAGCATACGGGTAATGAGATTTTTTTTTCCGTTCAGCCTCTGGGCTGAAAAAAAATAAAAAATAAAAAAATAAAATAATATATGAACGGCACAGATTTCTTCATTCGCATCAATCAATGTGGATGAAAAAATCTCTGCCAAAAAATGTGCAAAAAAAAAAAAAAAGTAGTAAGGCCCCATTCACACGTCTGCAAAAATGTCCGCATCTATTCCGCGGAATAGATGCGGACCCATTCACTGTGAATGGGGCCGGCGGTGATGCGGAGAGCACACTATGTGCTCGCCGCATCAGCATTTGCGGAGCTGCGGCCGCGAACTTTCAGGTTTCGTCCCCCAAACATCCGGCCGCAGCTCCGCAAAAGATAGAGCATGTCCTATTCTTGTCCGCAATTGCGGACAAGAAAAGGCATTTTCTGTATAGTTCTGGCAATGTGCGGATCCGCAAAATGTGGAAAGCACATTGCCAGTGTCCGTGTTTTGCGGATCCGCGGATCCATGGATCTGCAAAACACATACGGCCGTCTGAATGAGCCTTACAGGGGGGTGATTAGTGACGGGGGGTGATCAGGGGGGTGACATGGGGTCAATCAGTGACTGGGGGGTCTGTGTGGTGATTGGTGCACTTACATAAGTTTCCTTTGGTGGTCCCAAGCAAAAGGGACCACCAGAGGAACGAGCAGCAAGCATATCAGACGCTGTTAACAAAACAGCGTCTGATATGCCATTTTTTTTAACGTTCACAGGAAGTCTCGCGAGATGACGTGCGGATGCGTCCAGGAGGAGTAAACCAGCCACCTCCTGGACGCATCTGTGCGTACAGCTGTCGGGAGGCGGTTAATAAATTATCGCAAAAATTTTTTTTTATTTTTTTAGCAGGTGTTAAGAAATGTAGTGAAATAAATAAAAATAAATAATGCAGGGGGACATGAGCTTCACTTGATCTGATTTCAATGACTACCGTGTTGTCTTGTCCCTTGCACTGCGGCAGGGAAATTTAACACCTGCTGTTCATTTTCCTTGAAGATTACCGGTGATCGATCGGCCTGGGTCCCAGCAACACAACAACCTGGGATTATCTTATTTATGAACCCTTCTAACCAAAAGAGATTATGAAAAGCATAAAACCCTTTTTAACTCTATATGAAATGAATTTATTAGGCAGCCACAAGCATCTATGCACCATGTACATGATTTAGAATAGTAAATGACGTGAATATTATTCACTAGAACATTGTTTGGTCACAACTTAAAATTACAAATCGACAAGCCGCTAGAAATATCCTTCTTTGATATCTGCAGATCAATATTACCATTTGTCATACGATTTTTAAAATCTAATCAGTAAATGTGGTTTATTGCACAGAACAGCTTCTACTCATAGTAATAGAGGCATGGGACTTAAAAAGATCAGGGCAAGCCAAAATGAAGTGTCTCAAGCTGTCACGTTGGTGTCACCACATAGGGAAGGTAAAAAAAAACTTTCAAGGACTCCAGTGAGGAGGGAACATATGCTTATATATCTCACGATGCTGAGATATGTCCATTAAACTGCCTATGGGGGTTCACTAGGCAAAAATAATAGGCTTTTCATGTATAAATGCTCATAAATAAATTATAATAACAGCTGTTTGTGCTTGTTTGTGAAATTCTATCCGTAAAGGGGCTGTCTACAATTCATAAAAACCTGTTTTTCTCCAGAAACAGGGCCTTTAGAATCCATGGGCTGTACCTGCTATTGTAGCTAGAATGGGGCTAAGCTGTAGTACCTGAGGACAAGAGGGACAAAAAGCAAGCTGATTGGTGCCAAAAGAGTCTATCCCTTCGCCTAGCACAGAAACGTAAAGAAGTTTTCCCATCATAGACATGTATAGCATATCTCCAGTGTCTACTGACCCCCATTTCATCATTCAAGGTGGCTGCCATATCCAGGTGGAGAATAAATTTAGAGGTAGCTGTGCTGACCAATAAAGTGGTGGTATGGTTTAGAAGACTGATTTTCAAATACTGTATAACAGAATTCTAACTTAATAGTGGTGGTAGGGTCTCACATCCAGGAAAATCAAAAAGCAAAGAGTGATTACAAAAATCATCTCTTTTTCTGGAGGATCTGACATATCCATGCATTACATTGACAGCATAATAACTATGATAACTGTATAAGGCTTAATTTTCCCTGTGGTGGCTGATTATGGCTGATAAAAGGGGGGTCTCAAAATGGACAACTCTTTAAAAAGATGGTCTATTATGTCCTAGTGGAATGAGCCAGCTCCTTGTTTCTATTTCAGAAACTTCCGGTTAACTATCTCCAGGCTATATCTTTGGAGGAGATCATTACACCTTTACCAATATCTACAAGAGAGTGTTCTTTCTTGCCAATCACCTTTCCTAAAATTGCTTGCCATCTTCCAAAGAGCTGATGCAGATTGGATCTATTCAGGAATGAAAAATATTGTGGAAAATGCAAAGGCTGTGGTTCTATTGTGGAAATGCAGATTACTGGTTTAGGGATTGTCCCACGCGTTCCAAGCCGGAAAAGCTCCAAGGATTTTGGGATATCCATTCACAATCCTGTCATTGCTTGGTCAAATAGAGCTTCGTATGTCTGGAATCTTGTATGTCTATTTCTAGCGTCTGCTGTGACATATGTTCCTCTACTACCACTGTGATAATAGGTATCTGCTTGACACTTTGTCTCAAAATTTCTGCTCGCCTTAACCTCCCGATATCAAATCTAAACCCATTTCGTCTGAAGGCACTGTGGTATCTGTGGTTGATCCTGATCTTTTCGCTGACAGGATGCCAGCAAGTTGCTCTTGTGCCAATACCTATCAAGAAAATGTTGTCACTAGCTCGATCAGTACATACTGGGCATCTGATCAGATTTTGTCATAAAAAGTTTACTCTTAAACCTAGTCTTAGGTATAAGGGCCCAGTGGCCCCTCATAGAAGGGTTAACTGTCAGGAATTCACCATGCATTCTTGTATTAGCAGGTTTGCTATGCTACCAGACAAGCCCCGGGTGCTGGACTTGTCAGAGTGACTGGAAACAGAGCCCAACAGGTTTCTGATTGTGTCCATTTCCAGAGCAGGCAGAAGGGTTAAAGGGAACCTGTCATCAACTTGATGCTGCCCATTCTAACGGCAGTGTAAAGTAGAGTCAGGTGAGTTGATTTCAGCGGTTATTTATAAGTTAAAAGTAAGTGGTTGCCGAGAACCAACATCACAATCAGTGCAGACTGGGCCTGGAAAAGAGTCCTGGCCACCTGAGAAGAGTCATGGTTACTCATGAATTCCTGCTCTCCCTGCCCACTTGTAGGTGACTGACAGTCTTCTACCTAGTTTTCCCCCCATCTCTCCAGGAGAGAACTGCCAATCATCAGCAGATAGGCAGGGAGTGCAGGAGATTATGAATAACCATGACTCTTCTCAGGTAGATTTGAGTCTTTTCAAGGCCTGTGCTGCAATGATTATGATACTGATTCTCGGCAACCACTTACTATTAACTCACTAATTTATGCTGCCCTCAGTGAGGTCACCATAAAGTTGATGACAGGTTCCCTTTAAGACAGCTGATTCCTAATGACCTTGCCTGTTATTGTGTTGGTCTTCTCTAGGCTCTTATAAAGCTGTAGAATAACATAATAATCTACTCCAGCAGCAAGAAGAGTTTTAAACCTTTAAATGTACACAAATCTAAAGTTCTGCCTGTGCTACCAGAAAGTAGACCGGACTGCTAGCACCTCATAATTTAATGGGAAGGACTGAAGTCTTAGATTAATTCTTGGCCTCTTACCCAGCCAAAGAAAGTCACATACTATAGTCTTTAAGTACTGAAATATTGCATTCGGAATCATAAATTTAGAATTATAATATTACATTTTTTACCACAATTTATTTTTGCAAGATCTGTACGGTCATATTTCTGTAATATCTAGAAAATCTGCTGTGAAAAGCTATCAACATGAAAGAGGTCCATCAAGAGATCGGGTTGTGCGTTACTGTGCCATACTGTGCTCACAGAATCTGCTAATATGATGAGCTGGAGCAGATAGTGAGAAATAAAGCATTTTCTGTTTATTGCATCTGAGACTTGAAGGAAGGTTAATGCGATGTACTTGCTATAAGATTACATCAAATTAGGTGAAAATGGTTGGAGTGTGATTGTAATACATTTATTACTCTGCATAAATGGATAAATATGTATCTATCATCTGCTAAATAAGAAGCGAGTGGTTAACACCATAGTGAAAATCTGGGACGGAAATCAGTGGAAGGAGAAAAACAGGTTAACCACACAAGGCTTGGGCTACTTTCACACTCGCGTTTTGGGCGGATCTGTCATAGATCTGCAAAAACGATCCATTACAATAATACAACAGCATGCATCCGTCATGAACGGATCAGGTTGTATTATCTGTAACATAGGACTGATCCGTTTTCTATTGTGCCAGATTGTGTCAGAGAAAACGGATTGACTTACATTGTGTGCCAGGACGGATCCATTTGGCTCAGTTTCGTCAAGCGGACAGCAAAATGCTGCAGGCAGGGTTTTGGGGTTCGCCTCCAGAGCGGAATGGAGACTGATCGGAGGGAAACTGATGCATTCTGAGCGGATCCTTTTCCATTCGGAATGCATTAGGGCAAAACTGATCTGTTTTGGACTAGAGTTGTTTCGGTACCAAAATTTTGATTCGGTATCGATACCATAAAAAAGTATTGCGATACTCGATACCATTCGATACCACGCGAAAAAAATAAAAACGCCAAAAAAATCCGCGTGCATTCCACATTTTATGAAACCGCCGGCTCATAATACAACAGTCCTATCCTACTTTTTTGTGGGAACAAGGCGACTAAAAGAAAATGGCGAATCGTGCATTTTTTCTTTTTTTTTCTTTTACGGCGTTCACCGCATAAAAGTGGATTTTTTAATAGTTTGGACTTTTGAGACGTGGCGATATGTAATATTTTATTTATGTATTGTTTATATATTTTATATGTAAAATTGGGAAAGGGGGATTTATAATTAATATTTTGGTGTACTTTAACTTTTTTTTTTTTTTTTTACAGTTTATTTATTAACTATTTCCACCCTAGGGGCTAGAACCTGGAATATTCTCATCCTATTCACCCTGATAGAGCTCTATCAGGGTGAATAGGACTTAACCCTCTCCCTGCTGCCCTGTGCTCTGTGCACACAGCAGCAGGGAGCTGACCAAGGCAGCCAGGACTTCAGAAGCGTCCTGGTTACCATGGTAACCGATCGGAGCCCCAGCATTACAGTGCTGGGGCTCCGATCACTGCCACTACCACCAATGAGGAGGAGCTGAGGGGACCCTGTGGCCACTGCCACCAATGATTTTATTACTGGGGGAAGGGGGCACACTGCCCACCAATGTTTTAATACTGGGGGGCACACTGCCCACTGCCCACCAATGTTTTAATACTAGGGAGGGGGCGGAGCACTGGCCAGCAATGCCGAGTAGTTTCTTGTATAAATGCAGGCAGAAGGCACAGCCTGCCAGCACCTGCCTGTGAACGACGCTGCGATCAGAGGCTATTAACCCCTCAGGTGCCGCACCTGAGGGGTTAATTGCCTCTGATTGCAGTGCTGGGTCACAGGCAGGTGCTGGCAGGCTGTGTCTTCTGCCTGCATTTATATAAGAAACTACTCGGCATTGCTGGCCAGTGCTCCCGTCCCCCAGCTCCGCCCCTCCTCCCGCCCCCGCTCCGCCCCTCTCCCTCTATTGGTTGAAGCGGCAGCACAGGGGAGGGAGAGACTGCCTCCTTCTCCCTGTGCTGCCGAGGAGAACATGGCCGCGCTGAGAGCGGCGCAGCCATGCTCTCCTATACTGGGCTGTGCAGTAGTGCAGCCCAGTATCGATAAAATACTTTTCCTGGTATCGAGTGCGATACCAGAGAAAAGTATCGATCGGGTACCGAAAGTTCGATACCCGAAACAACCCTATTTTGGACTGCTTGTGAGAGCCCTGAACGGATCTCACAAATGGAAAGCCAAACCGCGAGTGTGAAAGTAGCCTAAGAACTTAAACCAAGAAAAAGGAAAAGTCTCAAGCTCTTCTTAAGCTTGATCTTTTACTAGTTACATTCTAAAAACATCACAGTGTCAGTTAAGATGCTTACGCGTTTCAAACAACAGGATGTGCCTTCTAAATTATAGTCAAGTCTCAACTAAAACAAAGCAGTTTATATAGACCATCCTCTTTCACTGGTGGGACATTAGGATAAATTACATCTCTATGACTGCCAAATAGAAACACACTGTATAAATCAATCACAGAAAAACACATTAATAATAAAGATACATAAGGTCAGTTGTCTTATTCATGCCTCTAGGTGTCCTCATATCTATATTCAAAATCTAAAAAGCTTCTCTTGTATGCAACTTCCCCTTTTTGGGCAAACTACTTTTTCTAGGCCCATCACTTGAAAGGAACACCGATCGCCTTGATGTACATTTAAAAAATGCCAATATATTGCAGATACATTTCGTGCACCAAAATTAGCTGCCTGCTAAATGTGTTCTCCTAATCTTTTTCTGAGTTGCCTTATAGTGCACCCAATATATTGTACCTTACATGAGGTGCACACAATGTTGTACACCACATGATCTGTACTACAATTAACGAATGATTTCCCTACCAGTACTGTATGACACTATACTTTTAGCTTTGTGCACATAGTCCACATTTGGACGACCCACACTTAAAGGGCCCCGTGACATGTAACCAGGGCCGGTTCTAGGTGAAATGGGGCCCGGGGACGAAAAACAATAAGGGGCCCCCCCCCTCAGTGTCACGTCATCAATCACCCCCTTCGCGTCACATAATTTCTCCCCGCCCCCTCCATTGCCGCATACTCCCCCTCCCCGAATGGCACATTTCTCCCTGTATGGGCCAGTGGCAGCAGCACATCTCTCCCCCAAAATCATGTGCAGGCTCCTTCCCCTCCCCCCCAAAAAAAATCATGTGCAGGCTCCTTCTCCCAACCCCCCAAAATCATGTGCAGGCTCCTTCTCCCAACCCCCACCAAAATCATGTGCAGGCTCCTTCCCCTCCCCCAAAATCATGTGCAGGCTCCTTCCCTCCCCCAAAAAAATCATGTGCAGGCTCCTTCCCCTCCCCCAAAAAAATCATGTCCAGGCTCCTTCCACTCCCCCAAAATCATGTGCAGGCTCCTTCCCCTCCCCCAAAAAAATCATGTGCAGGCTCCTTCCCCTCCCCCAAAATCATGTGCAGGCTCCTTTCCCCCAAAATCATGTGCAGGCTCCTTTCCCCTCCCTCCCTCCCTCCCTCCCTACTTACCTCCTTGCAGCGCTGGATGCAGGCCTCTTCCGGCCTGTGTCCCGTTCTATCCTCTGCTCAGGCGGCGCGATGGCGTCATCGCGCCGCCTGAACGCTCTGATAGGCTGTCGGCACGAGGCAGGCAGCCTATCAGAGGAGCAGGGGAGGGAGACGCCTCTCCCTCCCCTGCCGCACTGCACAGCGATCTGTATCGCTGTCCAGAGGACGGCGACACAGATCGCTATGGAGATGAACGCTTCCACAGTGGAAGCGTTCATCTCCTGTCACTGCCGCCGGTGCTGCCACAATATCGGGGGGGGGGGGGCAATTGCCCCGTTGCCCCCCCCCCTGGATCCGCCACTGCTTGGGGGCCCCTAAGGACTCGGGGGCCCGGGGGCAATTGCCCCCCTTGCCTCTATGGAAGCGCCGGCCCTGCATGTAACCATGTTTGTGATCTCACTACTGTGCTGTTCTGGAATAAACTGGGAGATACTATGGGGGTCCGCTAGGAACATGAAGAAGGGAGTTACCTACAATTGGTTTGCGATACAAAGTAGCAATCATTTTTCCAGAGGCACAACCTCCCGTTAAACATAAATCCCAAAATGGTATTAAATCTGGTGCCCAATAATGGGTGAGGGAGAGGTTAACCTCATTGTCGTTTAAGATGAGCAGTATATCATCAATATAACGCCTGTACCACCCGTTTGTTGCCCACAAATTAGTTATGTACAAAGTAGATATACCTCTCCTCCCACCACACCATCCCATATACAAATTTGCAAGGGATAGTGAGAAGCTTGCACCCATAGGGCAACTCTGTAACTGCAAAAAAATTGACCATCAAAGGGAAAAAAGTTCTATTAAAGCAAAAAACGGTTCACAGAAATGATAAACTCCCTCAATTCATCCGAAAATGTGGTGTACTTCTGCAAATGGTAAATCAAGGTACAAATCACATTTTCATTAGAGTTGATCACGAATTTTCGAATTGCGAATTTTAATCGCGAATATTGGCACTTCGAGAATTCACGAATATTTAGAATATCGTGAAATATATTCGCAATCGCGAATATTCAATTTTTTTTAAATACCAGCTTATGCAATTTTTTATGCAAATTTTATATGAATTTTTTATATGCAAATTTTCACAATTGAGAAAATAATGACTGGGGATTACGAATTCGCGAATTTTCGAATACATGGCGAATATTCGCCCAAATATTTGCGAAATATCGCGAATTCGAATATTGCCCCTGCCGCTCATCACTATTTTTCATGAGGGATGCTGCTATAAAGCACCATGACATCACACATCAACCAAGAATCAGTGCGATGCCATGGTACCCCATCTAACACCTTCAAAACATCCCCTGAGTCTCTCAAGAAGCCAGGCAACCTTTTCACCAGAGGCTGAAGGTGTTAGTCCAACCAAAAACCAATACGTTCAAGTTGAGACCCCACACCTGCATATGATTAACCCACACCCGACTATGCCAATCTTTTATGCATAACAGAAAGTGCATATATCTCTATATACTCCTCGTCTCCTCCCCATTAAAGGGTTATTCTCATGTCAGACAATGGGGGCATATCACTAGGATATTCTCCCATTATCTTATAGACGCAGGTCCCACTGCTGGGATCCACACCTATATTGGGAATCGAGCCCCGCAAAGTGGTGGCTGGAGGACTCCAGTCCAGCCACCACAAAGAACTCCCCCCATTGAAGAGAATGGGAGTGCACTGCGCGTGACCGGCCACCACTACCATTCACTTCTATGGGCCTGACGGAAATAGCTGAGCCAGCGCTCGACTATTTTCAGCGGCCCCATAGAAAATGAATGGAGAGCGGCTTCACATGTGCAGTGTTCCCTCCACCACTTTTGGGGCTCCGTTCTCAATGGCATACTGTAGTGGGGTGTGGGTTAATCATATATTCATATTGCTTAATATATAGGACACCCAAATGAACCCCTTAACTTAATACTTCTTCCAACTTTCTACTCCTGCCCAGAGACATGCTGTAATAATTAGACAAGGCTTAGAACTGGCTAATCTATCTATCTATCTATCTATCTATCTATCTATCTATCTATCTATCGCAACATTTTTCTACGGGATTAACTGAACTCATGGTAGTTACAGTATAGCATATTTATATTTATATTCTTTATAGAAGTGTGATGTACTAAAAATATATGAAAATGTGCAAAATGTGACTTGGACTATTGTGAGAGCCAGGATGACTTGTCCCCATTCCCTAGTAGGGCGGCATATGTAGGGCTACATCGTTAATTTCAGGGCACCATACAGGCAAGTTTTGTAGGGCCTCCCCATACACCTAATAGTGCACCTTGCACATGCCCACCCTGCATATCCCTACCTTCAGCATGCTGTCTGGTCATATATTAGAATACAGCACTACGGTAATCTCCGCTGATGTAGACATTCTCTTTCCCCCTCATCTTCTCCATTCTGACCAAACTGCCATGATGATTGATAACATTTTGCCTCACTTTGCCATCATCCTCCCCAACTTCTCAACACAAACTCCCCATCCTGTTGCCCCAACAGTATCATCCTGGTGCCACCCCAACAATGTGCCTGTTGTGCTCCCCAATGGCCCCAAATACAATACTGCAGAAAAAGGTAGTGCCCCATTAGTAATAATGTCTTCTATAGTGCCCCTTTAGTGGGGAAAATTGGCTTCTGCCTCACAGGTTTTTTTTGCCTTCCTCTGGATCAACTTGTAGGAAACAGGCCGAACTGGATGGACAAATGTCTTTTTTCAGTCTTATATACTATGTTACTACTATGTTACTATGTTAGGTGGTGCTATACAGATACATTTTACCGAATAAGGCTGGGTTCACATGGGCGTCATGTTTGACGGCTGGATTGGATGCGGGTGCATTGCGGGAATATGCACGATTTTTCTGCGCATGTGCAAACTTTTGTAATGCGTTTTGCACGCGCGTGTGAAAAATTGCCATGTTTGGTACCCAGACCCGAAGCCGGACTTCATCCCTGAAGTCCGGTTTCGGGTTGAGTATTCTGGAGATTTTATTATTTTCCCTTATAACATGGTTATAAGAGAAAATAATAGCATTCCTAATAAAGAATGCTTTGTAGAATGAGGATTAAGGGATTAAACATAAAAAACTTAATTTACCTTAGTCATTTGATCGCGTAGTTGGCGATCTCTTCTCTCTTCAAGCATTAGCTGTAGTCTAAGGACCTGTGATGATGTCACATCACATGGCCATCACGGACCATGTGATGTGACGTCATCACAGGTCCTTTAGACGGCAGCTAAAGCTTGAAGACAGAAGAGAAATCGCTAACTACGCGATCAAGTGGCTAAGGTAAGTTAAGTTTTTTATGTTTAACCCCTTAATCCTCATTCAACAAAGCATTATTTATTAAAAATGCTATAATTTTCCCTTATAACCATGTTATAAGGGAAAATAATGAAGATCGGGTCCCGTCGCTTAACAACCATGCGGGAAAATCGCACTGCATCCGCACTTGCTTGCGATTTTCCCACAGCCCCATTCACTTCTATGGGGCCTGCGTTGCGTGAAAAACGCAGAACATCGAGCATGCTGCGATTTTCACGCAACGCAGAAGTGATGCGTGAAAATCACCGCTCATGTGCACAGCCCCAAAGAAATGAATGGGTACGGATTCAGTGCGGGTGCAATGCGTTCACATCACGCATTGCACCCGCGCGGAAAACTCGCCCGTGTGAATGCAGTCTAACTCAGTGGTTATGCAAAAATTTTAATTACATACTATTACAAAAGTATTGAGATCCAGGTGCTGGTTTGAAAACTGTAGAATATTTTTCATGGGACAACCCCTTTAAACCTCATTTAACTCACCTCAACATTTGTTCATCTACAGTGCCTTGCAAAATTATTCACCCCCCTTGACTTTTTTCGTCTGTTGGTGCCTCACAACCTGGAATTAACATGGATTGTTTGAGGATTTGCATCATTTTATTTACAGAACATGCCCACAACTTTGAAGATTTTTTTATTTTTTATTGTGAAGCAAACAACAAATAGGACAAAATAACAGAAAAAGTCAATGTGCATAACTATTCACCCCCCTAAAGTCAATACTTTGTAGAGCCAACTTTTGCAGCAACAAATCTCTTTGGATAAGTCTCTATGAGCTTGCTACCTCTTACTACTGGGATTTTTGCCCATCCCTCCTTGCAAAACTGCTCCAGCTACTTCAGGTTGGATGGTTTGTGCTTGTGAACAGCAATCTTTAAGTCTGACCACAGATTTTCTATTGGATTGAGATCTGGGCTTTGACTAGGCCATTCCAACACATTTACATGTTCCCCTTAAACCACTCAAGTGTTTGGGGTCATTGTCCTGCTGGAAGGTGAACCTCCGTCCTAGCCTCAAATCACACACAGAGTGGTACAGGTTTTGCTCAAGAATATCCCTGTATTTAGCACCATCCATCTTTCCCTCAACTCTGACCAGTTTCCCAGTCCTGGCTGCTGAAAAACATCCCCACAGCATGATGCTGCCACCACCATGTTTCACTGTGGGGATGGTGTTTCGCCAGACATAGCGTTTTCTTTGATGGTCAAAAAGTTCAATTTTAGTCTCAGACCAGAGCACCTTCCTCCATACATTTTGGGAGTCTCCCACATGCCTTTTCGCAAACTCACAACGTGCCTTTTTGTTTTTTGCTGAAAGTAATGGTTTTCTTCTGGCCACTCTGATATAAAGCTCAACTCTTTGGAGCGTACGGCTTATTGTCGTCCTATGTACAGATACTCCAGTCTCTGCTGTGGAACTCTGCAGCTCCTCCAGGGCTGCCTTAGGTCTCTGTGCTGCTTCTCTGATTAATGCACTCCTTGCCCGGTCCATGAGTTTTGGTGGGTGGCCGTGTCTTGGCAGGTTTGCTGTTGTGCCATTCTTTCCATTTGGTTATGATAGATTTGATGATGCTCCTGGGGATCAACAAAGATTTGGATATTTTTTTATAACCTAACCTTGACTTCTCAACAACATTGTCCCTTACTTGTTTGGAGAGTTCCTTGGTCTTCATGGCAGTGTTTGGTTAGTGATGCCTCTTGCTTAGGTGTTGCAGCCTCTGGGGCCTTTCAAAAAAGGTGTGTATATGTAATGACAGATCATGTGACACTTAGATTGCATACAGCTGGACATCATTTCACTAATTAGAGCTTTTTATGGGCTTCCTAACAAAGGGGGTGAATACATACGCACGTGCCAATTTTTTCTTTTTTATTTCTAAACAATAGTTTTATTAATATACATCTCTCATTTCACTTCACCAACTTAGACTATTGTGTTCTGATCCATCACATAGAATTCAGATTACCAAAACATTGAACTTAAGGCTCTAATGTAACAAAACATGAAAAAAGTCAAGAGGGGTGAATACTTTTGTAAGGCACTGTATTAGCTAAATTGGAGGAAACATCAAGCACAAATTTTATCTCTGAAGATCTGTTGAAATTGATTGGTGGCCTGTGATTCTCTATATCACCAGCATGGGCAGATTGGCCATAAACCTTACAGGGAAATTTCCTGGTGGGCCGATGCCCAGGGGGCCACCCAAACCCTTCTCTCTGCCGTTGGCCAGGTATATAATGCTCTCTCAGGGGTAATTAAAGCTGTGAGAATCAGGTACTCATGTACCCAGCGATCGCACATGCCTTCTTGAATTAAACTGCTGTGGCCCGCATCTCATTTACTAACCCCTGCTCTATAACTAAATAAGAGACAACTGGAGGAGGAGGACAGAAAATGGCAGCTATTGATGGCCACCATAGAGGGACATCTTTTGGGGTAATATATTGGGCTACACAGTGGTATACGGTTCTGGGATGACTGTGTTTTACACTATTCTATTGTAGACCCCGCTTACTTCTGTCAATTTGGACCTGCCTACATCATGGGGCCACTTTTAGTTTTTTCTTTTCAGGGCCACTTTAAGTTCCCAGTATGCCCCTGACCACCAGCACCGCACTATTGTCCCCCTGTCGTGGCCCCCAATAGCCACTTAACTGCCCTCAACGTTAACTCAGGGTAACCTGCAATGTGAGCAAAATTACCTCAAACCAGACCACATTTGCAACTGTTCATAGTGGCCCAATGGTCACCTGCATCTTGACCTGTAAAATGGAGCTGTATGCATTTCTTGCTGGCTTCATCAGCTGCAGAGTCTATACTACTGTTACAGTGGGATTCGGCAGTGTACATAGCAGGGAGCCATCGACGCCTTCCCACATACGGCCTAGAATTTTTTTTTTTTATCCAATGCATTCAATCTAACAACATCCATGCAGTTGGATTTGGTATTCATGCATAACCGATTTCATGCTGCCGAGCTATAGGCCATCACTAGCTAATTGATGGGGGTCGGACACCCCTCAATCTTTCCAGTCTGATCTTCTGTGTAAATCCATAGTCGTATGTCAGCCAGGAACTACTCAGCATTGTCAACATGGTATGTGCTTGCAACTGTCCGGCTGCTCCCATTGATGTAATTGGGAGCAAACAGTTAGTAATGGCCTATCCTGAGAGTAAGACATCACTTTAAAAATACCCCCTTTAAATAAATATCCCCTTTAAGCATAAGGCCCCACAGCGACAAAGAGTCCCCTGCAGTTTGCATAACAATTACACCAATACCATGACTAGTTGGTCTTCAATGTGTGGTTTTGGGTAATGAAATTGCAGATGAAGAGAGGTGGTAATTAGAGATGAGCTCATTTCCGCTTATGAAATTCGTTCACACTTTTGTGGTAAAAGGTGAATTGCGTTATGGATCCCGTTACCACAGACCGTAATGCAATTCTATGACGGAATGCCTTTAGAGGCATTCCGCTATTCATTCCGTCATAATAGAAGTCTATGGCCTGCATAACAGATCTGTCCCGTTTCCGTTATGCAGGAAAGGACTCCCCTGCATAACGGAAATTGGACGGATCCGTTTTGCAGCCCATAGACTTCAAATATGACGGAATGAATAACTGAATGCCTCTAAATGGAATAGGAGTGACAAGGGAGGGAGGGGGGAAATGAGAGCGATAAGAAGGGAGAGAGTGACAAGGGAGGGGGGTGAGAAAGAGTGACAAGGGTGTGAGAAAGAGTGACAAGGGAGGGAGGGGTGAATGAGAGTGACAAGGGAGGGAGGGGGGAACGAGAGCGATAAGAAGGGGGAGAGAGTGACAAGGGAGGGGGTGAGAAAGGGAGGGAGGGGGAGTGAGAAAGAGAGTGACAAGGGAGGGAGGGGGCGAGAAAGAGTGACGAAGGGGGGGGGATGAGAGTGACAAGTGAGATGGGGGAGTGAGAAAGAATGACAAGGGAGGGAGGGGTTTTGAGAAAGTGACAAGGGTGTGAGAAAAAGAGTGACAAGGGAGGGGGGGGCGAGAAAGAGTGACAAGGTAGTGAGGGGTTTTGAGAAAGAGAGTGACAAACACAGATTCACACAACACATTCCGTACACACATTCAGAAACACACAATACATCCCTTATACACAAACACAAACTTCTTTCTATCCCTTACATGAAAACACACTGCATTCACTACACACACACACACACACACCCACCCCATCGCCTACACAGACTGGTATCCCTATACACTACATTACATGAGCACACACAGATTCTCTACAGCAACACATAACACATCCCCTACACACTGCACCCCTGTGAACAAACTGTAAACAAGAGAGCCTGTTCTACACAAGACCAGTGGAACCAGACTGCAGCTAGAGCCCATCATCATCCTCATCTGGGTGTAAGTAGGCAATCTACTATATTATATATGTGGCACTAGTCTCACATTTACCTCACATTAAAGGGACACTAAAGTCCCCAGAACCACTGCAGCTTAATGTAGTGGCTCTGGTCTTTATAGCCTGTCCCTGCAGGCTTTTTAATGTAAACACGGCGGCACTGCAGCACTGGCGTTAGTTAATATGGCAGATCATATGGGTGGGGCATTGTGATGTCACATGGGGGTGGCGGCAAACGTTTCTTTTGCCTAGGGCGGCAAAAATCCTTGACCGACCCTGCCTACAGGGAGTCTGGGGTAGTCTGAGACACGCCTCCTGTCTCATCACTGGTCCATGCTGTTCTCTTCCTCCTGCAGCATTGGTTCCTCAGACTGGCTGCTGTCTATAAATGCAGACCCAGCACAAGCTTAGAAGAACGTTAGTGCATGGAGAGCTGGTTTCCAGTAGCACAGAGGCTGAATGACTATCAGTAAAAATTTGTAAACCACCAATGAGTAAAATAATATAATCATGTTATTGTCACGTGTATAGTGAGGGAAATAAACCTTTGTATGCTTTAATATAATAAATATATCTTTGTAGGAGTCAAAACTCAAATTTTCTGATACAGTCATCCAAATCGCAAGAGTAGACATAGTCAAATTGTAAAAAATCCTATCACCACTAGAGGGAGACAAGGAGCTTAATGCATACTGGTTTATAACTGAGTTCAATTTCTAAGCCATATGTAAAGTACGGGATAAGCATTATCTCAGATAATATGATTACCTACAGCTTGTTGGCTTACAGTTTTACTAAGATATTGCTTATCTATGGTATAGAAAGTCTTTATAGGGCTACATGATAAATGAATTCTAAGTGTTACCTATACAGTCTGATGTTCTAGCTTTACCTACCAAAGCAATAAGAGAGAAATATTGTAGGTCAAGTTTCCCATTAAACAGTTATACTCAAAGGATGAGATTAATCAAAACTGGTGTAAAGGAAGACTGGCTTAGTTGCCCATAGCAACCAATCAGATTCCACCGGTAATTTTTCAGAGCACCATTGCAAAATGAAAGGTAGAAACTCATTGGTTGCTATGGGCAACTAAACCAGCTCATATTTACATAAATTTTGATAAATCTCCTCCAATGTATTTGATTGAATATTAATAGACCATCCTGAGCATTTGGTCATCAAATCCCTCTCTGGTTTCACACTGTAGTGCTTCATATTTTGAGGTGAGGAACAGACCAGACATGGGTGACAATAAATAGCTCGGTAGCATGAAATTAGTTATTGAATACCAAATAATATACATTAGTTATATGAATACCAAAGCTGACTGCATGGATGTTGTTAGATTGAATGCATTGGATTAAAAAAATTACATTCTAGGCCGTATGTGGGAAGGCGTCGATGGCTCCCTGCTATGTACACTGCCGAATCCCACTAGAACAGTAGTATGGACTCTGCAGCTGATGAAGCCAGTAAGAAACTCAAACAGCTCCATCTAAATCCACATTTTACAGGTCAAGATGCAGGTGACCATTAGGCCACTATGAACAGTTGAAAATGCGGTCTGGTTTGAGGTAACTTCGCTCACATTGCAGGTTATCTTGAGGGACAACCCCTTTAAACACCATAATTGTAAAATTATTTTAAATAGAATTGCACCTAATGTAAATCTACCTATAAATTATACATATATTAAACAAGATTATAACAAGCGATAATTATATTTTAACATACAGTAATTCTTTTTTAAATCCGCTGTAGGAATATCATATAGTTAGCTATTTCACTGGGTCTCAGCTGAAAATGAAATAATGAATGATGTATATTGATTATTGTATTGCATTTTTATGAGTTTTTGGATTACTAATATGAAAGGAGCCCCCTGGATAACTGGAAAATATCATTTACTAGTAATAAGTTAAACTGTGGATGTAATCAGGTTAACTTTGGGATAAAAATGTAGTAAAAACCATGATGTGTTTATTAAAGTTGTCATTCGAGCCCCTTCTCTCCATCCTCCTCCAGAGACCAGCTACCGTAGGGCATAGAAATTGATTAAAAAAACGTGCTTTTCAAGTTTACTGTAATTCATAGCATCCTTGTAGAAATAACCGGTTTGAAATGTATGTGAGTTAATTAAGAATACCCTTGTATAGCCATTTAATCTTCCGCAATCCATCCTGCGGGACTTTTAAAAGCTAAATACCTAGAGAACTCATGGCTAAAAGAGAACGCTCGATCCATTGATCTGATCATTGATTTACATGAGCATATTGAGCCTAATTTACAATGCAATGCAAATTCAGTCATTTGCTTTGTACCGTGTACATTCTATCTCTCCCCCATTCTTCTGACTTGCCTAATAAATGGAATTCTGTCAGATGGTCTCGGAGGTAATTTGGCGCAGATTGGCAGCTTTTAATAATTGACTTTAAAGAACAGTTCCTTAGTGAGTTTTCTTCTAGTTGTGTGAGTAAACTCTAAAAATAAAGCTGGTTCTAGTGCCAGATCAGCTCATCAATACCAGAATTTTTTCTGTATTTTTACCAGACATGAAAACATGTTGATTTATGGATTACTATAGTAAAAGAAGGGCATTTGAAATCAGAAAAATACTTCTACAGTCTTTACTAGCCAATGCAGTGATGTCCCCACTGTTTGCAATGTTGAACTACTGATATGGGAGGGATTGCTGTGTGTTTGAAGGCTCTGACCTGGACTTTAGAGATCCTGTTAGTCCCCGATCCGGTGATGGGAAATCACCTCCTGAGATATCAGGTCACAATTTCACAACACAAGCTAATCAAACACAAATGTAAATGCAGTAAATATAAATGAGACAGACACATCAACATCATGATAAGGCAATCTATTGTCAGCCTTTAAAGGGGTTGTACCAAGTTTGCAAGGTATCCCCTATCCACAGCATAGTGGACAACTAACGGATTGCTGGAGTCTGTGCACTGGCACCTCCACCGATCCTGAGAACATTGGTCCCATTCCCCCAATTAGATGGAGCGGCAGATCAAGCATGTACCCTGCCATTTCATTAGTTGGAAATAACTAGAGGTACTGGAACACGTGGGTCAAGCAGGTAAACTCTGAAGAACACACAAGAAGACAGGTGGGGGCCAATATAGAGATAATGCAGACAAGATGCAGGGAGAACGTGAGGCACCGAGGTATTAAGCAAGGCATAGTCTGAACACAGGCAGGGCAGGCTGAGCACATGCGCACTTCCAAGATCAGGGCAGGCTGATTACGTGTGTAATCTAGATGGCAGATCCAAGTTTGGGGCAGGCACCAAGGAGCAGAATTATAGACAGGCAGGGTACAGTACATGGGTAGACTGACAAGAGATCACACCTTCATTGGTTACTAGAAACTAGAAAACCTCAAGCTCAGGCACTCTCCCCTCAGAGAGGCTGCCCTATATACCAAGGGAACCTCAGCCATTGCCTAGTGAAGGATTTGCAGATGCATGCAGATGATTTATTCATTCCAATGAATTTACAAGGGACCAGGGGGCATTCTTCAGATGTGGAGGAATACAGGAAAGGATTCTTTAAAGTTAGAGTAGCCATGCCCTACCCTGAGAGGTTGTAATGCAGGTTCTATGTCAGCATTTAGAAAAGGGCTAGCTTCTTATCTAACAGCAAATGACATTGAGGGTTATCATTCATCCAACAGCTAATGTTGTATAATTCGAGAATGGTTGAACTTGATGGGCCTGTGTCTTTTTTCAACCTATGTAACCAGAACCATGCACAGAACTGAAACCATAACAGACATGCAAGATCTAATTTATTGTAATAGAGTTTGCACATATTTCTTGACTTGTTATGCCAGTTTGGGAATAAAGCTGATTTTTGGATTCTTCCTGCTGAGACTCCTACTGAATGAATGTTCCAGTGGGCCATTTTTACAGCTGTCTCTGGCAATCCCATAGAGAATCAATGGAGCAGTAACACGCATGCTCAACAAGCCTCTCCATTTATATGGGGGGGGCATGGAACCCCTGTTCTCATGATCTGTGTGGATAGGTGATACATTTGTGTCTCAGGAACCAGGCCCAAGAATTGAATTCCCCTCCTATAATCTAGTAGACAACCTCTTTAATAGCAATATAAACATTTGGTGTAAGTTTAGCTGATACCAATATTACCTAATATTAAAAACTAAAAGGCCATGGGGGAACCAGGAGGAACATTAAACTACTCCTCTGTACTGGCATGGATTTGTTGGTGGTGTCAACCAACACCAAGTAAGATGGCCCACTGAGGGTTCTGCTTCTTTATGATACCACTGTCTATTATTATTTATCAGTATTCTGGCATGTACAGTACATAAGCGAAAATGTGTTCTGCTTTTCCTACTACTGTCAATTCCAACATGGGTGAGAAACCAAGTGTTAAATTATGTACAATGCTAGAAGTAATCTCGGATAGTTATGAACAAAGCATGAAACACAGTTCGGCTTGATTTAAGTCTGCGTATTGCCCATAAACTCAAGAGGTCAAATATATAAAGAACTTGCGTCATTAATTTGAGCACTGAGCTATTAAAGATACACGGGAGACTATTTACTTCCATCGTTTGGTTGCAAAACTGGGACAGAATCTATAAAAGACCCATGTACTGCATTAATCACATAGAGAAATGCTACTAGGTCTAATAGGATTCATTATTTTTAATAGATATCTTTTTGAGTGTTTGTTTTACATCAGTGAGAGCATCCTCAGAATTGTTCATCAGTATCAATTTAGTGGGATTTAAGCTAAATTTCACCACAAAGAGTACAAAGGCTTTTAGAAAATCCACTTCTAACAAGCATGCAGAGGAGAGGGTCTACAGGGACATAACTTATAAAGGGTATTTCTCCCACCTTGTCCTAATGTACATAAGAACATTCTGACTTGTGTTGCCTCAAATATACCATAAATTACAGTGTGCGGTTAGAGTGCTCCATTGAGATAAAGTCTACATGCTATACAACTCTAATGGGTCAACTCTAGTCTATAGGGTCTTTCAGATGTATGTCAAGTGATGTTAATGTTCACATTAGAATAGGCCCAAATACCATGAAAATATTTCGTACAGTGGCACTTCCTTATAGTCTTGTTGTACTAGATAAGACTTTTGTAACAAAGCTACTTGGGTAAGACAGCCTAATGTTATCTGCCCTCGAAGAGTCATGTGGGCTTATTGTCATTAAATGTCATCATGGGTCCCACCATCAACCACTAGAGCCATGATACACTTAGTTTGATACAACAGTATGCTGCATAATCCATCAAATTAAATTTGCAACTGAGTTCTGATTCAGACGCAATATGGGAGACTGTGCTGTGGTTTCTGCCGTCGGTGTGTCCTGCAGACCTGCTTTAGGTTTAGCCCCAGTGAATGGGGCTAAACCACGAGCAGGATCCCGCAGCAGCATATATATTTGTATGTATTTATGTGTTTGTTTATATAGCCATATGTGTGTGTGTATATGTATAAAAATATATACGGGTGTTAACCAGTTGGGGGTGTGTACTGTACCTACACAGTCTCACTGTATCCAGTCAATGCCGCCAGTGTCAGACTGTGCATGTACACACCCCTAGGCATACAGCCAGTACTACCAAGGAATTGTTTAGATCAAAGCATATTGATGTGTTAGAATGGCCCAAAGTCCAGACCTAAATCCCATTGAGAATCTGTGGCAAGACTTTAAGGCTAGGTTCACACGACGACATTTGTCGCGCGACAAAAAGTCGCCCTATTGTCGCGTGACAATTTTTATAATGGGAGTCTATGGTGTCGCATTGCGACATGCGACATGCTGCGACTGCAACGCGACAGTCGCAAAAAATCTATTCAAGATGGGTTTTTCAGCGACTGTCGCGTCGCGGTCGCAGCATGTCGCATGTCGCAATGCGACACCATAGACTCCCATTCTAAAAATTGTCGCGCGACAATAGTGCGACAAAATGTCGCGCAGCAAATGTTGCAGTGAAGTTGTGCCCTATTTGTCGCGCGACAAATCTCGTTGTGTGAACGTAGCCTAAAATGGCTGATTATAGACTAACTATTTTGCAAAGAAGAATGGGCAAAAATGTCATCCTCTTAATGTGCAACACTGGTAGTGACATACCCCAAAAGACGTGCAGCTGTAAGTGCAGCGAAAGGTGATGCTACAAAGGGGGCTGAATACATATGCATGCCCCAGTTTCCAGATTTATATTTATAAAAGTTTTGAACAACATTTTCACTTCATAGGAAAATGGGTGGAGCAGAGGGGCCCATACTAAGTTTTGTTATGGGGCCCTATGAGATCTGTGTACGGCCCTGATGGGGTTCATGTGAGACAACCCATTTAAAGCTTTATAACAACTAGTAGCAAGTACAATCTACACACACACAACCCTAAAATCAACCCCGTTGCTGTCAGGAAGTATTACTAAGCACTGTTCACCCTCCTGCAGCTTTTTCAATTCCCATAGTGAGTTCACAGTTATGGAACTTGTAGATCTCCCGCTGTTCGTAAATGACAAATCCCAGCATGCTCCACACCCGGGTTATTTCGACACGATCCCATTAAAGCAGATCCTTTATTGATCTGTTTAGGTTTGATAATAAACACCTTCATAGTAATATCCACTATCTTTTGCCTTTTTCCGCTCATTCACACTTGCATGAGTATAATTCCTCCCTATCTACAATATATAACTGCATTTCAGATAAATCAATCCCCTTCCAACAGTTTTCTTGTAAAACTCGGAGTGAAATATATCTGAGGGGTGCGATATGTGGGAAGGGCAGCAGGTCAATATTGTAAAATGCCTTTATGATTGCAACTAAAAGCATCAGAAAGCTTGTCTTATCTACGCCCTTTACTATGTTATATATGTTGCCAAAATTCCTATATATTTTTGTAGAACATAAAAGGGTTCATGTGCACAGGTAAGTTTCACATGTGGGTGCCGTCCTTCAAGGAACTGCAGTAAAAACCTGATTTATTAAAGTAAATGGGGGACATTTATCAATAATGGGTAATTTACCCCCAAAAAAACACTAACATTACAAATCAAAAGTGGTGAATTGTTTCACCTCATATATCACAAGGCGCACGCCACTTTGAAAATGTGACTTTTTTTAAATCCCCCTATTTTTCTTGATTTGTGACATTTTAATGCCAATAGCACTAAAATGTGACTTTTTTAAACCAAAATGCTCCATTTCAACCAACTCATGCCAGACCGCACTTGCAACATTTTAAACATATTTGCGACTTTTGAATCATATTTGCGACATTTCCAGTGGTAAATTGCCACTTTTGTCGCAGACTCGGGAAGTTTTTGGTATTGTTTTTTTTGTTGTTGACAAAGCCCTAATTTATATTAGAAAAAAAATAATTGCATCCTGTTTTAATACTTACCTATCACTTGTTCGAACGTCAAGTTTTTTTCTTTCATAAATGCGAATTTTGACAAAAAGTCACATCTTTATGCCATAAATGTGACACAAAACACCGCCAATATAAGCTAGTTTAATTGTCCACAACAGTTTGAGCCATTTCTGCTGATGAGGATGATAAATGAGGCGTAATATGCGGCAATTTGATAACGCCGCCCACTTTCACATTTATGACTCATTTCTGGCATGATGCATTCTTTATGGTGAAAATTCTGAAGAAAACAGTTGACATAATTGGCGCAAATCAAAACGCCATTCTTTTTGGTGCATTTTACACCATAATTCTTGAACAACATGCTTAGTAAATGTAGGTATATGCACATGGGTGTCTTTTCTCACGCAGGGTTGCTCTGTATGAAAACAAATGTAGCATGTTCTATCTTTTGCTATTTTCATGTGAGGAAGCCCCACTGGAAATGAATGAATTTTTCACAAAAGACCTGCCCCCTAAATCAATGGGTCAGTGAAAAAAATCTGAAGCTGAATGACTGTTGTCTGTTTCTCACTGATGGTTATTGGGAGATTCTGTGTTTTTGTTTTGCAGTCTTTTTCCCCTGTGTGAAAAACACATGAAAACTGATGACATCCGCATGGAAAAAACAGAAGAACATTACAGAATCACCGAACTCACTGAAGCAAACTGAAGGAAAATTGAGGGAAAAAGTTAGTATTTCACTGACAGAACTCGTGCAAGTTTAGAGTCGCATTAATGGAAATTTTGCATTGACATGTCTGTGAATAATAATAACTATGATGATGGCGGTTGTAGGGCACAGCTTATCTTTCAATAAAGGGCTCATGCACATGGCCATT
The DNA here is from genome assembly GCA_033119425.1 of Bufotes viridis. Taxonomy (NCBI): domain Eukaryota; kingdom Metazoa; phylum Chordata; class Amphibia; order Anura; family Bufonidae; genus Bufotes; species Bufotes viridis. The sequence goes on along the minus strand of CM065592.1, from coordinate 467,567,395 downwards.
GCCCAGCCGTGGCCATATTGCGGCCCGCATACATCACGGATGCGGACCCATTCAGCTTTTTACAGTGCGTACGGATCACGGACCCATTCAAGTTGAATGGGTTTCGATCCGTCCCAGCCGCCGCATGGATGTTGCCTGTGCATTGGGGACCACAAATTGCGGTCTCCAATTCACGGAACGGCCGCACAACGGCCATGTACATGAGCCCTAAGGATGTAGTCTGTCCAGCATCCAAGTTGATAGTCAGAGCAAAGGTTTTATGGGTCCTGTGCACGATATTGTCTGAGAGCCCCCTTCCTCCTTTTAATATAAGAAAAATGAAAGGAAAAATAGGTGGCTTTAGACAGGGCTGTATCTAAAGAGTTACTAGAGGGAGCGCTGGCACTTGGGCCCTATTGTATGAGGTGATCGGTAACCTTTCTGCTACATAAAGGTCCTTTTACACAGGCTGAGATTGGGCCCTAACAGGCAGGGCTTAAAGGGGTTGTTCGGGCTTTTACTATTGATTAACTATCCTCAGGATAGGTCATCAATATCAGATCCGTGGGCGTCCAACACCCGGCACTCCGGCCGATCAGCTGTATGACTAGATGGTGGGTGCAGTGTGCACATGCTGTCACTTCTCTCTTCCTGCTCACTGCTGCTGTCTATGCTCTGTGGTCTGAGGATAGGTCATTAATAGTAAAAGCACGGACAACCCCTTTTCACAAGTACTTTGCTATGGCAAGCTTGAGAGGCTTCACAAGGCCACAGGCCGCCATAGCAATCGATCAGAGCCATGTGATGTGACCACAGGGGATCCAATTGGAGGTCAGAGGGGGCTCCCTTCCTCTGACTTAAGGTCCCCCTTACACTGACAGATTTTCACTAACTAGTGTTTGTACAAATGTTTGTTAGCAATAATCAGCCTGTTTGAAGGTGTCACGGATTAGCCAATGAACGAGTGAAACACTTGTTCATCTGGTAATAGGATCGTTCATTTGGACACCTAAAATATGTGTTTGTGGGCAGCAGATCATGGCGTCTAAACAGCCTCTGCTGCCCACAAACAATGATTCTGTATGGAGATGAGCGATGGCATAGCGATCTCTCCTTCCCATACTGTGGAGGAGATTACTGCATGTAATTGCAGTGTTCTCCTTCACTTACGAATAGGCAACTGTCAATAAGGAATGCTTCCCTCCCAACAATCATCTGCTCCAAGATGTGTAAAGGGACCATAGCCTCTCAGATGCTGTGATCGCCATTAATGAAGGCATCTGAAGTGCTAAATGACTGTGATTTTGAACCAGTTCTGTTTTTTTGCACACTGTATGCGGAACCATTCACTTCAATGGGGCTGCCAAAAAAACAGAAATGACTCCGTGTGCCTTTCATGTCCATATGTCCGCTTGTCCGTTCCATAAAAAAAAAAAAAGAACATGTGCTATTATTATCGATTATGGATGAGGATAGGACTGTTGTATTAGGGGTCAGCCATTCCGTTCTGCATAATGTGGAACGCACATGTCCAGTATCCATATTATGTGGTTCCGAAATTTGCAGAGCACAAAAAAACTGTTGTGTGCAGGAGCCCATATAGTCCAGGGATGGGAAGGAGTTAAAGGTATTTTACACTGCTACTGCAGATACAAACTGTACAAGTGCTCCATTTGTGTATTATCAGCAGCACATGCCCTGTTTACACAGGGAGATGCGAAGCCAACAACAGGTTTTTAGGCTTGCATAAAAGATGAGATCAGTAGAGATTAGGCAGAGCAGTGTTTGAACAATTATTGGCTCATGTTAAAGGACCGAAAAACATTAGAATTATAAATGCCAAATGGTAGATGAGATCAGTTACAGATCGTGCACAGGGACCGATAAAATTTGGCTATACATAGAGTATCTCACAAAAGTGAGTACACCCTCACATTTTTGCAAATATTTTATTTTATGTTTTCATGGGACAACACTGAAGATATGACTCTTTGATCCAATGTAAAGTAGACAGGGTACAGCTTGTATAACAGTGTAAATTTGGTGTGTCCTCAAAATAACTCAACACACAGCCATTAATGTCTAAACCGCTGCCAACAAAAGTGAGTACAGCCCTAAGTGAAAATGGCCAAATTGTGCCCAATTAGCCCTTTTGCCTCCCCAGTGTCACGTGACTCATTAGTGTTACAAGGTCTCAGGTGTGAATGGGGAGCAGGTGTGTTAAATTTTGTGTTATCGCTCTCACAATCTCTCATACTGATTACTGGAAGTTCAACATGGCACTCATGGCAAAGAACTCTCTGAGGATCTGAAAAAATTGTTGCTCTACATAAAGATGGCCAAGGCTATAAGAAGATGGTCAACACGCTAAAACTGAGCTGCAGCACGGTGGCCAAGACCATACAGCGGCTTAACAAGACATGTACCACTCAAAACAGGCTTCACCAGGTTTGACCAATGAAGTTGAGTGCACATGCTCAGCGTCATATCCAGAGGTTGTCTTTTCATATAGATGTATGAGTGCTACCAGCATTGCTGCAGAGGTTAAAGCGGTAGCGGGTCAGCCTGTCAGTGCTCAGACCCTACGCCGCACGCTGAATCAAATTGCTCTGCATGGCTGTCATCCCAGAAGAAAGCCTCTTCTAAAGATGATGCACAAAAAAAAACCTGCAAACAGTTTGCTGAAGACAAGCAAACTAAGAACATGGATTACTGGAACCATGTCCTGTGGTCTGATGAGACCAAGCAGTGGCGTAGGGATTGCTATAGCAGCCATAGCAATGGCTATGGGGCCCTACGCCACTGGGGGCCCGGGCCGCCGGCTGAGGAGAGCACTTTTGCTGGGGGCGCCGGCGCCGCTCCTCCCGCTCAGCGCCGCCTCCTAGCTAATTTATTCAAAGCACTTTCCTCACTAATTGAAGAGAAGCGCTGTAATCCCACACAGGTGCACTGGCAGAGGCATCGAAGTGCGCATGCGCCGTCTTCCTGGCCTCTGCCAGTGCGCCTGTGTGAGATTACGGCGCTTCTCTTTAATTACTGAGGCAAGTCCAGTGAATAAATTAGCTAGCAGGCGGCGGGGAGGAGATCTGTGGATGACACTAAACCTCAGTGTCACCCACAGATCCCCCATCTGTGGGTGACACTGAGGGGGGGGATCTGTGGATGACACTGAAAGGGGGATCTGTGGATGGCACTTAAGGGGGGGATCTGTGGATGGCACTTAAGGGGGGATCTGTGGATGACATTTAAGGAGGATCTGTGAATGACACTTAATGGTGGATCTGTGGATGGCACTTAAGGGGGGATCTGTGGATGGCACTTAATGGTGGATCTGTGGATGACACTTAAGGGGGGATCTGTGGATGACACTTAAGGGGAGATCTGTGGATGACAGTGAGGGGGGATCTTTGGATGACAGTGAAGGGGGATCTGTGGATGGTACTTAAGGGGGAATCTGTGGATGACACTTAAGGGGGATCTGTAGATGACACTTAAATGGGGTCTGTGGATGACACTTAAGGGGGATCTGTGGATGACACTTAAGTGGGGTCTGTGGATGACACTTAAGGGGGATCTGTGGATGACACTTAGGGGGATCTGTGGAAAGGGGGGGATCTGTGAATGACACTTAAGGGGGAATCTGTGGATGACATGTAGGGGGGATCTGTTGATAACACGTAGGGGGAATCTGTGGATGACAGTTAGGGGGGGATCTGTGGATGACAGTTAGGGGGATCTAGGGAGGGGTGTGGGGATTTTGGGGTGGGAGGTCCTGGAGGAGTGTTTGGGTGGGAGCTCTGGAAGGGGTGGGAGGTCTGATAGGTATGTGGGGGTTGGAGATCCGGGAGGGGCCCATACATTTTTTTGCTATGGGACACAGTCATTTCTAGCTACGCCACTGAAACCGAGATAAACTTAATTGGTTCAGATGGTGTCAAGCATGTGTGGTGGCAACCAGGTGAGGAGTACAAAGACAAGTGTGCCTACAGTCAAGCATGGTGGTGGGAGTGTCATGGTTTGGGGCTGCATGAGTGCTGCCGGCTGTGGGGAGCTACACTTCATAGAGGGAACTATGAATGCCTACATATACTGTGACATACCGCAGCAGAGTGTGATCCCCTCCCTACATAAACTGGTCCGCAGGGCAGTATTCACACATGATAATGATCCCAAGACGATCACTGCCTTGCTAAACTAACTGAGGGTAAAGGTGCTGGACTGGCCAAGCATGTCTCCTTGAGCATCTGTGAGGCATCCTCAAACGGAAGGTGGAGGAGCGCAAGGTCTCTAATATCCACCAGCTCCGTGATGTCGTTATGAAAGAGGATTCCAGTGGAAACCTGTGAAGCTCTAGTAAATGCCATTCCCAAGAGAGTTAAGGCAGTGCTGAAAAATAATGATGACCACACAAAATATTGACACTTTGGGCACAATGTGGCCATTTTCACTTAGGGCTGTACTCACTTTTGTTGCCAGCAGTTTAGACATTAATGGCTGTGTGTTGAGTTTTTTTGAGGGCACACCGAATGAATTTACACTGTTATACAAGCTGTACACTGACTACTTTATACTTTATATTGTATCAAAGTGTCCTATCTTCATTGGTGTCCCATGAAAAGATACAATAAAATATTTACAAAAATATGAGGGGGGGGGGGTACCGTATATAAGGTGAAAATTATACAGTTTCTATATATTTAATGGTTATACATAGTAGCATATTTATAAAATACAGTGCAAATATAACAGCCTTACAGTGAAAAAATAGCACTGCCATGAATTGCTCATATACCATAGCCATAGAGTGCTTACATAATGCTGTTTTTATGTGCTTTATGGTGTCTAAATGTTACCACCTTACAATGCCAAAATATTTGGTCCCCAAATCACAGGACCACACACTGCTTAAGGGGATTCCATGGGAACAGTGGCGTAGCAATAGGGGTCGCAGCAGTCGCAATTGCGACCGGGCCCCCCAGGAGAGACATTATGAAGCCGGCCACTTAAGTCCCCGGGCCCTCCCTATATTTTGGGTTGCTGTACTTACATGTCAGCGCAGGACGTGTGACCTCCCGCGGCAGGTCTCGCGGGAGGTCACAGGTCCTGCGCAGCTGTGCTGACATGTAAGTACAGCAGCCAGGAATGAGAAGCGGACGCCCGCCCGCCACTGCCCCAGGTATGAGAAGCCCGCCCGCTGGCCCCCGCGACAGCTCTCAAGTGAGGAGAGCCAACAAGTTAGTTTTTTTTTTAAATAGCGGTGTCAATGTTCGTATGGAGGGGGGACATGAATTATAATCAATTGTGCCGTGAGGCAGTGTGTCTGAATTCAGATTGGCCCGCACCGCCCATATGAGGGCAGACAGGGGCAACAAATAATGAGGGGCCTGGGGGCAAATAAAAATTAAATACTTTGTGGGCAAAAAATGAAATGTATAGAGGGAGTGGGTGGGGGCAAAATGAAATATAGTGAGAGTCTTACTATATTTCATTTTGCCCCCACTTCCTCTTTATATTTTACATTTTTTGCCCACAGAGTATTTCATTTTGTCCCCTTATTTGCTGCCCCTGGCTGCCCTCATATGGTGGGGACGCCCCCTTCTTTCTGAATTCAGACACACTGCCGCACGGCACCACTGATCATCATTCACCCCCCCCATCCTTTGTATGAAGCCACTGTGTGCCATACATTAAAAATAATAATAATAATAAATTATAATATATTATATATATTATAATTTATTATTATTATTATTTTTAATGTATGGCAAACGCTGGCTTCATACAAAGAATGGGGGGTGAATGATGCCTCTGCCGCTACCTCCACCCCCCTCTGTATGAAGCCATACATAAAAAAAAAAAAAAAAAATAGTCACTAATATATATACTGGCTTCATACAGAGGGGGGGTGGAGGTAGCGGCAGAGGCTTGTCAGGGCTCGTGGGGGGGGGGGGGCAATTTTCTAAGTTTGCCCTGGGGTCCTTAGAACTTAAGCTACGCTACTGCATGGGAATTAATACAGTTTTTGAAAAGGACAGACTGTAGTAATTTAGCCAAATGCATAAAAGTGCTACTGCTCAGTAGTCAAACTCCCACCTTCCTCTCCACAAAATGAACACAGCCATGACGCGGTCGTGTTAATGGGGCCTTAGACAGGTTTCCCATAAGTTAGGACCTCCAGTTATATTATATGATCTGTGGAAAGCTTGCAGGAAGTGTTTCCTTCAGCACCACTATGGGGGAAATGAGGCAGTAAACTCTGAAATCAATAATACATTCATGTAATACATGGAGAAGCAGGATCCAAGAAAGACAGATTATGTAGCTGATCTCCACTCTGGCCCATCTCTCCCCATCTCCGTTATGTGTATTCTGTTCCTCGTATTTTATAAGGCCTTGGTATTGCATTAATGTTTCAATCGCCTTTTTACTCGTCCTTAATTTACATGTACTGCAGGGTACTCTACTGCAGTTGTGGAAATCTCTATCACTGGACTTTATGACTGGTCATGTAGTTATTTGACATTAGAGCCCCCTGAACAAAGGTTAGGAATTGTGCTCCCACTGACTCAATGTGCAGGGAGTTGCAACAAAGCTCCATTCTAGTGAATAGGTGTATTTCCATGTAAATGTAATGTTGGGTGGGTCTACAGTGTCGGATTTGGACCACCAGAGTACCAGACAAAGGCAGATTGGCCATAGACCCTACGGGAAGGTTTCCCGGTGGGCCGATGCCCCAGGGGGCCACTTAAGTCCTCCTTTCTGCCACTGATCGGGTACATAAAGAGCTCTCAACAGTAATTAACACTGTGAGAATCAGTTATTCATGTATCCCGCCAGCGACCACACATGCCCTCCTGAATTCAATTGCTTGGGCCCGCACCTCACTTCCTAAGCCCTCTGTTCCATAGACAACTGGAGGAGAAGGCCAGAAGATGGTAGCTATTGATGGCTACCACAGAAGGCCAGCTTTTGAGGCAGTTTATTGTGCTATACTGTGTTATTTGGTTGGATGGTATTTTGCACTATGGTATTGCTGACCCCACCTACTTGTGTTGCCCTACCTTCTGCTAATTTGGGCCTGCCTACAACATGTGGCCACTTTGATTTTTTTTTTTTCCAGGGCCACTTTAAGTTTCCAGTCCGCCCCTGATACCAGAGTATCCTCTGGTGGGCTCAAGCTCTGACAATAATAGACACCTAATTAAACAGAGCCCTTAAGGTCCTGTATGCGCAGAGGGTGGGTCCTCAGAATTATTTCCTCTGGTGGGCCCAATGGACTTGAGTCTGACGTTATATACATGATATCAAATATACTACCAACCTATTCTATATCAAAACTACTACTGTTGCCTTATAATCATGACAATCAACCATTTTTTTTGTATTTCTTGCAATAAAAGTACCCCAACTTTTATATGGCCTCTTTAGTTAACTCCTTCACTACTACAACTTTCAATGTATGTTTTTACTTGGGCTACTTTCACACTTTGCACTTTCCCGTCATAGGATCTCAATAGCGGGGGAAAACACTTCTATTTTGTCCCCATTCATTGTCAATGGGGACAAAACTGAACTGAACAAAACGTAATGGAATAGAAAACAGATCCATTGCTATGTTAAAGATAATACAACTGGACCCATTCATAACGGATGCAGATGGTTGTATTATCAGAACGGAAGTGTTTTTGCTGATCCATGACCGATCCAGCAAAAACGCTGGTGTAAAAGTAACCTTAAAGCGAACCTGTCACCTGCTTTTTACCTCTTAAGCTGTTAACTGTACCTTATAGATCATTGTAACCTTGTTTCCAAACAGGTGTTCTTCGTTTTTCTGGGGTTTATATTCCTGAAAAAATCACTTTATAATCTCCTGCTCTGCTGAGTCTGAAGTCACCAGACAAGTCAAGGAGGCAGACCCTCCTTGACTGCTGGATGCGACTCCCCCGCCCTAACCCCGCCTCTCATCCCCATGATTGACACTAGGTCTTCTGCCCGGGACCGCGCTGGTCTCGGCGGCGCATGCGCCGTCTGCCTTCATAGCAGCGCGATCCCGAGGGATGAGAGGCGGGGTTAGGGCGGGGGAGTCGCATCCAGCAGTCAAGGAGGGTCTGCCTCCTTGACTTGTCTGGTGACTTCAGACGCAGCAGAGCAGGAGATTATAAAGTGATTTTTTCAGGAATATAAACCCCAGAAAAACGAAGAACACCTGTTTGGAAACAAGGTTACAATGATCTATAAGGTACAGTTAACAGCTTAAGAGGTAAAAAGCAGGTGACAGGTTCGCTTTAAGGGCTCAAGCACACGAATGTATGTATCTTGCAGTCCGCAAAAAATGCGGATGACGTCCATGTGCATTCCGTATTTTGCAGAATGGAACAGCTGGCCCCTAATAGAGCAGTACTCTTCTTGTCCGTAATGCAGACAATAATAGGACATGTTCTGGTTTTTTGCGTTTTAACTTTTATTTAGAAAGACCATAGGCACCCCCAGAAAACTGCAGTAATTTGTGGGGGGAACCTGGCAGCAAGTTTTCAGTTCTGTTACCAGCACCACCGCAGTTCCCATTGAAATCAATATAATGCAGGTGCAGAGTCCTCCAGAGAGACGCTTTTCTCTAGCCGTTATCCTCTCCAGCTAATTGAGGAAGATTCTGCATGAGGGACCCTTCTCTACTAGCAAAGAATGCTCTAATAGGGTATTTGAAAATGTGTTGTCTAAACCAAATAACCCCTTTACTATATTCCATTTGTATGCCATGATATACTGTCTACATATAATAAAGAGTGAGAGCAACTCTTTGTTAGAAGCTCTCCTCTGTGGCTCATAGAAGGGTTTCCACATAGGGGGGCCAATAATACCTGTTATAGAATATGAAAATTAATTTGGGGCATATATTGGTCTGAATCAGCACTTTCCATTAAGTTACTATAGCAGTTATTTGAGCGTTAATTAACCTTACGGGGTCTTAATATACACATTCATTAACTGCAGTTGTAAATTAATGTCAGTGATGAAACATTTTGCAGAAGCCAGAAAGGGTAAGAGGGAGTGAGATGGCTGGAAAATTTAAATAATGATTCTTACTTTTATGTGACCCAATTACTTATTTCTTATGCATATAACTTGCTCTATTGAGCATTGAGTGAATTCAGGAATTTTAAAAGGGATCATTAGCTGCATTTGGTAAAGACTTGCTCTGAGATACAGCTTGTATTCTACCCCAGAGCTGCATTCATAATTCGGATGGTTCATATCCACAGCAATTTAACTACAATGTTGTAGGATGCTTAGCTTGAGAAGGCTGGAAGATTTCAGCTCTGAAGCCTGTTTATAGGAAACCTGTCATCTGGATTTTGTGTATAGAGCTGGGGACATGGGCTGCTAGATGGCCGCTAGTCAGAGCCGGATTAAGAGCATCATGGGCCTGGTGCTGAAGATTTTAATGGGCCTTTTTTTATGTCAGCGAATATCACCACCCCACCCCCCATCATGTCCAGCATGTCAGTCAATATCACCACCCCACCCCTCATCATGTCCAGCATGTCAGCCAATATCACCGCCCATCATGTCAGCCAATATCACCACCCCACCCCCCATCATGTCCAGCATGTCAGTCAATATCACCCCCCCCCCATCATGTCAGCCAATATCACCACCCCACCCCCATCATGTCCAGCATGTCAGTCAATATCACCCCACCCCCATCATGTCCAGCATGTCAGTCAATATCACCACCCCACCCCCATCATGTCCAGCATGTCAGCCAATATCACCACCCCACCCCCATCATGTCCAGCATGTCAGCCAATATCACCGCCCATCATGTCCAGCATGTCAGCCAATATCACCACCCCACCCCCATCATGTCCAGCATGTCAGCCAATATCACCACCCCACCCCCATCATGTCCAGCATGTCAGTCAATATCACCCCCCCATCATGTCAGCGAATATCACCACCCCACCCCCATCATGTCCAGCATGTCAGCCAATATCACCACCCATCATGTCCAGCATGTCAGCCAATATCACCACCCCACCCCCATCATGTCCAGCATGTCAGCCAATATCACCGCCCATCATGTCCAGCATGTCAGCCAATATCACCACCCCACCCCCATCATGTCCAGCATGTCAGTCAATATCACCCCCTCCCCCATCATGTCAGCCAATATCACCACCCCACCCCCATCATGTCCAGCATGTCAGTCAATATCACCCCCCATCATGTCAGCGAATATCACCACCCCACCCCCATCATGTCCAGCATGTCAGCCAATATCACCGCCCCATCATGTCCAGCATGTCAGCCAATATCACCACCCCACCCCCATCATGTCCAGCATGTCAGCCAATATCACCACCCCACCCCCATCATGTCCAGCATGTCAGTCAATATCACCCCCCCATCATGTCAGCCAATATCACCACCCCACCCCCATCATGTCCAGCATGTCAGCCAATATCACCTCCCATCATGTCCAGCATGACAGCCAATTTCACCACCCCCATCATGTCCAGCATGACAGCCAATTTCACCACCCCCATCATGTCCAGCATGACAGCCAATATCACCCCCCCAAACAGAGCCGGGTTAAGAGCATCATGGGCCTGGTGCTGAAGATTTTAATGGGCCTTTTTTTATGTCAGCGAATATCACCACCCCACCCCCATCATGTCCAGCATGTCAGTCAATATCACCACCCCACCCCCATCATGTCCAGCATGTCAGCCAATATCACCGCCCATCATGTCAGCCAATATCACCACCCCACCCCCATCATGTCCAGCATGTCAGTCAATATCACCCCCCATCATGTCAGCGAATATCACCACCCCACCCCCATCATGTCCAGCATGTCAGTCAATATCACCACCCCACCCCCATCATGTCCAGCATGTCAGCCAATATCACCACCCCCATCATGTCCAGCATGTCAGCCAATATCACCACCCCACCCCCATCATGTCCAGCATGTCAGCCAATATCACCGCCCATCATGTCCAGCATGTCAGCCAATATCACCACCCCACCCCCCATCATGTCCAGCATGTCAGCCAATATCACCACCCATCATGTCCAGCATGTCAGCCAATATCACCACCCCACCCCCATCATGTCCAGCATGTCAGCCAATATCACCGCCCATCATGTCCAGCATGTCAGCCAATATCACCACCCCACCCCCATCATGTCCAGCATGTCAGTCAATATCACCCCCATCATGTCCATGTCAGCCAATATCACCACCCCACCCCCATCATGTCCAGCATGTCAGTCAATATCACCCCCCATCATGTCAGCCAATATCACCACCCCACCCCCATCATGTCCAGCATGTCAGCCAATATCACCGCCCATCATGTCCAGCATGTCAGCCAATATCACCACCCCACCCCCATCATGTCCAGCATGTCAGCCAATATCACCACCCCACCCCCATCATGTCCAGCATGTCAGTCAATATCACCCCCATCATGTCAGCCAATATCACCACCCCACCCCCATCATGTCCAGCATGTCAGCCAATATCACCTCCCATCATGTCCAGCATGACAGCCAATTTCACCACCCCCATCATGTCCAGCATGACAGCCAATTTCACCACCCCCATCATGTCCAGCATGACAGCCAATATCACCCCCCCAAATCATGTCCAGCATGTCAGCCAATATGACCCACCCCCACATCATTCATGTCAGGCTTGATTTAAACCCCCCAACACGGCACCCCCCACCTGCTCCAAGCGACTCAGTTTCTGTGAGGGCTAAGCAAGTCACACTCACAGTCTCAGCTCCTCCTCAGTCAGGACTCCGACACGCAGCAGCAGGCAGTCACGTGGGCCTCTCTCTGGCTGAGGCTGCTGCTGTGAGAGACAGTCCCTGCGGCGCCACTCGTCTCGCCGGCCACGGCCGGATCGGCCACGCCCCCAATTATCATGTGACCCGGGCCGGGTCGTGTGCAGCGCAGCCAGCCCAGGAGGGTGAATAATTACTAATAATGATTATGGCGCAGCGGGGATGGATATGAGGCACACGCTGACCCACCCGCGGCAGGCTGGTGCTTAAAGCGCGTTATATAAAATTAAAAGAAAGTTTTTTTCTGGGCGGCTGGGGCTGGGCCTATCTTCACACAGGGGCCTGGAGCAGCAGCTCCATCCGCCCCTATGTTAATCCGGCCCTGCCGCTAGTACATTCTAAATATCCAGTCCCCATAGCTCTCAGTGCTTTTATTGTGTCAAAAACTGATTTGATAGATATGCAAATTAGGCTACTTACATTTCCGGGGTCCAGGCATGCCCACTGCGAAGGAACCCAGCACCGCCCCGCATCCTCCGAATCTCCTTCATGCTCCCCGACGTCGTAAAGCTAGAGCGCCGTGATCTTGCGATGCGTGAGCTAACGCATGCGCGGTGCCGGCATAGAGTTCCTTGCCTGGGCTGGCATCAGCCTCAGGGAACGAACTGCACATGCGCTAGTTCAGGCATCGCGAGATTACGGCGCTCTAGCTTTATGGTGTCGGGGAGCAAGAGGAGATTCGGAAGATGATGGGCGGTGCTGGCTCCTTCACAGTGGGCATGCCTGGGCTCCGGAAACAGAGAACGCTGGACTCATCTCACAAGCAGGACTCATCTAAGGTTCATTTGCATATCTATCAAATCGTTTTTTTGACACAATAAAAGCACAGAGAGCTATAGGGACTGGATATTGCGGATGTGCTAGCGGCCATCTAGCAGCACATGTCCCCAGCTCTATACACAAAATCCAGGTGACAGGTTCCCTTTAAGTGTGAAAGGAGATCTAGAGCATAATGCCAGCTTTCACGGGAACCTGTCATCAACTTTATGCTGTCCTCACTGAGGTAACTCAGTAACTCACCGGCCAGGCCGGTAAATTAGTGCCCCTGCCTGTAATTTTTTTCTACTGGCAATAATAATTGCTGGTATTCCTATATAGACTGTTACTAATCAGCGCTTCCATTGTGTAGTGCTCATTAGTACAGCCTTTAACTCCCGCCCCTCCCCCACTTGTGTTAAGGAAAAAAACAACTCACCTCATCCATTTGATGGTGCCGGATGCAGGACCCGCACTCCAGAGTGATGATGTTTCACAGCATTGACTGGAAGCAGCAGGACCTGTGAAACATCATTACGCTGGAGCGCAGTTCCTGTCCTGTGCTTCCAGTGAGCAGCGAGTGTTCACTGTGGTGTGAACAAATGGATGAGGTGAGTTTTTTTTTTTGTATAAGCAGAGAAGGGGGCACTAATAATTTTTGGGGGCACTAATGGGGGCATTACTATTATTGGGGGCTCTAATGGGGGCACTATTTATTGTGGAGGCCGCTAATGGGGACATTATTGTTTCTGAGTGGCACTAATGTAGGCATTACTACTAGGAGCCACATTATGACATAGTGAGTTATCACCCTGCCCCCACAACCACACCCCCTTTGGGTGTGTGTGTTAGGTATTGCTAATTTCTCTCTAGCAATATATGTGCTTCTATTACTTCCATCAGCTGTCAACATATCCTATAGGGGTGTACAGAGGACATCATTACTCACATCAATCCATGTCATCAGTGAGACACAGTCTAATCTAGAGCCATTTTTATAGAAAGACATTCCGACTACTGTATTACTATATTTTTGGTATGTGGGAGGAAACTGGAGACGCAATGAAAACCTATACAAGTACTAGGAGACCATACAAACACTATACAGATACCCTTAGATTAAGTGAACCTCTCATATTGAGCATACTGTCCAACTTGTAGGTAGCAGAGCAGGAGGAGCTGAGCAGATTAATATATATGGGAAGCAATTCAGTTTAACTTGTATCTTTTCATGAGTCCAGTAGGTGGTCTCACTGAATAACTGATAACATTCACAGAGGTCAATCAATGAGTAGGACCACTCACTGGACTCTAAAGCCCGAGACTTTCCCCCCAAAACTATGTATCAATTTGCCCAGCTGCTCCTGTTCTATAACATGGTGTCCACAGATTGTATATGTTCAGAATTACACGTTCTGTGCAGTCTATTGAGTGGAATCTCTGGGTACCCTACAAAATATAATACCCACTCAGCCTCCATCCGTTGCTTCAGAAAAAAGTGAGGCTAACTGTGAAGTGATGCCACTGTCTGTGCCCTCATGCTCTGCCAGACCTTACTAACATTGAACACCATACCAGTGTTATAATGGTGTAGGAATTGTCTAAGATTAACAATGCTGCCCCATTAGTCACAACAATATCCATAGATATCCATGAACTCCCTCAGAAAATGGCTAAAAGCCTTTAAGTGTAAATATTTTCAGCACTGGCATCAAGGCTGAGCATGAAACTCCTAGACTTCAATGCAAAATCTCACAATCTCAAAGACCCTTTGGCCCCTCTGAGGCTCCGGGGCTCAGGTCTGACTGGTTACGCTAAGATATAACCTCATACAAACTATTTTGCATCTTACATTGGATTATTAATTACATTGGATTATTAATGATGTGTTCCATATATTTTACATCCACTACAATGGTATAGCATACCGCTATAGTCATAAACAACTCAAATATATACGGTCTTTAACCGTGAGTATCACTTGTGCCTGCAGCAACTCTTCGTAGAGAAAATTCACTCGTGTTAATGTATGCAAAATACTTCTTGGCTGCTTCTGCTGAACTGCCCAGAACTGTCAGAGCGGAGACCCCTGGCAGTTCTATGCTTTAAGAAATTGTGCTGCTCAACAACAAAACTGAACACATGAGCAGCAGTTTATGACGGAAGCAAGCACCAGAAATTGTATTTTATATTTTTTATGTAAAGGTATGATCGGTTGAAAGTATCTCACAAAGCAAGAGCTGCATGAGAGTCATTCGTCTTGTATCACATAGATACAGTATATAGTAGATTAGTAGCTAATGTTATTTTAATATAATGATATATTATTATGATATATTATTCCATTCTATGTTATTATTAATATTAGTTTAATGTAATTATATTTTTAAATTATATATATAAATATGAGCGTATAGCAAGCACAGCAATAATTATAATAATAACATATATAAAATAATCATGGATTATATAAAGTGCTATATGCTATTAAATCACCATTGTTATGACTCTTTTTATTGTGATATATGACTGTGCATTACATTACAACTACATTTACATACTGTATGAGCAAGTAGCTCATTGTCTTGCAGCACAGGGATCCTGAGTTTGAATCCGACCCAGCCAGGTTCTAATCAAGCTTGCGTAGGTTTTCCTCATGTTTCCTCACATAAAACAAATTGAAGTGTGCGAGATTATGAAAGAGATAAGGAAATTAGATTGTGTGAACCCATATGTACTGTGCTGTGGAATATGCTGGCGCTATATAAAATATGCCCCATACATGAAAATGTTAAAAATAGATAGATCACTGTTATAAATCATTTATTGCAATGCTATAAGAAATGACTGCACTGTGAATAATTTATCATATATTGTATGCACCAAGAATGATAGTACATGTATATACTGACAGTGCTTCTTTAACGAAGATTGGATGCAGGCACGACTGACGGCTTACCTTATATCCAGCATCTGCGAATCCCCAAGATCTGCCTGTGAACTCCTCGCCTGCAGCGCAGCATCTTCGTAGCTGTGAAATTACTCTTATTTAAATAGTGCTCTGTTCCAGGAACCTCTGATCGCCGGCCAATCCCAGATTGTCACACTGGATGTAATAAAAAATAGGAGGAGAGAGAACAGTCGTATAGACCTAACTCTTGCAAGTGATCAGCATCTCCCAGCCTGGCAAACAGGCAATGTCAGCTCTGTGTGAGAGGAGGGTAGATAATGAACTGGATGCTGCTGTGTATGAAATGTCTGGATTTCTGGATCTCAATTAAAATCATTTGTCACATTAGATAGGTCATATAAAAAATGCAATGCAGTGTGTGATACATTTACTAGTGATGGAACTGAGCAATTGGAGAGTAGCATATGCTGTAACATAGACTCTGGAAATACCCGGGGTACCATGGCACCCTAGCGTAGTGGGGGATGCAATTGAATGTGGTGATCATTTGCTCCTGGTGCCTGATGTTATCAGGGCTGGCGTCAGGTTACGTGGCACCCTGTACAGGAATTAAATACATTAAATTAGTGGCATCAAATTCAAAATGTAACTTAATTTTATAGAGAAAAGAATACACAACTAAAGCTTCAAAAAGTATTCCCATCTGGGACATTTATGGCATATCAATAGAGTATGCCACCCTTGGGAACCTCCCCTATCTCAATTACAGGGCCTCCAAAGTGAATGGAGAGCAACCCACATATGTGTGGCTATCCCTCCATTCACCCCTATGTGACTTCTGAAAATAGCTGAGCGCAGGCTCCGACAGTTTCTGAACTCAGACAGCAGTAAATGGAGAAGATGCTGTGTATGTGCAGTGTGCTAGTTAAAATTCTGTAGTAACAGTGTCATACCATGCTCATTACATAAATACAGCAATAGAACCTAGGTCACCACATAAATACAACAGCAGGACTAAGCTCATTACATCAATACAACATAGGAACCAAGCTTATTACTTAAATATACCCCAGAACCAAGCTCATTACACAAATAAAGCATCCGAACCAAGCTCATTACATAAATACAGCACCAAACCAAGTTTATTTCATCAATACAGAACCAAGTTCAATACATAAACAGAGCACAAGCACCAAGCTAATTACATAAATACAGCACCAGAATCAAGCTCAGTATATAAAAAATACACCAGAACCAAGTTCACTACATAAATACAGCACAAGAACCAAGCTCATTACATAATTACAGCACTAGAATCAAGCTCAGTACGTAAAAAATACACCAGAATCAGGCTCAGTACATAAATGCAGCACAAAACCAAGCTCATTACATAAATACAACACCAGAACCAAGCTCATTACATAAATACAGCACTAGAATTAAGCTCAGTAGATAAAAAATACACCAGAACTAAGCTCAGTACATAAATACAGAACCAGAACCAAGCTCAGTAAATAAATACAGCACTAGAACCAAGCACAGTATATAAATACAGCACCAAAACCAAGCTCAGTACATAAATACAGCACTAGAACCAAGCACAGTATATAAATACAGCACCAAAACCAAGCTCAGTACATAAATACAACACCAGAACCAAGCTCATTACATAAATACAGCACCAGAATCAAGCTCAGTACATAAATACAGCACTAGAACCAAGCACAGTATATAAATACAGCACCAAAACCAAGCTCAGTACATAAATACAACACCAGAACCAAGCTCATTACATAAATACAGCACCAGAATCAAGCTCAGTACATAAAAAATACACCAGAACCAAGTTCACTACATAAATACAGCACAAGAACCAAGCTCATTACATAATTACAGCACTAGAACCAAGCTCATTACATAAATACAGTACCAGAACCAAGTATACTGCATAAATACAAGACAAGAATCAAGTATGGTACAGTGTGAAACTACAGCTCCCAGTATGTCCTGAACTGTATGCTGGGACGGGAGTTGTTTCACAAAAAAGAATGGTACCACCCATCATCGAGCTTTAGATGATACGAGTGACTACCGTACTGATCAGACACTGTCAGTGGCAAAATAATCATTTACAGTTAGTTACTTTAGTGACAGGCAGGGGCGTAGCTATAGGGGGTGCAGAGGTAGCAGTCGCTACTGGGTCCAGGAGCCTGAGGGGGCCCAAAGACCCTTGTGGTGCATAAGAAGACACTGGTATTATAGAAAATGCATGCTAGTCAAGTTACATTTCTGGCTGGAGGGAAGGGGTTAGGGCAAGAATTTGGCAAAGGGGGAAGGTGCCGTTTCAATTTTTGCCTCAGGCAGCACGAAGGCTATGTGCTTCCCTGCCCCTGGCCACAAAGCACTGAGGAAAGGGGGGCCACGCTGAACTCTTGCACCAGGGCCCATGAGCCTTTAGCTACGCCCCTGGTGACAGGTGATGTATCCTCCGGAGTTATTCTCATCTGGACCTCATTAACTAACAAAAACTAGTGCCACACACTGTGCTCCAAATATAATAGCAGCATGCACTGTGCCCCTAAATACACTCATGCCACACATTTTGCCCCCTTAAAATAATGTGCCACATGCAGCACCCGTACTGGTAGTGCCCCCTATAGAGAGTACTACACACTCTGTGCCCCCATACTGTGCCACATACTCTTGCCGCCATACATAGTGCAACATGCTCTGTGACGCTATACTGTAACACATGCTCTGTGTCCCGTTATATAAGGCTACATGCTCTGTGCCCCTTTATATAGTGCTATATGCTGTCTGTTCTCATTCTCTGTGCCCCTGATATAGTGCTCATGCTCTGTGCCCCCCATACTGTGCCACATGCTCTGTGGACTCTTATATATACCATGGACCCATGTCCCTCTGTCCCTCTTTGTTCCTTAAATGTCTCTCTTTTTGGCCTGGGGAATTAGTGCATAAATGTGCATTAATAAATTTACTAAATTACTCCTTACTAAATTATCTGTATGGTTTATACCTATATATTATTTGGGGCAATTTGGACCTTAAAATATCTATCATCCCATGAATTGCGTGCTAATATTTAAATGAATATTGAAGCGCAAGAGAGAAAACTGTCCCAGGGGCTCCACATGCTGTAAAAAAATAAAGGAACTTAGGCCCCTTTCACACGAGCGAGAATTCCGCGTGGCTGCAATATATGATGCGAAGCGCATTGCGCCCGCACGGAATCCGGAGCGATTCATTTAAATGGGTCTGTGTACATGAGCGGTGGTTTTCATGCATCACTTCACTTCTGCGATTTTCATGCAACACTGGCCCCATAGAAGTAAAGGGGGCTGCGTGAAAATCACATTGGCAAGCAAGTGCGGATGCGATGATATTTTCATGGATGGTTGCTAAGAGATGTTGTTTGTACACATTCAGTTTTTTATCACGCCCGTGCAAAACGCAGTAAATCGCATTGCACCCGTACGATAAAAACTGAACAACTGAACGCGATCGCAAACAAAACTGAATGACTTTGTAGTTTTCACTGAACACATCCGGACATAATCCAGACACGCTTGTCTGCAAGGGGCCTTATACTCACCTAGCCGATCCCCAGCTGCTGCAATTCTGACTAGTCAGTAATTATGCTTTGAGCGGAGTTAGAGGCATGGCCTAGTATGAAAAAAAGGGCAGTGATGCGCGCCACACACATTGTCCTTCACATTGTCCTTCTTTGCCAATTTTAAAAGTTGGGAGGTATGCTTATCTAGTGCTAAATGCCATGTGTCTCTTTACATAGTGCTACATGCTCTGTACCCCCTTATATAGTGTAACATGCTCTTTGCCTCTATGCCCTGTACTCCCATGCTCTATGCCACAATGCTGTGTGTCCTCTTATATAGTTTTACATGCTTTGATCCCAGGTTCAAGCTCTCTAAGGCCCCTTTCACACAGGTGAGTTTTCCGCGCGGGTGCAATGCGCGAGGAGGACGCATTGCACCCGCACTGAATCCGGACCCATTCATTTCTATGGGGCTGTGCACATGGGCGGTGATTTTCACGCATCACTTCTGCGTTGCGTGAAAATCGCAGCATGCTCTATATTCTGCGTTTTTCACGCAACGCAGGCCCTATAGAAGTGAATGGGGCTGCGGGAAAATCGCAAGCATCCGCAAGCAAGTGCGGATGCAGTGCGATTTTCCCGCATGGTTGCTTAGCAACGGGACCAGATCTTTATTATTTTTCCTTATAACATGGTTATAAGGGGAAATAATAGCATTCTTAATAAAGAATGCTTAGTAAAATGAAGTGGAAGGGGTTAAAAATAATAAAAGTTAACTTACCTTAGCCACTTGATCGCATAGTTGCGATCTGTCCTCTCTTTCCCAGCATCAGCTAAGATCTAAAGGACCTGTGATGACGTCACATCACATGGTCCAATCACATGGTCCATCTTACCATGGTGATGGACCATGTGATTGGACCATGTGATGTGACGTCATCACAGGTCCTTTAGTTGTTAGCTGATGCAGGAAAGAGAGGACAGATCGCAACTACGCGATCAAGTGGCTAAGGTAAGTTAACTTTTATTATTTTTAACCCCTTCATCTTCATTTTACTATGCATTCTTTATTAAGAATGCTATTATTTCCCCTTATAACCATGTTATAAGGGAAAATAATCAATTCTCCAGAAGACCCGAAACTGGACTTCAGTGATGAAGTCCGGCTTCAGGTCTGGGTACCAAACATGGCGTTTTTTCTCACGCGCGAGCAAAACGCATTACAAACGTTTGCACCCGCGCGGGAAAATCGCGCATATTCCCGCAACGCACCCACCTCTTATCCGGGCGTCAAACATGACGCCCGTGTGAAAGAGGCCTAAGGGGGATAAAACTTGTCATTGTAAAAGTAAGAAAAAAAAGTTTAAATTACCCCCCTTTCCCAACTTTACATATAAAAATATATAAACAAAAAAAACATATTAGGTATCCCCCTCATTCAAAAATGTCTGAACTAGTAAAATTTTAATAAAGATTTCATGTGCACTGATCGCTGTAATGGAAAAAAAAAATGTAAACACACAATTCACCATTTTTTTGTAAAACCCCCCCCCCCCAAAAAAAAATATGGAATAACAGTGATCAAAAAGTCATACCAATAAATGCCATAAAAGTCATACCAAAAATGGTACCAATAAAATCTAAATTTCGTCTCACAAAAAACAAGCTCTCAAATGGCAATGTAGACCGAAATATGAAGAAGTTATGGCTGCCAGAAAATGGTGATGGAGAGAACATTTAGATTTTTTTTCAAAGGTTTTTTATTCATAAAAAAAATTCAAGTTTGGTATCGCCATATTCGTATTGAACCGCAGAATAAGGACGTTATGACATTTTTAATGCATATTGAACGCCGTGATGTAAAAACCTCAAAAACCTTGGTGGAATTGTTATTTTTTTTTCATTTTAATCCCACAAATATTTGTCTTCCCATTTTCCAATAACAGACATAGTAAATTAAATGGTGCTCTTAAATAGTACAACTTGTCGCCCCAAAAATAAGCCCTCATATGGCTATAAGAATTGAAAATGTAAAAAGTTATGGCTATTGGAACATTGAGAGGAAAAAATCAAAACGCAAAACCAAAAATAGATACGCTCTGAAAACAATACAATGAAGAACTTTCAAAAATGAACTGAGAATAAATTCCCTTAAAAAAAAAAAATTATTTCCATATTACAAGTGTAATATCGAAAAATCTAGACATATATACTATGAATGGGATGATATTTCGCTTTAAACATGCATTAAGGTTAATACCAGATGGGCCGAACATGGTAGATGGATCAAACATGGCTGCAGGATTACTGCCATAAGGGACAGGAGCCTGAAAACTAGTAGCTGCCATATCATATGCTAGCCAGGGGCTGTTGCTGGTATGGGGTTTGGCTGCTAAGGTGTCTGGTAATATATGCTAATTATAGCTCTTGTGGCCTGTAATAAACTGAAAATGCAGTTTTTGTATGAGAATTAAAAAGGGACACATGTGCCCAATAGATGACCACTATATACATTTTACCTAATAATTAAAGTTAGGCTACATGCACACGACAGTTGTTTTTTGCTGTCCGCAAATCGGGATCCGCAACAAAAACTGATGGTCCATCAGTTTTTTTTGGAGGATTCCTTTGTTTTCACAGATCCCTTGTAATAAATGCCTATCCTCATCCGCAAATGAGAAAAAAAGTAGGATATGCACTACTTTTTTTGCTGAAGGGAAACACGGACAACGGACGCGGAACACAAACGGATGAACTGTCAGCATTTTTTTTGCTGACCCATTGAAATTAATGGGTTCCTGTCATATCCGCAAAAAAACCTGAAACGGAAGCCGAGAAAAACAACTTTCGTGTGCATGTAGCCTAATACTTAACTTTAACCCTTGCATCCTGAAAGTACATATAAAGGGCACCATGTGGTTCAGCAGGTGACCAACCAACTGTTAAAAGAGGAGAGAAAAACATTCATGGGGCATTCCTGGAGTGACACAAGAAGAAAGCTACAGAATGGACATATAGATGTGGACAGCACACGGTGTGATGTCTGTATTTTTTGCAGACCCATTGAGAGGCATAGGTCTGCATCCTATCCACAAAGAATGCGGATCGGATGCGGACTAAAAATATGGTCATGTGAATCTGCCTAATAAAAAGTGATTAAAAAGTTGTATGTACAACTATAATGTAAAAACTATAGTTTGTCCCGCAAAAAAATAAGCACATCTCTCTCATTTTTTCAGTTTTTTGTTGTTGAAAGTAATAAAACAAAATATACAATATACAAATTCGGTATCACTGTAATTGAATTGACCCACAGAATAATGACGTCATGTAATTTTTTGCGCACAGTGAATGTTGTAATATCAAAAAACCTTGGCAAAATTGTGTTTTTTTTTTTCAATTTTACCCTACAGAGATTTTTTATTCTGTTTTCCAACACAAGACATGGTAAATGAAATGGTGCCATCGAAAATGCATCTGGTCCTTTACAAATAAGCCCTCAAATGGCTATGTGAACGGGAAATTTAAAACTTATCGTTATTGGAATGTGAGGAAAAAAAAAAAATGCGAAAATAAGCTCAGTCGTTAAGGGGCTAAATTGGATTGAAGGTCTCTGTTATAAGTAGAAGCTTAAGGCTAGGTCTACACGACGACATTTGTCGCGGGACAAATAGAGCACAACTACACGGCAACATTTGTCGCGTGACATTTTGTTGCATTAATGTTGTGCGACGATTTTTATAATTGTAGTCTATGGTGCCGCATTGCTATATGCAACATGCTGCGACTGTGACACGACGGTCTCATAAAAATCCATCCTAAATGGATTTTTTGCGACTGTCATGTCGAAGTCGCAGCATGTCGCATGTTACAATGCGACAGCATAGACTACCATTATAAAAATTGTCGAGCGACATTAATGCAACAAAATGTCGTGCGACAAATGTTGTTGTGTAGACCTAGCCTAAAAGATTTGGCTTGTTCAGCTTGGAAATAAGATACCCTAAATATTTGTTTGGCCAGTATAAAGAACTGGGACATGATTTATTAATTCCAACTTTCATTACACCTGAGGGAAAGGCGATTCAGACATCAATTTACAGTTAGAATAGTCAAACTAAGGAATATGCTACCCCATGAGAGAGTAATGATTTCAGGAAAGGAATATTTTCTGTTAGAGTAGTCACACTGTAGAATGCCCTACTCCAAGAGGGAGAAATAGCAGGTAGGTAGGTAGTATGAGTACATAGGGGATGCTAGGAGTTGCAGTCCTAGGTACTTCTACTCCTAGTACCCCCTATGTACTTATACTATCTGCAGTCCCTATGCAATAGTACATAGGGATTGCTGGTAGTATATGTACATAGGGGATGCTAGGAGTAGTAGTACCTAGGTACAAGAATATAACTACCATTCCTCAAATCTATTTTTTAGAAAGAAAAAAAAACTGTCTTCCTGCCTTCCCACCTGCCAGCCAACCTTCCCGCCCACCAGCCGGCCCTGAACGTTTGCATAAATGGACAGTAAGTAATATTTACGTGGGTCTGCTTGTCGTGTGTAAAGTTCAAAGATAATTTTTTTTTTAAATAGACAGATCTTCAAGTGAGGCCGGGAGCTCTCCTCCTCATCGACATGATACGGTATGTCAAGTTGGATTATAGCAAGCCCCACTGTAATATTTTGTCATTATTCTAATTATGTTTTTATTTTTTATCAGTCATCGTCTGTGCGGGAGATGCATCCTGGCCAAGAAGGGTCAGCAGAGGAGGAAAGTGGGGGTGAAGGACAGCAAATGGTAGGTGTTTACTTTTCTATATTTTTTTTTCCAAAAATACATGTTATTGTATGTTTTTTAATTATTATTTTTTTTCTATTTTACAGCCATCTCATCCTGTTGCCTCTCATTGAGGTCCTCAAGCCTCCGCCAGAGGAAGTCGGGGAGCGCGTGGCAGTCAGGGTCATGTGAGTATTTGCAATCAAAGTCTTTTAAATTCAAAAAGTTTCAAACAGTATTTGCAAAAAAATGTTTTTTTTTTTTTTAAGGTTCCAGAGTCTCCACCAGAATGGATGAGGAGGAGGTCTGCTTTTTTATAGATAATGAACTCCTCATTCAGATGGTGGAGGCGCGTGCAGCTTGGTGGGATCACACCAACCGCCGCCACACAGACCACAACACAACCCGGCTCCTCTGGAACGAAATCGGTGAGACAATTGTGCCGAATTGGGAGGACCTCGGGGAGAGGCAACAGGAGCAGTGCCGTAAGTATACAATATTCCATTTGTAGATTGCATACACGTATGTTTTATTGCTCAGAAGTGGTTTACCGTCTAGTTGATGTGGGTCACTGACACCGATAATTTAACAACAAATGTATTTTCATTATCGTTGTGGCTAGATCAATTAAATAGTAACCCATGTTTGATGTCACAAAATCATGTATTTTAACCACTTGCCGCCACGCTAACGCCGATGGGCGTCAGCGCGGCGGCTCTCTCAGGTCTCACTGCCGCCTATCGGCGTCATCTCGTGAGACCCGAGATTTCACATGAACGCGCGCGCGTCGTGCGCGCGCGTTCATGTGATCGGAGTCGGGACAACTGAAACTACAGCCTGCCAGCGCTGATCATGCGCTGGCAGGCTGTAGATGCGGAAAAACCGCATTTAAATCGCATATCAGACGCTGTTTTTTAAACAGCGTCTGATATGCCTGCTGTCTGCTTGCCTGGTGGTCCCTTTGTTTGGGACCACCAGAGGAAACATAGGAAAAGTGCACCAATCACTACACACCCCCCCATCACTGATTAACCCCTGATCACCCATGTCACCCCCTGATCACCCCCTGTCACCCCCTGTCACTAATCACCCCCTACAGGCTCATTCAGACGTCCGTATGTGTTTTGCGGATCCATGGATCTGCGGATCCATGGATCTGCGGATCCGCAAAATACGGACACCGGCAATGCGCTTTCCGCATTTTGCAGATCCGCACAGAACTATATAGAAAATGCTTTTTCTTGTCCGCAATTGCGGACAAGAATAGGACATGTTCTATATTTTTGCGAACGGAAGTGCAGACTCGGAGCGCGGATCCGTAATTCCGGATCCGAGCGGGACAAAGTCTGTCCCCATAGAAATGAATGGGTCCGCAATTCCGTTCCGCAAACAGAATTTCGGACGTGTGAATGGGGCATAAGGGTCCCGTTATCACCGCCAGTTAGTTAGCTACTTGTTAGTTAGCTAGCGCCCACCGCACCGCAATCACTGATTTTGGCAGAGATTTTTCATCCACATTGACCGATGCGAATGAAAAATCTGTGCCGTTCAATTTTTTTTTTTTCAGCGCAGAGGCTGAACGGAAAAAAATCTCATTACCCGTATGCTCAATATAAGGAGAATCGCAGAAACTCCTAATGCTGGCCATACGTGTAATGATTGCGGAGACCCCTAAAATGCCAGGACAGTATAAATACCCCACATGTGACCCCATTTTAGAAAGAAGACACCCCAAGGTATTCCGTGAGGGGTATGGTGAGTTCATGAAAAATTTTATTTTTGTCACAAGTTAGTGGAATATGAGACTTTGTAAAAAAAAAAATATATATATATATATCAATTTCCGCTAACTTGTGTCAAAATTTTTTTTTCTGTGAACTCGCCATGCCCCTCACAGAATACCTTGGGGTGTCTTCTTTCACAATGGGGTCACATGTGGGTATTTATACTGCCCTGGCATTTTAGGAGTCCTAAAGCGTGAGAATCCAAATACGTAAAAATGCCCTGTGAAATCCTAAAGGTACTCATTGGTTTAGGGCCTTTGTGCATCTTGGCTGCAAAAGTGTCACACATGTGGTATCGCCGTACTCAGGAGAAGTAGGGCAATGTGTTTTGGGGTGTATTTTACATATACCCATACTGGGTGTGAGAAATATCTCTGTAAATGACAACTTTTTAAAAATTGTATTCAAAGTTGGCAATTTACAGAGATATTTCTCTCACCCAGTATGGGTATATGTAAAAATACACCCCAAAACACATTGCCCTACTTCTCCTGAGTACGGCGATACCACATGAGTGACACTTTTGCAGCCAAGATGCGCAAAGGCCCAAATCCAATGAGTACCTTTAGGAGGGCATTTTTACGCATTTTCTTCTCACGCTTTAGGGCCCCTAAAATGCCAGGGCAGTATAAATACCCCACATGTGACCCCATTTTGGAAAGAAGACACCCCAAGGTATTCGCTGAGGGGCATAGTGAGTCCATGAAAAATTAAACTTTTTGTCAAAAGTTAGCGGAAAGGGAGACTTTGTGAGAAAAACAATAAAAATCAATTTCCACTAACTTGTGCCAAAATTTTTTTTCTATGAACTCGCCATGCCCCTCATGGAATACCTTGGGGTGTCTTCTTCCAAAATGGGGTCACATGTGGGTATTTATACTGCCCTGGCATTTTAGGGGCCCTAAAGCATGAGAAGAAAAATGCGTAAAAATGCCCTCCTAAAAGGTACTCATGGGAATTTGGGCCCTTTGCGCATCTTGGCTGCAAAAAGTGTCACTCATGTGGTATCGCCGTACTCAGGAGAAGTAGGGCAATGTGTTTTGGGGTGTATTTTTACATATACCCATGTTGGGTGAGAGAAATATCTCTGTAAACTGACAACTTTGTATAAAAAAATTTAAAAAGTTGTCGTTTACAGCGATATTTCTCACACACAGTATGGGTATATGTAAAAATACACCCCAAAACACATTGCCCTACTTCTCCTGAGTACGGCGATACCACATGTGTGCCACTTTTGCAGCCAGATGCGCAAAGGGCGCTAAAACCAATGAGTACCTTTAGGATTTCACAGGGCATTTTTACGCATTTGGATTCTCACGCTTTAGGTTCCCTAAAATGCCAGGTGAGTATAAATACCCCACATGTGACCCCATTTTGGAAAGAAGACACCCCAAGGTATTCCGTGAGGGGCATGGCGAGTTCACAGAATTTTTTTTTTGGCACAAGTTAGCGGAAATTGATATATTTTTATTTTTTTATTTTGTTTTTTACAAAGTCTCATATTCCACTAACTTGTGACAAAAATAAAATTTTACATGAACTCACCATACCCTCACGGAATACCTTGGAGTGTCTTCTTTCTAAAATGGGGTCACATGTGGGTATTTATACTGTCCTGGCATTTTAGGGGCCCCTAAAGCGTGAGAAGAAGTCTGGAATCCAAATGCGTAAAAATGCCCTGTGAAATCCTAAAGGTACTCATTGGAATTAGGACCTTTGCACCCAGGCTGCAAAAAGTGTCACATATGTGGTATCGCCATACTCAGGAGAAGTAGGGCAATGTGTTTTGGGGTGTATTTTTATATATACCCCTGCTGGTGTGAGAAATATCTCTGTAAACGACAATTTTTAAATTTTTTTATACAAAGTTGACAATTTACAGAGATATTTCTCTCACTCCAACATGGGTATATGTAAAAATACACCCCAAAACACATTGCCCTACTTCTCCTGAGTACGGCGATACCACATGAGTGCCACTTTTTGCAGCCTGGGTCCGCAAAGGGGCCCTAAAACCAATGAGTACCTTTAGCTTTTACATGGCTGCTCACAATTTAGCCCCGCCCAAAATGCCAGAACAGTACAAACACCCCACAAATGACCCCATTTCGGAAAGTAGACACCCCAAGGTATTCACTGAGGGGCATAATGAGCCCGTATGAGATTTTTTTTTTTGCCAGAAGTTAGCAGAAATGGAAACTTTATTATTATTTTTTTCCTCAGAAAGTGTCATTTTCCGCTAACTTGTGAAAAAAATGAAATGATACATGAACTCACCATGCCCCCTGCGAATACTTTGGGGTGTCTTCTTTCTAAAATGGTGTCATTTGGGGGTATTTATACTATCCTGGCATTCTAGCACCTGAAGAAACATGACAGGCGCTCAGAAAGTCAGAGCTGCTTCAAAATGCCGAAATTCACTTTTTTGCACCATAGTTTGTAAACGCTATAACTTTTACCCAAACCAATAAATATACACTTATTGGATTTTTTTTTTATCAAAGACATGTAGAACAATAAATTTAGAGAAAAATTTATATAGAAATGTAGTTTTTTTTAAAAAAAATTTACAACAGAAAGTGAAAAATGTCATTTTTTTGCAAAAATGTTGTTAAATTTTTATTAATAGCAAAAAAAGTTAAAATGTCAGCAACAATGAAATACCACCAAATGAAAGCTCTATTAGTGAGAAGAAAAGGAGGTAAAATTCATTTGGGTGGTAAGTTGCATGACGGAGCAATAAACGGTGAAAGTAGTGTAGTGCGGATTTGTAAAAAAGGGCCTGGTCACTAGGGGGGTATAAACCTGTGGTCTTCAAGTGGTTAAAGACTAATCTTTATTTATTTATTTTTTGTTTTCCAGGGGCGACAATCATGGTTCGGTGGCAGTCCATCAGGGACCGCTATAAGAAAGATGACAATGAGGAACTTTGGGCCCCGAGTGGTCCGGGAGCAACCTCAAGCTGGGAATATAGCTATCATTCCGCCTTGGGGTTCCTACGAAGCTAAGAGATTATGTTTATAGAGATTCTGAATGATGTTGTCCAATCTATGTGTATGGCACAGGCAGACTATCATTTGGCCCTAGGTCTTGGACATCCACATACTATTTTATGGAGTAGAGATGAGAGAAGCGTGCTTCAGATTATACATCTGAAGTTGCTTTCCCAAAAAAATTTCATACTGTACAGAGATACTTCTCTGTACACTAATAGAATGTATGGGTTCTATCTATGTACAGTATTTGTATGATTTTTTTATGCAATGCAACTTTCTATGTAGCATCAAAAGTCGTTCTGCTTACCTCTATTTCAGAGGTTCTCCACTAAAATACAATTGTTAATTGTGTTTTTTTTTCTTTGCTTTACAGAACATCAAGCAGTACTCGGGCGCCCGAAGTTCCTCAGGAATCAGTTCCTGATGAGCTGGCCACCACGGGCCCCTCTCGTCCTTCTCAAGCAACTGGTCAGGACTCTGATGTTCCCCTACCTCTGCCCTCTGGTGATGCAACAATGGACCGATTAGCCCCATTATTTGAGGCCATCATGCGTCGCCAGAGGGCAGGTAGGAGCTGTCAGGCGGACTACGAGGATCTCACAAGGCTCATTTACAAGTCCTTGATGGGATTCACAAATAGAGTTGCCAGACTGGAGTATAATTTGTGTCGTCTTCAGGAGGGGGCGGTGTTGACTTCGCAAATGAGTCCGGTGCAACTTTATTTGAATTTGTTAGTCCCCGTGATGGAACTGTTTACACCCAACCAATTGTTTGAGGCCAGAATACAATTGGACTGCACTTTGTGGCAAGTGTAACACCGCCCTACATCCTTTCCCCCGCCCCAGCCCTATCCCCAACCCCAGCCCTATCCCCCATCCCACACCTATCCCCCAGCACCCCCATCCCCTTTCCCAGCAGCCCATCCCCCTTCCCAGTCTCATCCTCCATCCCAGTCCCACCCCCATTCCCACGTCCAACCCCCATCCCAGTCCCAAACCCCCAAGCTATTTCCCACCCTTTTTATCCTTCTCCTCCTCATTACTATACTCCAATCTCTTTCACTATTACCACTTCCCTAGCTTGGCAAACTCCATCTCCTGCCTCATGCTTCACTTTAAATACTCCCACTGTTGCACTTGCCCCAACGCGCACTGATTTGTCCACAGTGGCAGAACAGCAACAGGACAGAGGGGTCCCGACCCATGCAATGCCCTCCACACCCACTCTTCTAGTCCCCCCAGGACTGTTTTTAGGCAACTGTAAATATTGTTTTTTATTTATTTATTTTTCTGAAAAATGTTATATATAATTATAATAAATGTTATGTTTTTGAAAATCTATTTGTCTTTGTTTTTTTTTTAAATGGGTTTTTTAAGTTGGGGATCAAAAATGGATTCTTTTTAAACCCTTACATTTTCCCTGCACTGGCGGAGCGACACAAGTATTTGTCGCTCCTCTAGAGTGGGGAGAGTATGTTGACAAGAAAAGACTAGTGTGGAGAGGAGAGGCCTGACATAATCGCCCAACGCTGGCGGAGCAACACAAATATTTGTCGCTCCACCAACGTAGGGAGATGGAGGGCTCTAGTGTTCACATATTCTGCCTACGATGGCGGAGAGATACAAGTATGTGTTGCTCCTCCAGTGTGGGGAGAGTAATTTGACAAGAGAAGACTAGTGTGGAGAAGAGAGGCCTGACATAATCTCCCAGCGCTGGCAGAGCAACACAAGTATTTGTCGCTCCTCCAGCATGGGGAAATCAATATATGCATAAAGACTCAGTATCTATATATATAAAGAAGGACATATATATCTGTGTGTATGACTTGCGATCACTCAAAAACGCAACCATAGATTTCAACGAAACTTGGTATACACATCCCTTGCTACCTGGAAAGAAATCTTGTGGGGGTCACAGCTCTCTAGGACGTACAGTTCCTGAGATATTCCACAAAAAATGACCTGCATTAGCCAATACAAGCCTGCAAGTCTTTCTCTTCATATCCTGACTGCCATACACAGGGTCACATGTCCCTTATCAGCCAATAGAAGCTTGCAGGCCCTTAGTCTCCACACACACACACAGTTTTACTCCAGGTTTCCATTACAACTCAGACATTTTTCTTCACTGCTGTAGGTCAGCTTTAGGCTAGGGCTACACGATGACAATAAGTCGCACAGCTCATAGTGCACAACTACACTGCTTCATGCATTTTTTGCGACTGTCGTGTCGCAGTCACAGCATGTCGCAGTGCAACATCATAGCCTATAATTAAAAAAATTGTTGCAAGACATTGGTCTGACCAAATGTCGCGCGACACATGTCGTCATGTAGCCCTAGCCTTAAAGGGGCAGGGAGCTGTGGAGGTCACTGTTAAGGGCGCAGGGGCCATTATTAAAGGGGCAGGGCGCTGTGGATGACACTGTTAAGTTGGCAGGGGCCAATATAAAAGGGGCAGCTGCTGTGGAGGTCACTGCTTATGGTGCAGGGGCCACTATTAAAGGGGCAGGTCGCTGTGGAGGTCACTGTTAAAGGGGCGGCACTGTGGAGTTCACTGTGAAGGGGGCAGGGGCCACTATTGAAGGGGCTGCTACTGTGGAAGTCACTGTTAAAGGGGAGGGCACTGTGAAGGTCACTGTTAAAGGGGTGAGCACTGTGGAGGTCACTGTTAAAAGGGCGTTCACTGTGGAGGTAATTGTTAAGGGGGCAGGCCACTGTGGAGGTCACTGTTAAAGGGGAAAGCACTGTGGAGGTCACTGTTAAGGGGGCAGGGGCCACTTTTTAAGGAGCAGCTGCTGTGGAGGCCACTGTTAAGGCAGCAGGGTACTGTGAGGTCACTGTTAAGGGAGCAGGGTACTGTAGAGGTCACTGTTAAAGGGACGGCTGCTGTGGAGGTCTCTGTTAAGGGGGCAGGGAACAGTGGAGGACACAGATAAGGGGACGGTCACCTATGGAGTTCAGTGTTAAGGGGCGGGGTGCTGTAGAGTTTACTGTTAATGGGGTGGGCTCCTTGGGAGGTCACTGTCAAGGGAGTGGGGGTGCTGTGAAACTCACTGTTAAAGGAGTGAGCGGCTGTGAAGGTCAAAGTTAAGGGGATGGGCTGCTATGGAGGTCCCATTTTAAGAAGGCTGGGCACTGTTGGGGGTCAGCGTTAAGGGGTGGGGGGGCTGTGAAGTTCACTGTTATGGGGGATACTGTCGATATGTTTTAATGACACACACAAACATTAGTGAAATAAATGAAATATACCCGTGCGAAGCCGGGTCCTTCTGCTAGTATGGTATAAAAAAACACATTACTGTACCCACCCACCCACCGACATAACTACACAACCAAACTGTATCTAGAATATATTCAAATTAAATTAATTTTTCATGAAAGAAAACACAAATATTCAGCCAAGGAGTCTCTCATCCTGGAAACTGCTACATTGGTCCTTGGTCCAAAATTTTCGATACTGGCCAAATCGCTGTCTTCAGGGATCTGTTCGACATGTGGCGGTTCTTTTATGAGGAGGTAGTTGTGTAACACCACACATGCCTTTACCAGTGGTGTGCCTAGGGTGCCTTGGGTGTTTGACACCCGGGGCGGGTCCTTTCTCTGGCACCCCCCCAAATACTTTAAAAAAATTGTACCTCCTCACAGTAGTATTGCCCTCGTTGTACAACCTTCACAGTAGTTTTGTACAGATGTGTGCCCCCTCACAGTAGTTATGCCCACATTGTGCCCTCTAACAGTAGTTATGCCTTTTCTGTGCCCCTTTCACAGTTGTAATGCCCTCTTTGTGCCCCTTCACAGTAATAATCCCCATTGTGCCCCCTTCACAGAGATAATCCCCATTGTGTCCCCTTCATAGTAATAATCTCCATTGTGCCCCCTTTATTGTAATAATGTTCACTGTGCCCCCTTCATAGTAATAACGCCCATTTTGCCCCCCTGCCGTAGCATTTGCAGTGATGAGCAGGTAAACAGAGCAGAGAAGGCAGTGCTCATACAAGAAAAAAAGCGGATAACCCCTTCAAAGACAACTTTCCTACTTTTCAATCATCCTCCCACCTTCTCAACACCTCATCCTGACACCCGTAATACTGTGTCCACTGTGCTCCCCAATATTTTCCTGCAGAAACAGTCCCCCTGAAAATACTGGTACCACACTTCTATGTCAGACCCCATATAAGACCCCAGTTTTAAACCACAGATCAGACCCCCATTAGACCTCCATGTAAGACCCCGACCCAATATCAGACCTCAGATAAGACCCCCATATAAGACCCCCATTAGACCTACAGATCCACATATCAGACCTCAGACCAGACCCCCATATCAGACCTCCAGACCCCCATTAGACCTCCAGACTCGCACTAGACCTTCAGACTCCCATTAGTCCTCCAGACCCCCCAGTCAGACCTCCAGACCCCCATTAGACCTCCAGTCCCCCCAGTCAGACCTCCAGATCCCCAATCAGACTCCGATTAGACCTCTAGACCCCTCAGTCAAACCTCTAGACGCCCAATCAGGACCCCATTAGACCTCCAGACCCACAATCAGACCCCCATAAGACCTCCAGACCCCCAATCAGACCACCATTAGACCTCCAGACCCCCCCATTAGACCACTCCAGACTTCCAGTCAGACCTCCAGACCCCCCAGTCAGACCTCCAGACCCTCCATTAGACCACTCCAGACTCCCAGCCAGACCTCCAGACCCCCCAGTCAGACCTCCAGACCCCCATTAGACCATTCCAGACGCCCAGTCAGACCTCCAGACCCCCCATAGACCACTCCAGACCCCCAAAATCATGTTTTAGTGTCTCCATATTCTGAGAGCCATAGTTTTTCTTTTTTTCTAGGCGATTGTCTTAGGTAGGGTCTCATTTTTTGTGGGATAAGTTAACGGTTTGATTGGCACTATTTTGCGGTGCATATGATTATTTGACCGCTTGCTATTACAGTTTTTGTGATGTAAGGTGACAAAAAATTGCTTTTTTACACCTTTTTTTTTTAACAATGTTCACCTGAGGGGTTAGGTCATGTGACATTTTCATAGAGCAGGTTCTTACGGATGCGGCGATACGTAATATGTATACTTTTTTAAATGTATTTAAGTTTTACACAATAATATCATTTTTGAAACAAAGAAAAAAATATTTTAATGTCTCCCTAGTCTGAGAGCCATAGTTTTTTTTTTTTTCTGGGCGATTGTCTCAGGTTGGTGCTCATTTTTTGCAGGATGAGGTGACAGTTAGATTGGTACTATTTTGGGGGGCAAGTTTTACACAATAACATCATTTTTTAACCAAAAAAAAATCATGTTTAGCGTGTCCATATTCTGAGAGTCCTATTTTTTTTAATTTTTTGAGCGATTGTCTTATGTACCGTAGGGTATAATTTTTTGCGGGATGAGATGACTGTTTGATTGGCACTATTTTGTGGTGCATATAAATTTTTGATCACTTACTATTAGGCCTCTTGCACACGACCGTATGGCTTTTTTAGTATTTTTGCGGTCCATTTTTGACGGATCCGTTGTTCAATTTTTTTTGTTTAAATAGTGTTTCCGTTTCCGTATGGTTTCCGCATGTGATCCGTTTTTTTGTGGATTGCAAATGAAAATGGAAGCATGGCATATACAGTATACAGTAATTACATTGAAAAATTGAGCTGGTCAGAAAATTTTCAATAGATGGTTCCGTAAAAAAATGGAACAGATTCGGAAGACATACGGATACGTTCTGTATCCAGTCCATTTTTTTTACAGCCCTATTGACTTGAACGGAGCCACAGAACATGATTTGCGGGCAATAATAGGACATGTTCTATCTTTGAACAGAACAGAAAAACGGAAATAGGGAAACGGAATGCACACGGAGTACATTCCGTTTTTTTGGCGGACCCATTGAAATGAATGGTTCTGTATAAGGACCGTATATGGACCGCAAAAAAAACAGAACGTAAACGGAAAAAAAAAATGTTTGTGTGTAAAAGGCCTTAGGCCTCTTTCACATGGGCGTCGCGTTTGACGCCTGGATAAGAGGCGGGTGGGTTGCGGGAAAATGCGCGATTTTTCCGCGCACGTGCAAAGCGTTTTAGTGCATTTTGCACGCATGTGGGAAAAATCGGCATGTTTGGTACCCAGACCCGAACCCGGACTTCATCACTGAAGTTCGGGTTTGGGTTGAGTATTCTGTAGATTTTATTATTTTCCCTTATAACATGGTTATAAGGAAAAATAATAGCATTCTCAATACAGAATGCTTAGTAAAATGTGGATGGAGGGGTTAAAAATAAAAAAATTAACTCACCATATCCACTTGATCGCGTAGTTGCCGATCTCTCCTCTCTTCTTCATTCATTAGCTGTCGGCTAAAGGACCTGTGATGAGGTCACTCCGCTCATCACATGGTCCAATCACATGGTCCATCACCGTGGTGATGGACCATTGGATTGGACCATGTGATGTGACGTCATCACAGGTCCTTTAGCTGGTAGCTAATGCTTGAAGAAGAGAGGAGAGATCGGCAACTATGCGATCAAGTGGATAAGGTGAGTTTATTTTTTGATTTTTTACCCCTTAATCTACATTTTACTAAGCATTCTGTATTAAGAATGCTATTATTTTCCCTTATAACCATGTTATAAGGGAAAATAATAAAGATCGGGTCCCGTCTCTTAGCAACCTTACGGGAAAATCGCACTGCATCCGTACTTGATTGCGGATGCTTGCGATTTTCCCGCAGCCCCATTCACTTCTATGGGGCCTGCGTTGCGTGAAAAATGCAGAATATAGAGCATGCTGCGATTTTCACGCTACGCAGAAGTGATGCGTGAAAATCACCGCTCATGTGCATAGCCCCATAGAAATGAATGGGTCAGGATTCAGTGCGGGTGCAATGCGTTCACCTCACGCATTGCACCCGCGCGGAAATCACGCCCGTGTGAAAGGGGCCTTACACTTTATGTGATGTAAGGTGACAAAAAATGGCTTTTGACACCGTTTTTTTTTTTTTGCGGTTTTCATCTGAGGTGTTAGTTAATGTGGTATTTTTATTGTGCAGGTTTTTTCGGATGCTGCGATACCTAATATGCATACTTTTTTTTATTTATTCAAGTTTTATACAATAATATCATTTTAGAAAAAAATCATGTTTTAGTGTCTCCATATTCTGAGAGTCATAGTTTTTTTATTTTTTAGCTAATTGTCTTAGGTAGGGTATAATTTTTTGCGGGATGAGATAATGGTTTGATTAGCACTATTTTGGGCTGCATATGACTTTTTGATCGCTTACTATTACACTTTATGTGATGTAAAGTGACAAAAAATGGCTTTTGACACCGTTTTTTTTTTTTTTTTTTGCGGTGTTCATCTGAGTGGTTAGTTCAGGTGGTATTTTTATAATGCAGGTTCTTACGGCTATACGTAATATGTATACTTTTTCTATTTATTTAAGTTTTACACAAAATTATCAGTTTTGAAACAAAAAAATTCATGTTTTAGTCTGAGAGCCATAGTTTTTTTTATTTTTTGGGCTCATTTTTTGTGGGATGAGGTGATGGCTAGATTGGGACTATTTTGGGGCGCATAAACCTTTTTAATCGCTTAGTGTTGCACTTTTAGTGATGTAAGGTGACAAAAAAAATTTTTTGACACCGTTTTTTTTAATTTTTTTATGGTGTTTACTGGACAGGGTGGATCATGTGATATATTTATACAGCCGGTCGTTACGGACGCGGCGATACATATTATGTGTGTTTTTTCTTTTTTGTATTATATAATCAGGGGAAAAGGGCTGTTTTTTTCTTTTTTTAACTTGAGACTTTATTTTATTTATGGAAAACACTTTTTTTTTTACTTTTTTTCAACTGTATTTC
Organism: Bufotes viridis; assembly: GCA_033119425.1. NCBI lineage: Eukaryota > Metazoa > Chordata > Amphibia > Anura > Bufonidae > Bufotes > Bufotes viridis. The sequence goes on along the minus strand of CM065592.1, from coordinate 467,530,891 downwards.
TGTCCTACTCTGGGACTTCAACTTTTGTGGGTCTGATCCCCTCTGCAATGCTTTACAATACATCTGTATTGTCATGTATTGCCTTTTTGTCTATGACACTGAGTCATACACTAACAGGTTGCCTAGGAGACCCAACCTGAGGCTGGATCTCCTGGGCACCTGTAGAAGGCAGTTCCCGATGCCGTGCAAGGGATTGGGCAGCCTCTGCATGCCATCGGGCTGCCTTGTGACACATCAGGTCCCACGCCACAGCAGCACGGGGACCCGATGCGCTCCAAGCCCCGCCGCAAACCACCTCTATGTCGCGGACAGCACTAACCGTGGCATAGAAGGTGTTAATCCGCTGGTGTCGCTATAACCAGCGATGCAGGTGGACACAGCACGGGCCCGGCTACCACGGACTGCCGGACCCCTGCAGTGATCGGGCGGGCGCTTCTCCTGCACCTGACCGATCATCCCGCCATGCATGTACGGTGGAATACGATAGGCGTATGCTTGTGGCTAGCATTGCTCACAGTGAAGTCAACGTCTCTTATGGTCGAGATAGGGGTAAAGCCTGACCATAGGAGCCGATGAAGTCACAGTGAACAATACTAATGCAGAGCCTCCTAAGCCCTTGTCCTGCGCAATCAAGAGCTGCGCTAGTTAGAGTACAGTATCAAATACAGAAAATGTTCGTCCCATGGGGTAGGGAAATATGTCTGGGTCCAGCTTTGAACCCGGAAAAGCTACATTAAAAAAGTATACAAAAATGACAGTTACTAGCAAAATATAAAAATAAAAATAAAATAATAATAATTACCTTATGGTAAGCATTAACCGTTCTGCAGGTGAAATACTTCGACGGAAAATGATGTCCTGTCTTTCGATGCGATGAGAGACTGTTTTGTAGCAGATCGTCAAAACTGGAGACACTCATCCGTAGGTAGTTAGAAACTTACCAGGAAAATTCCGCAGTTCAGAAAAAAAAATTCAAATGCACCCCTTCTCATTCAGGCATAAGTGATCGCATGCACCCAATAGTGACGGCGGCATTTGGCTCGAATACATCTTCTCCAGCGGGAAACAAAGATTAGAGCCTGAAATCCAAACTAAATGTGGTCCGGCATCATGTTTGCTATCTTCTGTGGCAGCATCTGAGGGGTATGTGACCTACAGTTGTTTTTTATAGCCACTGTACAATTGCATCTAAAATTGGTTCTTTTGATCTTTGAAAAATGTAAATACCGGATCCGTTATTCCGTTTGAAACTGAATCATAACAGATGAGACGGATCCGGCATTTCACCAGATCCGTCTAACGGATCCGATAAAAAAAGATATCTGATCGCATATGGTTTGCCGGATCCATCAGGCAGTTCTGGCAACGGAACTGCCTGGCGGATTCTAACAACGCTAGTGTGAAAGTAGCCTTAGAATTTCCCTATTTGCCATGTCTAAAGTACCTTAGAATTGTTACAAAACAGAACACTAGGAAAACAAGACTATATTTCCTAATTAAACCTAAAATTCATGCTTCTCATGGATGTTATAGAAACCCAAGGCATTTAAGCATAAAACTTACAAAATGGAGAATACAGTACTTGACAATTAAGTACAATTAGCACAATTCATGTTCATTAACCACTTAATTTTTTTTATTTTTTTTCACTATCGTCTGTTCTGGGCTGTGGTCACATGACCATGTCTATGCAGCAGCAGGGGCAATGATACGGAGTGCTGGAGCTGTGGCAGAGAAAGGAAAAATGCATCATGGGTTTGGTTGGATACAGCAACAGGACGGAAATAAACCAAGGTAATTTTTTTTTATGGTTAAAACAGGTCAGGAGAGTCCAAAAAGGAAAACAAAACATAGGGAAGATATACATGAGGTAAGCAACTACATGAGCATATCTGTTAAAAACCATAATCCTGATGATGATCCCGGAAAACACCTTTAATGGACTTTTTTAAACCTACATAGATATAAGTGTATGACTTCAAAATGTATTACACTTCAAAAAAAATCAATATTTGTCTGAAAGCACTTCCCATTTACAGAAAGAAATCCCATAAGTGGGCATGTTCCAGCAGATGGGATGTAGTCCCAGAACATCATAATTTAGCATTTTGTGTCCATAAATGGCATCTCCTCAGTTGCAATTGGATAAAATTACTCATTGGGGAAATTGACAAATGCCTATTGCTCCTCTTGTGCCCAGAATAATTGGCTGTGTATCACTAATAATGAGAACATTTATTGTCCTGGTGAATTGGCATTTACTAAGCTATGTAAGAAAAGTTGCATTTGATACTATTTTAGAATAACACAATATCATGCTTCATCACTGCCCTTTATTACTGAAATGAGAGAAATGTAGATGGGTCATCCCAACATTAAATATATTTATTACATTGGTGATATATTGGTGATATTGTAACGTGGAGCCGGCGACGCCGGCATCCCGGTAGTGAGGAGGAGCGAGGACGCCGCTGGCACGATTCCTTAGCGTGGCCGGCGTCCTCCATCCTCTAGACAATGAGCAGGTGGGGAACTAAGCACCGATGTTAATTAGTCGGCGCTCAGCTGTACTGAGATGCGGGACATGGGTCATGTGACGCTGGCCACCTCACATGACCCATCAAGAGAACCTATTTAAACAGGTAACCTACTGGCCACAGGTTGCCCATGATTGGTCTTACTTCATATCTAGTAATTCTGTATGTACGACTTCTACCTTTTGACCTCGGCTTGTATTTGACTCTGACCTGGTTTTACCCCCTGTATTGACGCGATCTCTTGGCTTCTGACCTCGGCTTGTATTTGACCCTGACCTGGTGTTACCCCTGGTACTGAGGCGACCTCCTGGCTTTTGACCTAGGCTTGTACTCACTTGGCATTATAGTTTATTGTGTGCCCATTGCTTCTATTGCTATTCTGTGCCGACCTGGGAAGCCTTGCTTCAGTGTGATCTGTCTCACTATTAACACACCAATTAGGCACCGGGTATCCACTCCCGTTTAGGAGCAAAAAGATCAAATCACTAACACCGAATATCATTGGACACAGTACACCAAGGAATTTAGAAAAAATTATACAACTTTATTTCATACATAATTGGAATATAAAAATATAATTTAAACAATAGGTAATTTTCTGATGACAAATTTCTTTTAAAAAAAAGTAATGTTTCTTTGAGGAATTTCTGCTGCTTTAGTGTGAATTTGAATATTTGAGAATAAATAGGCTTACACAGGCTGTGAAAAAAATGTTTGCTTAGTGCGATTAAATATATAAAACAGACAAATCACATACAGAAAGGTAACTATTAATCACCTGGCCTTGCAACACAATGGGGAAGCTCCTGTTGTCATGCTACCCATGTAGCACGTGGCTGATGCCCCATGGTAATATAAGAGAGATAGTGACCTACAACATTCTACCTGGATGATGTTTTCATTGGAGTGGAATTCTTTATCTTTGTGCACAAAAGTTTATACCTCTCTTCCTAAGGATGTCCAGTGTGCAGTATGCATGTTCGATGAGTTAACCACTCTGAAATGTGGGCTGGTGGTCAACTGACACAGAACAATGGCTTTGTATATCACTACATTACAAGGAATATAGACGGTAATATAATAATTAAAGGGGAAAAAAAACAGTACTGTATGTCAAATGCCAATTACTCCTTGTAAAATATCCTTACAATATAGTTGTGTTCAAAATTATTCAACCCCCAATGCTGTAAAGGGTTTTAGGGAATTTAGTGTACATTTGTAATTGAGTTCAGAATGAAATCTTACAAGGAATTTTTAAAGAACCAAATGCAACTAAAATGACATCAATTGTTTTTGTAATACAGTATGAAATGTTTTTTTTGTGATTTCTTCATTGACACAATTATTCAACCCCTTACCCTGGGAACACACCTGAGCGTTTTTCAGCGCGTTCAAACGCGCTGAAAAACGCACAACAAGTGAAAACCCATGTATTCCAATGGACATGGTTCACACTTGAGCGTTTTACAGCGCGCTTGAACGCGCTGAAAAACGCCAAACGCTAACGCTTGTGCATGAGCTTCTTGGGGCGCTTGCCTAAGCCGCTTGCACCCATTGAAAAGCATGGGAACGCGCATATAAGAAAATATGCGCGTTTTCCGCTTCAAAAACGCGCATATGAACGAGCGTTTTTGTAGTAAAAACCATCAGAAAGGCAGAATCTCCACCCACCTTTGCTGGGCGGGGATTCTTTTTTTCTGCAAACTGTAAGCTGTCAATCAAAAACGCCCGAATACGCGCTGCAAAAATACAAAACGCCTAAAAAAACGCGCGTTTTCCGCAGAAAAAACGCTCAAAAAAACGCCTGAACGAAAAACGCCTAGGTGTGTTCCCAGCCTTAAAGGCCTCTTTCACATGAGCGTGTCCGGATTAGGTCCGGATGCGTTGTGGATGCGTTCAGTGAAAACTGTGTGATTTCACAGGCAAAGCCATTCAGTTTTGCCTGCGATTGCGTTCAGTTGTTCAGTTTTTTCCGCGCGGGTGCAATGCGTTTGATGCGTTTTTCACGCGCGTGATAAAAAACTGAAGGTTTACAAACAACATCTCCTAGCAACCATCAGTGAAAAACGCAACGCACCCGCACTTGATTGCGGATGCAATGCGTTTTTTCACGCACCCCTTATTCACTTCTATGGGGCTAGGGCTGCGTGAAAAACGCAGAATATAGACCATGCTGCGATTTTCACGCAACGCACAAGTGATGCGTGAAAAAAAACGCTCATGTACACAAACCCATTTAAATGAATGAGTCAGGATTCAGTGCGGGTGCAATGCGTTCACATCACACATTGCACCCGCGCGGAAAACTCGCCCGTGTGAAAGGGGCCAAAGACTACCACTCTTAGGCCCCTTTCACACGAGCGAAGTTCTGCGGGTGCAATGCGTGATGTGAACGCATTGCACCCGCACTGAATCCTGACTCATTCATTTCAATGGGTTTGTGTACATGAGCGTTTTTTCACGCATCACTTGCGCGCTAGCGTTAAAAATCGCAGCATGTTCTATGTTCTGCGTTTCACGCAGCACTAGCCCCATAGAAGTGAATGGGGCTACGTGAAAACGCATTGCATCTGCAAGCAAGCGCGGTGCGATGCGTTTTCACTGATGGTTGCTAGAGATGTTGTTTGTAAACCTTCAGTTTTTATCACGCCGTGAAAAACGATCAAAACGCATTGCACCCGCTGGAAAAACTGAACAACTGAACGCAATCGCAGGCAAAACTGAATGGCTTTGCCTGTGAAATCACACAGTTTTCACTGAACGCATCCGCAACGCATCCGGACCTAATCCGGACACGCTCGTGTGAAAGAGGCCTTAAGAACAGAGGTTCATTGAAGTGTTTTCGATCAGGCATTGAAAACACCTCTGGATGTCAAGGAGCAGCAATCAAGCATAATAAGCACCAATTAGGCAGATGTAAAATGACTGTGATACTCAGCTCCTTCTAGACATTTACTGGTGTGTTTACAAACATGGTGAAGTCAAGAGAATGGTCCAGGAAGACAAGAGAAGAGGTGATTTCTCTTCACAGGAAGGGCAATGGCTATAAGAAGATTGCAAAGATGTTAAACATACCAAGAGACACTATAGGAAGCATCATTTGCAAATTCAAGGCAAAGGGCACTGTTGAAACGCTACCTGGTCGTGGCAGAAAGAAGATGCTGACTTCGACTGCTCTGCGCTACCTAAAGCGCAAAGTGGAGAAAAGTCCCCGTGTGACTGCTGAGGAACTGAAAAAAGATTTGTCAGATGCGGGTACTGAAGTTTCAGCTCAGACAATAAGGCGCACACTGCGTAATGAAGGCCTCCATGCCAGAACTCCCAGGCGCACCCCCTTGCTGTCTCCAAAGAATAAGAAGAGTCGACTGCAGTATGGCAAAAGTCATGTGGACAAACCACAAAAGTTTTGGGATAGTGTTCTGTGGACTGATGAAGCAAAATTAGAACTGTTTGGGCCCATGGATCAACGCTATGTTTGGAAGAGGAAGAACAAGGCCTATGAAGAAAAGAACACCTTGCCTACTGTGAAGCATGGCGGGGGGTCAATTATGCTTTGGGGCTGTTTTGCTTCTACAGGTACAGGGAAGCTTCAGCGTGTGCAAGGTACCATGAATTCTCTTCAGTACCAGGAGATATTGGATGAAAATGTGATGCAGTCTGTCACAAACCTGAGGCTTGGGAGATGTTGGACCTTTCAACAGGACAATGATCCCAAGCATACCTCCAAGTCCACTAGAGCATGGTTGCAGATTAAAGGCTGGAACATTTTGAAGTGGCCATCGCAGTTACCAGACTTAAATCCGATTGAGAACCTCTGGTGGGACTTAAAGAAAGCAGTTGCAGCGCGCAAGCCTAAGAATATGACTGAACTGGAGGCTTTTGCCCATGAACAATGGGCAAAGATACCCGTAGATCGCTGCAAGACACTTGTGTAAAGCTATGCTTCACGTTTAAAAGCTGTTATAACTGGAAAAGGATGTTTTACTAAGTACTAAGATTGAATGTCACTTGGGGGTTGAATAAAACTGATAATGATGTGAGCACAGAAAAGACATTTGTGGTTATTTCATTATAAATGTTATGTTATATTTGTCTGACTTACAAGTGCCTCTTTGATTTAATTGTAAACAAGATGACTGAAATGATCAAAATCAATGTCAAACTGGCTAAAACACTCAATTTCAGTGGGGGTTGAATAATTTTGAACACAACTGTACATCTGTCCATATAGTGTGTTTTAGCAACTAGCATTTTTTGTATGTCTAGGAAAAAAGCATTGTTCTAGCAACTAGCATTTTTGGTATGTCTAGGAAAAAAGCATTGGTAAAAAAAAATGGGATGCAAAAATGCCATGAAAAATGCCCACATTACACATAAACATTACATATTTGTTTTTCTAAATAAACCATTGAAGGTCTATGGGAGAAGTCAACAGGGGAGAGAACTTTAGACCTATAGTATGCTGCAAATATGGCATTGACCAAAAAATACACCTCAAGGTTAATAAAAAATGTAACTACAAAAAAAAGGAAAGCTTGCTAGTCCTGCATTTCTGTATTCAATATTTTCCATAGACTTGCATGTAACATCTGGAGCTATTGGCAAGTCACGGTACTGGAAACTATGCAGTGTATGGAGCTGGAAGGCCACACCTCTCTATACTGTCTCATGGTCTTGCCAGGGTTCTGCAACTTAGATCTTAAAGGATCTGACCTGCAGTATGCTGCCGCGAAATCTACATATATGTAGCTTTCTGCTTCCATCCGTACACTATATAGTTTCTGAGCTGCCTGAAATAGCTTATCTGTGGGGGTGCTAGGGGTTGGACCCCCACTGATTTGATATTGATGGTCTATTCTGAACATAGGTCATCAATATCTGTAGCCTTGACAACTCAAATCTGTATATGACAACCAGCATCCCAGTGAGGACAGAGTGGGTACTATGAAACATAGATGGCAAAAAGGATAAAGATTTTAGTAAACAACCTAAAGTCAAACAGGCATAAATTAAAAATTGAGAGAAAATGTGTGCAAGGGAAAATTTTAAGGAAAACACAATTAAGTTAAACCATTGTTCAATTTAATAGGGTTTTCCACAATACCCCATGCAAATGCTGTTCATGTCTGGATGAAGAATGTTGTGTATTATTAGTTTCAGCTTTATAGTAAATGTTTAGTGCTTAAATGTTAATATCCAGTAGCAAAAGCCCACTAAGGTTTGAAATATTAGCTGTTATTGCTTTCTTCCTTCAGGGCTTGAGAGACTAAGGGATTCTAATACCCATAATTCACTGTATCCCACACACTCACAGGGAATTAACAACACGAGCAAAGAGTTTCAATTAGATTCTGAAAATGAGTTCTGTTCACAGCTTTTAAAAATGTTTTCATTTTATTTTCTTAAAGAAAAAAGTCAAAAATTGTGCCTTCGTTTGGAGAATACAAACAGTACAACATGGCACAAAGGTTCTTTTTTTGACAAATCCAAAAGTCTGTGATTCGTCCCGCACAAATCGTTCAAAATGGCAGCCTGCATTTTATGGATCAGAAGACAAAGAAAAAGGTATATGTCCCCAAAAAGGGATTATTTTTGGAATGTTTTGAAATTTAAAAGAAATGTCAGACAGTGCAGTGTGATATTAAACATGCTAATTGTTACCACCGGCTGCCATCCGTTTACCCACAGACATATATGTCACTGTCACATGGACATTACCAATGCTGTATTGGCATTAAACAGCTTGATAGGGGTTGGATACAGTCCCTGGAGACCACTGAGTGTCATACATGACTTTCTTAGACAACTGGGGAACTTTTGTTTCAGGTTGAATTTATTTGGATGAAATTGAATCTGACGACTGATTCAACTGAATTGGACCCAAAACAAATTTAGAGAAATTACCTATCTGTAGTAGTATAACAATATAGCCATTTTTTAGGACTGGGTCTGCCAGAGCAAAAGCCACTATCTACTCTGGAGAATGCTGGAGAATTTTTCAAGTGTGGGGCCCCTTCTATGACATCTGCAGCATAAAGAGCAGTGGTACACTGCAAATAGGTTAAAATTTACTTTTGTGTGGTACATACATTTACTGTATAAATTGTATGTAAGCTGTAAAAAAGCCCTATTTGCATCCACCACTACATGTGGCTGGTGTCACCGTCTCTATAAGGAGAGGAGAGGTTACAGGAGAGCAGTCTAGTGTCCAGTCCTGTGTCAGTCAGTGGGTGAGTCTAAGAGAAGAGAGAAGTTATCATATACTAAGTGTGGTACCTGAAACAAAAGCCAGCCCTGGATTACCTTTATATGCTTGGGAAAGCATGCCAGATGTACAGAAGGGGGTGTAGAGAGAATGTTTTTGAACAATTACTGTCTGAAAAGGACCATTGAGTATCTATAGCCTTGTGTCTAAGAGTTTAATGTGGAAATATCCACATTCTGCAGAGGACATTGTGGAAGAATATGGTACTGTACATTGTAAATATGGCAACCTGTAAAAAAGGTGCAGAGCATAGTCTGACATTGGGGTCCGTGGTTACATTGCAGAAAGAAAAGCGTTATACCTAGTGTTGATCGAGCACCAAAGTGCTCGGGTGCTCGAGTAGAACACCTCGGGATGCTCGGGTGCTCTGCCGAGCACCTGAGCACAATAGAAGTCAATGGGAGAACCAGAGGATTAAACCAGGCACCCCCTGCTCTGAAGAGGGGAGGTTGTCTGGTTCACATGAAAAGGTCAAAAATTGATGGAAACACCACTGAAATGGTTCGGGAACAGCATGGGGAGGATGTCTGGATGCATCTTGGACTCCCAGGTCGCTGCTGGGGAACGATGTTGTCCGAGTAATACGCCAATTTTACAGATTGACAATAATATGCACAAAACCGAAGAAACAATCGATTTTAGAGGAAAGATTGTTGGGAAACATTCTTTCCTGTATATTTACTTGTACAAGTGCAAGTGCTGCCAAAAATTACAAGGAAGAGGCACTCCTATACAACCTGTATATCACATAAAGGAGGGCTTCATTCACATTGTGGTACAATTGTTCAGGTAGTGGAACTCCTACACTCATAAAGCCTTGAACCGACACTCCAATACACCCTTTATTACACATAAAGGAGGGCATCATACACACCCTTGAAAAATTATGATTGATGGCCTGCTGTTGACCGTCAAATACATTAGGAGCAAGGGCCTGCTGGTGACCCTTTAAAACATTAGGATCGAGTGCCTGCTGCTGATCTGACCATCTAAAACATTATAGGCGAGTGCCTGCTGCTGATCTGATCATCTAAAACATTATGGGCGAGGGTCTACTGCTGATCTGACCATGGAAAAAATTATGGGTGAGCGCCTGCTACTGAGCTGACCAGTGACCATCGAAAAAATTATAGTTAAGGGTCTGCTGGTGAGCTGACTCTCTAAAACATAAGGGACGAGGGCCTGCTGCTGAACATTATGGGTGGAGCCTGCTACTGAGCTGACCAGTGACCATCGAAAAAATTATAGTTAAGGGTCTGCTGGTGAGCTGACTCTCTAAAACATAAGGGACGAGGGCCTGCTGCTGAGCTGACCATGGAAAAAATCATGGGTGAGGGCCTGCGGCTGAGCTGACCAGTGACCATCGAAAAAATTATAGTTAAGGGTCTGCTGGTGAGCTGACTCTCTAAAACATAAGGGACGAGTGCCTGCTGCTGATCGTACCATGGAAAAAATTTTGGGCGAGGGCCTGCTGCTGAGCTGACCCTCTAAAACATTAGGAGCAAGGGCAGCCTAATAAGCATGTTGATATGAGGAGGAGGATGAGAAAAGGAAGATTGAACCATATGCCCTTTTTTGTGGTGGAAGGGGTGCATGGAAATACAGTGTATTCGATATGCCAAAGAAACACACATTTCCTCTGGTGAAGTAGAGAAGTCAGGGGCAATCCAGGCCTTGTTCTTTCTTATAAGAGTCAACCGGTCAGCATTTTCAGTTGACAGGCGGATGCCCTTATCAGTTATTATGCCCCCAGCAGAACTAAATACCCGCTCTGACAAAACGCTAGTGGCAGGGCAGACCAGCACCTCCAAGGCATAGAGCGCCAGTTCATGCCACGTGTTCGGCTTGGACACCCAATAGTTGTAAAGCACACAGGGATCATTGAGAACGTAGACACGGTCTGCTACGTACTCCTTCACCATCTTCCAAAATTTTTCCCTCCTTGTGACAGTAGGCCGTGCATCAGGGTGAGGGTGCTGGCGGGGTGTCAATAAACTGTCCCAGGCCTTGGAGAGTGTTGCCCTGCCTCTGTTGGAACTCCTGTGTATTCCCCTCGTCTCCCCTCCTTGGTTGCCCAAGGAACTACGTACCCTGCCGCCAGCGTTGTCAGCTGGAAATTTTTTGAGCAATTTTTCCACAAGGACCTTCTGGTATTGTACCAGTTTGCTAGTCCTCTCCACCACAGGAATGAGAAGTTCTCTTTGTAGCGGGGGTCGAGAAGGGTGAACAACCAGTAATCGGTGTTGGCCAAAATGCGTATAAAGAGTGGGTCACGGCAGGGCCATCTTTAACACGGGGCAAAAGAGTCAGCTGCCCTGGGCCCAGTTGCTCCTGGGGGGCCCAAGGCAGCTGCCTCTTGAGCCCCGTATTTTTCGGCCCATGAGATGCTTTTTTGCCCTGCATCTTCTGGGATAAAGACTAATCAACACTTCCATTATGAAAGCGCTGATTGGTACTGGCGGACAGGGAAGCAGTGAAAGCTGTACTCAACGCTTCCTGGTCCTCGGCTGTTGGCTGTGAAGGGGCTGCGCACAGTGTGACCTCACGCTGTGAGCAACCTTGACAGCCGAGAACCAGGAAGAAGAGAGAGAGCTCTGGTAGTGAGGAGCAGCAGCATCCAGGAGCAGAAGAGGTAAGTGGTTTATTTACTTTATTTGCGCTGATGGCTAGGGGCTGATATATAAGTCTAAGGGGCTAATATATGAGGCTGAGGAGCTGATATATGAGGCTGGCTGCTGACATGAGGCTGGGGGCTGTTATATGAGGCTGGGGGCTGTTATATGAGGCTTGGGGGCTGACATGAGGCTTGGGGGCTGATATATGAGGTTGGGGGCTGATATATGAGGTTGGGAGGCCGATATATGAGGCTTGGGGGCTAATATATGAGGCTGGCGGCTGATATATGAGGCTGGAGGCTGATTTATGAGGCTGGGGGCTGACATGAGGCTAGGGGCTGATATATGAGGCTAGGGGCTGATATATGAGGCAGGGGGGCTGATATATGGCATTGGGGGGCTGTTATATAGAAACATAGAAACATAGAATGTGTCGGCAGATAAGAACCATTTGGCCCATCTAGTCTGCCCAATATACTGAATACTATGAATAGTCCCAGGCCCTATCTTATATGAAGGGTGGCCTTATGCCTATCCCATGCATGCTTAAACTCCTTCACTGTATTTGCAGCTACCACCTCTGCAGGAAGGCTATTCCATGCGTCCACTATTCTCTCAGTAAAGTAATACTTCCTGATATTACTTTTAAACCTTTGCCCCTCGAATTTAAAACTATGTCCTTTTGTAGCAGTTTTTCTTCTTTTAAATATTCTCTCCTCTTTTACCGTGATGATTCCCTTTATGTATTTAAAAGTTTCTATCATATCCCCTCTGTCTCTTCTTACTTCCAAGCTATACATGTTAAGGTCCTTTAACCTTTCCTGGTAAGTTTTGTCCTGCAATCCATGTACTAGTTTAGTAGCTCTTCTCTGAACTCTCTCCAAAGTTTCAATATCCTTCTGCAGATAAGGTCTCCAGTACTGCACACAATACTCCAAATGAGGTCTCACTAGTGCTCTGTAGAGCGGCACGAGCACCTCCCTCTTTCTACTGTTAATGCCTCTCCCTATACACCCAAGCATTCTGCTGGCATTACCTGCTGCTCTATGACATTGTCTGCCCACCTTTAGGTCGTCTGATATAATGACCCCTAAATCCCTTTCCTCAGATACTGAGGTTGGTACTGTATCACTGATTTTATATTGTGCTCTTGGGTTTTTACGCCCCAGGTGCATTATCTTGCACTTATCGACATTAAATTTTAGTTGCCAGATATTTGACCATTCCTCTAGTTTTCCTAAATTTTTTTCCATTTGGTGTATCCCTCCAGGAACATCAACCCTGTTACAAATCTTTGTGTCATCAGCAAAAAGACACACCTTACCATTGAGGCCTTCTGCAATTTCGCTGATAAAGATATTAAACAATATGGGTCCCAGAACAGATCCCTGAGGTACCCCACTGGTAACAATACCATGGTCTGAATATACTCCATTGACTACAACCCCCTGTTTTCTGTCTTTCAGCCACTGCCTAAACCATTCAACAATATGTGAGCCCAAGCTCAAAGACTGCAGTTTATTGATAAGCCTTCTATGTGGGACAGTATCAAAAGCCTTACTAAAGTCCAGATAAGCGATGTCTACTGCACCTCCGCCATCTATTATTTTAGTCACCCAATCAAAAAAGTCAATAAGATTAGTTTGACATGATCTCCCTGAAGTAAACCCATGCTGTTTTTTATAAATCAACCCATGGGTTTTTAGATGTTCCACAATCCTCTCCTTGAGTATGGTTTCCATTAATTTCCCCACTATTGATGTCAGGCTTACTGGCCTATAGTTGCCCGATTCCTCTCTACTACCTTTCTTGTGAATTGGCACAACGTTTGCTAATTTCCAATCTTCTGGGATGATACCTGTTACCAGTGATTGGTTAAATAAATCTGTTAATGGTTTTGCTAGTACACCTCTAAGCTCTTTTAATAGCTTTGGGTGTATCCCATCAGGCCCCTGTGATTTATTTGTATTAATTTTGTATTAATTTTAAGTTTAATATATAGCATTGGGGGGCTGATATATGGTATTGGGGGCTGATATGAGGTCTGAATGATGGTCTTATTAACATTGGGGGTCTGATTGGGGCTGTCAGCTGAGGTCTGATTAACATTGGGGTTCTGACTGCTGGTCTGACTTTAGGTGTAATGGAAAATATTTTTTTCTTATTGTCTTCCTCTAAAACCTAGGTGCATCTTATGGGCCGGTACGTCTTATAGGGCAAAATATACAGGTACTTGCTTGCCCCTCCTCTCGACCTCCCCTGCCCTTTGCGTATGCTGCGTGCAGTGAAGTCATGCGGAGGCACTGTAATGTTAGGGTGAGCTGAGCCCCGGTCTTCTTTCTGAACTGCAGAGCGGTGCCCACTTCCAGCCCTGAACCCAGCTGCCCAGAGCACTGATCCTGAGAATGCTGGAGTCTTCAGAACTGTAAGTATTTACAGTAATTTTTTGTGTGTGTGTTTTGGTGGAGGGCGTGATTGCATGCTAGGGTGTTTGAAGGCGGGATCCAGGGGGCCCAAGTAAATTCTTGCCCAGGGTCCAATCAATATTAAAGACGGCTCTGGGTCACGGGAAAGGCAGCATAATATAAAGTCAGCCATGTGTGCAAGAGTCCCAACAGAAAAGACTTCGCTGTCCTCATCAGGAGGATGATTCTCAATCTCCTCATCCTCTTCCTCCTCTTCTGCCCATCCACGCTGAACAGATGGAATAAACCTGCTATGGGTATTACCCTCTGTAGCGGAGGCAACCATCTCCTGCTCCTCCTCCTCATCATCCAATTCGCGCTGAGAAGACAAAATGAGGGTGGTCTGGCTATCACCCTGCGCGCGTTCACAGGAAATCTCGCCTCTCGCGAGATGACGCGCCCGCGCGTCAAGGAGGAACAGACCGACCGCCCGCAGGACGCAATCCTGCGTGAGGCGGTCGGCAAGAAGTTAATGACGAATATTCTAACGAATATTTGCGAAGTATCGCAAATTCGAATATTTCCCCTCCTTCTCATCACTACTCATCACTACCTACGAAGCGTATCAGTATAGTCCCTTCTTATTGGTTGAGGCTGACTGCAAGGCATTGTGGGCGAGCCTGCTAGCAAAGGTGTCATCTGGGGTCATCTGATCCTCTGTCTTCATTTCCCTGCCTTGCTGTGCTGTTTGCTGATTTGTAGAATGGTGGATGCCATTTTGAGGCACTCATTCTAAACTAATTCTGAACATTTTAGATTCACTAGAATCTGAATTTTTGGCAAAATTAATAATGAATTTAACCTCTTAAGGACATATAACGTACCCGTACGTCCTGGGTCCTGTCCCAAAAGATGGCGCCCTCTCCTGCTTCATGCGGGTGCCTTAGCCGCGGATATCCACATGGTTCTTGTAGCAGACACCCGCGGCTAATGTCCGCAACCGGCAGCAATGCCGATTGCGGACATTTAACCCCTCACAACGGCATCTGAGTGCGCACAAACCGAAAGTTTTACTGTCGGTTTGAGCTCCGGCTCCCCCGTGTGGCGATCGGATGAGCCGGAGCGCACCTGTAGTAGCTTGGGTTTCTATGAATGAAACCCAGGCAGCTCTGTAGTATTTCCTATGGAGCCTTGCCTGTAATAGGCTTCATAGGAAATATGCGATTTTTTTCATACATTCCAATGCTATTGCATTGGAATGTGTGATAATCACAATCAAATGATTGTAAGTTATAGTTCCCTATGAGAACTATATAAAAGTGTAAAAAAAAAAAGTTTCACAAAAAATCTATAAAAAAAAATAAAACAAGTTCAAATCACCCCCCTTTTGCTAAAATAAAACTAAAAAAATTAAAAAATACACATCATGGGTGTCACAATATGCAAAAACGCCCATACTATAAAAATATAAAAAAATATTCCCCATATGTCAAACAGCAAAACGGAAAAAGCGTCCAAATGGTCGCTTCATTTTCCACAAAAAAGTGATCAAAAAGTCATACACACCCCAGAATGGTATCAATAAAGAGATAAGATTATGACGCAACAAATGAGCCCCCATACAGCTCTGTACATATAATTACAAAAAAGTTATAGGGGTCAAAACATGGTGACAAAAAAGTAAAACTGATTCTTTCCCACTTTTGAATTTTTTTTCACTATCAAAACGCAAGAAAACCTATACATTTTTTTCCTGCTTCCCACTACATTATGCAATATTAAATGGTGTCAAAAAACAAGCCCTCATATAGCTATGTGAACCGAAAAATAAAAAAGTTATGGCTCTGGGAAGGCAGGGAGCTCAAAACGAAAACTCAAAAAATAAAAAACCTCCAGTCCTTAAGGGGTTAATCACTCATATGTAATAAATCAAAGCTACAAAATGACACAAAGGCAGAACAGCACAGAAGAAGCGTTAAGTGTGAAAGTATGACTGGCAGCAGAGATGAGGTTCATTTTGTACTCTCTTCTTCCTCCATTAGTGATTCGTCATATAGATGTGCTGCTCAGCCACCCTCCAGTAAAAATTTCCCCAGCTAGACCACTGCCACTATGTATGCGGCACAGGTGCCAGAATTGGTGTTCACATAGACATGGCCAGATTTCAGACATTTTTTTAACAATTTTTTTCTGTGGACTTTGTTGTTCAGATGGCGGATCCGCAAAAAAACCGGAAGACACACGGAAACACAACCTACAAAATTTGCAGAAACGGAACGGGTGTGGAGGTAAAATGTAGCCTAATGCTGAGCAATTTATTGCCGCATATTTGGATCACCACCATCTCAGGTGAAATTAGAACATTTTAGACCGTTTGCTCAGTATCGGCAAACAATCTACAATGAGAGCCTACTGGAGTAATAACATGTTATACTTCTAGCCGTGCTATGGCGCTGTCATATACAGGACTCTGAGCCTTTGCAAATTTCGCTTGGTGCATGAAAACAAACTGTACTTCAAGAGGAGAGAATATTTAAAAGAAGAAAAACTGCTACAAGAGGACATAGTTTTAAATTAGAGGGACAAAGGTTTAAAAGTAATATCAGGAAGTATTACTTTACTGAGAGAGTAGTGGACGCATGGAATAGCCTTCCTGCAGAAGTGGTAGCTGCAAATACAGTGAAGGAGTTTAAGCATGCATGGGATAGGCATAAGGCCATCCTTCATATAAGATAGGGCCAGGGGCTATCCATAGTATTCAGCATATTGGGCAGACTAGATGGGCCAAATGGTTCTTATCTGCCGACACATTCTATGTTTCTATGTTTCTATGTTTCAACATTTTCAAAACTTCTTTTATAATTTTAAGCTTGGTAATACATTTAAAAATGCTAAATATTTTTCTTTCCTAAAGTCCCTTTAATTTCTCAATTCTACCCCTCAAGTTAGAGTGAAATTTCAAGGTCTCAATATCCTCTTATCCTACCTTTATATTACTCTTATAGGTGGCATAAACTTGGACTAGACAGTCTAAAGTTGCAACAGATTAATCATCCAGTATCAGCCACTACGATATATCTGGTGCAGTTAACTAAGGGGGTCATTTATTAAGACCGGCATTTTAGATGCCGGTCTTAATAAGCCCTATTCAAAGATGACGAGACCGTGCGTTTTTTTCGGCTCAACCTGTCACAGGTAAACTGTAGTCCCTCTCCCTTTCACACAGGGGGGTCGGGTCCCACAGACACAGTTCTGAAAGTTGGCAATTTCCCAATCGAGTCTCTGACTGCTTTCACTGAAACAGGCTCCCCAGCTGATGTGTCGTTGTCAGATGATGTTAACTCCATTGGTGATGTCCACGACAACATAGGAGATGATAATAGAAGAAAGAAGGAGATCTGAATTTTACCTGATGTGCCTACAACTTGCTTATGTTTGTGAGTATGTTGGTGTAGTCACAGCCAAGTTTATAATAGCGATGCTTCACTATCAGTGCACCTTTCTGATGTTCCATAGGATGTTTTAAAATAGAAGACCCAATCCCCCTATGTGAAAGGGAGAGGGACTATACCTGTGACAGGTTGAGCCAAAGAAAACATGCGGTATCGTCATCTTTGAATTCTCTGTGTGAACTGATCCCATGTCAAATTTGAGACACTGCAAAAATTCAATTGAAGCTAATGGACTGGAAATATTGTGTATAAGTATTTTTAATAAGCCCTATAGCTGGAGGTCAATCCGCCAAAGTTATTAAGAGGTGCTAGCCTCTACATAACTTTGACATATCCTGCGCCAGTCTAAATGTAAGACAGCATCCTTGCTCCTGCATCGTGGCTTTCATTTAGACCATTTTCTACGCCTAAAACAGGCGTAGAAAATGATGAATGAGATGGGCCCAGCAGCCCATCCCCGTCCATGCCATGCCCACATTTTTAGATCTGACGTTAGAGGGGAAAAGTTGCAGTTTGTGGGGCAGATAACCTTGGAGCCACAATCTGCGCCAGAATTACGCCTAATATAGGCGCATTTCTAGATAGTAAATGCAGTGTAGGACTTGGGTACCTAGGGCCCACCTGTAAAATTTATTTTGGGGGCCCACCGTATGGATACATTCAAATATAATAAATATTTTAATATGTTTTTTATATGAACATCGGCTGGTTGAGGTGCTGTACATTGAATATATGTATGTAGTGCAGTAAGTCTACTGTGTTATGTGCCACTTGTGCTGGGGGTGGGAGACTAGGGGACCACCGGGGGATTCCCCTGTACCCCTGTGGGCCAGTCCGAGCCTGAGTAAATGACCTCCTAAGTGTGTACTGTCTTACACTGGGTTCAGACCTGAGCGTTTTGAAGCCTAGCGTTTTTGGTGCGTTCAAGACTGGCGTGTAGGCGCGTTTTTTTCAAGCGTTTTGGTAAATAGTGTAGGCGCGTTTGACGCGCGTTTATGTGATTGACTGCATAGTTGGCCAATGACCAAACAGCCCTCCCTATATAGTTTGGCCAATCTGAGGTGTGAATTTTGAAAAACGCGCGTCCATAGGCGCGCTTTTACGCAGCACAAACGCCCGAACAACACGCCTATCGCGTTCCCATTGAATTCTATTAGCACCAAACGCCAAAAAAGCCCGAATTAACGCGAACATAATTGCCTATGCGTCGGACGTTTATAGGCGCCTATGAACGCGCATAAAAACGCGCAAGTGTGAACCACCCTCATTGGAATGCATGGTTCCTTTACTGTTGTGCGTTTTTATGTGCGTTCAAAAGCGGCGTTTTACGCGAAAGTGTGAACTGAGGGTTAGGGCTCATGCACACAACTGTATGTATTTTGCGGTCTGCAAAGTACGGAGCCACAGAAAATACAGATGACGTCTGTGTGCATTCTGCATTTTGTGGAACAGAACACCTGGTTCTTAATAAAACAGTCCTAGCCTTGTCCGTAATGTGGACATGTGGACAACAATAAGGAAAAATAAGGAATGTATACAGAGTCATTTCCGTTTTTTTTCTTCTGACCCATTGAAATGAATGGTTCAGCATACGGTCCACAAAGAAAGAAAATACGTTTGTGTGCATGAGCAGAATAAGTAAATCTGCATTGTGTAATTATGTAATAAAAACAAAAGAAGAAACAAAAATACATGTATTTGAAAGTAAAGCATGACAAATTTATATTAAATCTGTTTTGTAGTTACTAATGCAGTGCAATCTACATGTTCCATGCAGGAGGAACTGAGCATATTGATATATAGTTTTATGGGAAAATATTCAGTATAATTTGTATTTCATTTATCTAAATCTCTGCTCATTCTGATCTAAGGAGTCATGTTGGTAGCCTTATTCAGTAATTGACAGTTATCTGTTTATGCACACGCATACAGGCAAGGCTGCCAGTCACCAAATACAACCACCCACAAGACTCTTTAGCTCAGAAAGAACACAGATTTAGACAAATAAAATTCATGTTATACTGATTCTTTTCCCACCACATATCAGTCAGCTCAGCTCCTTTTGCTCTATAATATGCTGCCTGCAGATATGAGGTGCCATACTTGCCATTCTTTACCTCTTCAGAGACGATATGGATTGATGGTAAAGCTGAGCAAGTTTAGCCTGTCCAGGAAAATCATTGAGTACCTGGGAGTCGGGACATGTTGTCACCCAAGAATGAATGCAGCCCGTGAATTTCAAGGTCAAGGCGGTGAACACTGTCATGAAAGGTCAAGCTTTTCTTCAGCTTGGTGGGCTACTACATGAGGTTCATAAACAACTTTTCCAAAGTAACAGCACCACTATATGCTTTACTAATTGAAGGCAGGCCAGAGGTGACCAAGAGTAATATTTTGAAAAGGGCATCCCTGGAGCACAAAAGGTTGCTAACCTGTGCTTATGTAGACTTCACCAAGCCATTTATTCTGTAAATGGATAAGAACCTAAAGTGAATGAGGCCAGTCCGGGCTCAGGTTCAGAATGGAAGAGAGAGTAGGACACTTAAGGATGTCAGTAGGACACTTAGGGATGGTGAGAAGAATCCCAGAAAGTGCAGTTTGTTAACTTTGTTAGAGCTATTGCTAGTTCTGCGGGTGGTCACTGAAAGATCTGTACAGTTCTTCATAGGAATACATTTCAAGCTGAGAACTGATAACAATCCCCTTGCGTATTTGGATACTTCACAGTTGGACATCCTAGATCAGGCACCCTCAAACTGCGGCCCTCCAGCTGTTGTAAAACTACAACTCCCACAATGCCCTACTGTAGGCTGATACCTGTAGGATGTTCGGGCATGCTGGGAGTTGTAGTTTTGCAACAGCTGGAGGGCCGCAGTTTGAGGATGCCTGTCCTAGATAATCACGTACTGACCACGTACTGATTGAGTGCTAACCAGGGTGCTGCAAAGAAAACTGCTTTGTCCCACAATCTACGTAATACAATCCACAAGAGGTTCCACTGATATTAGGAGGGACATATATAGGTCTCTAGATTATAGGTACATTGCCCAGGATGATTGGCTGCAGACTTTTTGTATTAACAGAGAACTTAATTTTATTTACTCAATACCACTTTGTTACTGGGTGTCACATCGTAGCATGTGGCAGGTTGAGAGGGTTCACCCATTTCTATCAACAGGTATGAAGGCAACTACTAGGAATGCAGTTACTTTGAAAGGAACTATAGACCTAAGTGCTTGGTGAGCGAAAGAGATGGAAGAGCAATTCCAACTGACCCTGCCCCTTGCGAGCATCCAGTGGCAGAATATTGGACAAAAAGGAAAGGGCTTTTTTTCTGCCATACATAACGGAACAAAATGGAACTGTGATTTGTGCCCATAAAAATGTATTAGGATGGAGCAAAACTAAATGCCTCTAAAGGGTTTCGTTTTGAATTACATCCTTAAATTCCATTATATTCCATTATAACTAGAGTTGAGCGAACACCTGGATGTTCGGGTTCGAGAAGTTCGGCCAAACTTCCCGAAAATGTTCGGGTTCGGGATCGTAACCCGACCCGAACTTCATCCCGAACCCGGAACCCCTTTGAATTCAATCGGGACCCGAACGTTTGGGCACTAAAAAGGCTGTAAAATAGTCCAGGAAAGGGCTAGAGGGCTGCAAAATGCAGCAAAATGTAGGTAAATGCCCGGATAGGGAAATGAATTAAAATAAAATAAAATAAATAAAAATTAACCAATATCAATTGGAGAGAGGTCCCATAGCAGAGAATCAGGCTTCAAGTCACCCACCAATGGAGAAGGTTACTTTCTGTTATTTCAGCCCCAGCACCCAGACAGGGGAGAGAGGTCCCATAGCATAATATCAGGCTTCATATCACCCACCACTGGAAAAGGCCACTTTAAGTTATTTAGGCCCCAGACAGAGGAGGGTGGTCCCACAGCAAGGAATAAGGCGTCATATCACCCACCACTGGAGAAGGCCACTTTCAGTTATTTAGGCCCCGGCGCCCAGAACTTTGGGTTGCACCGCAAGATCATGGTAAAGTTAAAAAAATGAGGATTCAATAAAGAAGTGCCCCGGAGTACAAGAATACATGGTTGAGGGGGAGGCAGTTATAAATGTCTATTCTGCACAAGGGAGGGACAGGTCCTGTGGGATCCATGCCTGGTTCATTTTTATGAACGTTAGCTTGTCCACGTTGGCTGTGGACAGGCGGCTGCGTTTGTCAGTAATGACACCCCCTGCCGTGCTGAATACTCGTTCAGACAAAACGCTGGCCGCCGGGCAGGCCAGAACTTCTGTGATGGCTTCTTAGGGCAAGAAGTAAAACGCTAGCTAATTGGCTGCTGTGCAGCCCTTCAGAAAGCGGGAAGAAATCGCCGAACAACGGACCCGAACCCGAACTTTTTTGAAAATGTTCGGGTCCGGGTCCATGTCCCGAACACCCCAAAATTCGGTACGAACCCGAACTATGCTCGAACTGTTCGCTCAACACTAATTATAACCCTGTTATAATGGAACAATATAATGGAATTGCGAACGCATATGTGAACCCACCCTTAGAGAGTCTTAGTGTAGCCAATCTACAGACAAGACTTAGATGTATGAGTTCCTGTTAAGTAGACCCAAAGACTAGCCAGGAAACACCATTACCGAGACTGAAAAGCTGCCAGAGAACAACTTAAAGGTGTTTTCTGAGTATGATTTAAAATGGCCAAAATGTCCTAGAATATGAGCAGGGCTGCCTGGTTGCCTTCACTTGTAGAACTGGCTTGGGGGGCAAAGGGGGAAAGCTTTACTATACACTACACTCTGGGACTTACATATACCACACATTAGTGTGCTTTCCTGTCAGGCTACTCAGGCATAATGGTATATTGTAGGCAGGGTTACATCATTATCAACTATTGTAGAACAGTGTAGTGTGTAGTGAGGCTCCAACCCCTCAACCCCCTAGGCATCTCTACTCAATCAGTCCTGCTCACATTCTAGAATAGGCTGCTTGCGGCCATTTTTATATCATTCCCCTTTAATTGAGAGACTACCCCTGAGGGAAAGAGAACAAACATGTGTAAAAGGTTGAGAACCATTTAGACCATGCATTGGATTCAGACAGTAATATACAGCTTGCTAATTTATGGAATTAAGACTTTGCTGCTTGTGGAAGAAGTTAATTGTCTTTGGAACCTACCAAACTTTGAGATGGACTGGCTATCCGAATCTAAGATTTGCACTTCTCAGAGTGGGAATTGCAACCAAACAGGCCTGGTCATTGACTCCATTAACCTTTCACTGATCCTGCACCTGCCCTCCTGCCTTGCACTCTGACAACTGATCACCATCAAAGGCACCCCAACTAATACCAGGCGAGAGTCCCCAAGGGAAGAAAGGGTGCACCCTCCACTCACTGCAAAGCCCAAGAGAGCGTTGGAGTGAGAACAGCCACTCTGAATCCCAACCACTCCCATCAGTGCCACAACTTACTACTCCCCTCACCCAGGCTCTCCTCCCTGCGGGCTTTCTGCATAGAGGAGAGAATTTGGCTCCCATAGACAGCAACGTTGTAGGCGTTTGTGTCAAACTTAAAGTTATAGGATAGTAAAAATTCTATAATCATAATAAATTGTTAAGATTTTGGCTGTAGTAGGAATATTTATTTAAATTTTAATGAAAGAACTTGTAAGACAGTTGACATGAAGTGCACCCCCACACACAAGAAAATAATAGAGCTTTAATTCTGTTTTGTTGCTATGGTTACTGTTGACCCTGTTATGGTGACAACCCATTTTGAACTGTTTAACTATTATGTACTGGTGGCTGAATTTACATACTGCAGGGCATGCCTGTATGCACCTGAAATACGATAATCGCTGTGACCTTTCCTTGACAAATGAAAGAAGATGCACATTGGGGTCTGTTGTGTCAGGCTAAGGTTTGCATTAGGCACTGTATTTATACTTTATAACTCTATGTTGAAGCATTAACAATTATTTTAAATATACTGATCATTGTTAATACTTATTGGCATTGACTACCATGTATCCCAGTGCTGCTTTTTAACAATTTTAATTAAAGATTCGCAAAGTTTAGAAAAATTTGATTTGGCAAGTTCAGCGAAGTTTGTCAAGAAATTCGATTTGTTCTGAATTAATTTGTCATGAATTGCTATAAATCAGGTATCCCCAGGCCACTCTGCCTTAGGGTACGGCCACATGGAGCAGCTGTGCAGCGGACAGGTTGCGGCAATGTTGCGGATGAAGAACTGCACAGCCAATTAGCCTGCAGCTGCTTTTCATTTAAAGTAGTAGTAGGTCACATGACACAGATTACATCAAGTACCTTTCTAACAGGTCAGAGAATACATTTTTTGGCAGGAGTTCTTCTTTAATAATGAACACTGTACTGTACTGTATAGTCGGTCTTCATTGTTAATGGCCACGTGGCACCTTTAGGCCTCTATTACACGGGCTTCACGTTTGACTCCCGGATAGGATGCAGGTGTGTTGCGGGAATATGCGCCATTTTTCCGCACGTGTGCAAACGTTTGTAATGCGTTTTGCACGCGTGTGTGAAAAATTGCCATGTTTGGTACCCAGACCCGAAGCCAGACTTCATCACTGAAGTCCGGTTTCGGGTAGAGTATTCTGGAGAATTTATTATTTTCCCTTATAACATGGTTATAAGGGGAAATAATAGCATTAATAATAAAGAATGCTGTGTAAAATGAGGATTAAGGGGTTAAAAATAAAAAAAATTAACTTACCTTAGCCACTTGATCGCGTAGTTGGCGATCTGTCTTCTCTCTTCAAGCTTCAGCTACCAGCTAAAGGACCTGTGATGATGTCACATCACATGGTCCAAACACATGGTCCAATCACATGGTCCATCACGGAATGAATGGCTTCATATTGCTTATCTCTACTTCCAACCTTTCTCCTTCAAATTTATAATTGTATCCCGTGCATGCTTGGCTTGAAATTGGACAATCGGGACCAATCTGATGATCAAAATTTTTGCTGAGTACAGTACTGTCACGACCGCTATCCCAGCAGCAGTCGTGTCGCACCAGACGGAGGGGAAGGGGGACCCTTATTTACGGAGGGGAAATAGAACGGCCACCCCTGACTAACCCTAAGCTGGCACCTGTCTGCCCTGATACCCTAGACAGGGTGTGAACCCGTACGGCGAGCAGGATGCCTAAACCCTCAGTCACCCTAAGAAGACTAGACTGGAGAAAGGCAGATGAGAGCACTAGTCACCATCACTCATGTCTAGGAGAACAACAGGGGAAGACAGCAACAAACAAACAATCTCCAGCAGAGATAGACTTATCCAGTCACGAGCAGAGAAGATGATCCCAATAACGACAGTCCACGCCAGACAAGAGCTCCACAGCAATACCGTCAAACGATCTCCTTCAAAGGTCAGAATAGCACTGGAAGTAAGGACTATATCTGGCAATGACTGCAAGTGAAACTAAAACTAATATAGTAGCTGGGAGTGGCAGACAGGACTCACCTGAGAAGGATGCCTACAAACTCCCAGTCAGGACAAAAAGGTTCACAAGGCAAAACCCGGATGACATACCCTGAACCACGGAGCAAACTCACAAGCTATCGCGAGTAGCAAGTCGCTGCGACCTTCTCCTCCCAGACCTGTCTGGATCAGTCACAGTCGTGACAGTACCCCCCTTTCTACGAGGGGCCACCGGCCCCTCAAGACCAGGCCTCTCCGGATGGGACCTATGAAAAGCCTGAATGAGTCTGTCCGCCTTTATCTCTGATGCTGGCACCCACATTCTCTTTTCGGAACCATAACCTCTCCAGTGCACCAGGTACTGAAGAGAGCGGTGAACATATCGTGAATCAACAAACTTTTCTACCTGAAACTCAAGACTGCCATCAACAACCACCGGTGGAGGCGGTAGTGGCAATGGTTCAGGAGGTTCTACATATCTCTTAAGCAGAGATCTGTGGAAGACATTATGGATCCTTAGAGTCTGAGGTAGCTCCAGACTAAGAGCCACCGGGTTAATGATCTTAATTACCCTATAAGGACCAATAAATCTCGGACCTAATTTCCACGAGGGAACCTTCAACTTGATATTTCTGGTGGTAGACAACCACACCAAGTCATTCACCCCCAGGTCCGGACCTTCAGAGCGCTTCTTATCAGCCACACGTTTGTATCTACCACCAATTCTCTTCAAACTTACTTGCACACTCTGCCACACTGATGAAAGTGAAGACGCAAATTGTTCCTCCTCGGGAATCCCAGACGGCCCCCCCTCACTAAACGTACAAAACTGAGGATGGAAACCATACGCACCAAAAAATGGTGACTTATCGGTGGATTCTTGACGACGATTATTAATGGCAAACTCGGCTAACGGTAAATAAGATGACCATTTCTCCTGATTTTCGGAAACAAAGCATCTCAAATATGTCTCTAGGTTTTGATTGGTACGTTCAGTCTGACCGTTGGACTGTGGATGGAAAGATGAAGAAAACGACAGATGAACCCCTAAACGAGAACAAAAAGCTTTCCAAAATTTAGAAACAAATTGGGTACCACGATCCGAAACAATATCGGAAGGGACGCCGTGAAGCTTCACGATGTGGTCAATAAAAACCAGTGTGTTAGCATTAGGCAATGCGGTAAGAGCAATAAAGTGCACCATTTTACTGAATCTGTCAACAACTACAAGAATAACAGTCTTCCCCGCTGATACTGGTAGATCTGTAATGAAATCCATTGATAGGTGCGTCCAAGGCCTGTTGGTGATGGCCAGAGGTAAAAGACGCCCTGCCGGACGAGTATGATCCACCTTAGAACGAGCACAGGTAGCACATGCAGACACAAAATTCAACACCTCCTGGCGCCACTTAGGCCACCAGAACCGACGAAACACTTCAGAGGTTGCCTTACTACCTGGGTGTTCTGCCAGTGTGGAGTTATGGTGTTCTTTTAGTATCTCCAGGCGTAAATTTTCTGGCACAAACAGTTTACCCGAGTGGCAGGAGGCCGGGGCGTCCCCCTGAGCTTCCAACACCCTCCTATCTAAACCTGAGTGTAATGCAGAGACCACCACCCCCTTTTGCAAAATAGGCTCTGGTACATCAACATCACCCCCTCCAGAAAAACTTCGAGACAATGCATCCGCCTTAGTATTTTTTGCCCCCGCGCGATAGGTTATTACAAAATTAAACCTAGTAAAAAATAACGATCACCGAGCCTGTCTAGGGGTGAGACGTTTAGCAGACTTCAGATATAATACGTTTTTGTGATCAGTAATCACCGTGACAGGATGAACCGCCCCCTCCAAAAAATGACGCCACTCCTCTAAGGCCAACTTAATAGCCATCTGGCTGTACGAGAATAGGGGCCGAGGTGAATCTCTCCTTCAGAGATGTAAAGGCAGTTTTGGCTGCATGTGACCATTTGGAAAAATCGGATCCCTTTCGGGTCATGTCCATCAGTGGTTTGACAACCAAGGAATAGTTCTTTATAAACTTTCTATAAAAATTAGCAAACCCCAGGAAGCGTTGCAATGCCTTCAGGTTCTCAGGCAGATCCCAGTCCATAATTGCCCGGACTTTCTCTGGATCCATGCGGAAACCTGAATCTGAAAACACATACCCCAGAAATGGCAGTTCTTTCACGGCGAACACACATTTCTCTAATTTAGCAAACAATTTGTTGGCCCTTAATATCTGCAGCACTTGTCTCACATGGATCTTATGTGTATCTAGATCCGGAGAATAGACCAGGATGTCATCAAGATATATCACAACAAATCTCCCGATAAGGTGACTAAAAATATCGTTGACAAAACGTTGGAACACCGCAGGCGCATTAGTTAAACCAAATGGCATAACCAGATTTTCATAATGCCCTTACGAAGTATTAAAAGCCGTCTTCCACTCACCCCCCTCTTTGATGCGAACCAGGTTATAGGCTCCTCTGAGATCCATTTTGGAGAACCATTTAGCACCAGCAACCTGATTAAAGAGGTCGGGAATAAGAGGAAGAGGATAGGGATCACGGATAGTTATCCGGTTTATTTCCTGGAAATCCAGGCAAGGACGCAGGCCCCCATCTTTCTTTTTAACGAAAAAGAACCCTGCAGCCACAGGTGAAGAAGAGGGTCTGATGTGTACCTTAGCCAAACTCTCCGAAATATAATCTTGCATAGCCTTCCTCTCCGGGCCGGAAAGATTGTATAACCGGGT
This sequence comes from Bufotes viridis, assembly GCA_033119425.1. Lineage (NCBI taxonomy): Eukaryota > Metazoa > Chordata > Amphibia > Anura > Bufonidae > Bufotes > Bufotes viridis. The sequence goes on along the minus strand of CM065592.1, from coordinate 467,503,382 downwards.
TTTAGGTAGTTTTGCCACATGTAATAGATTAATTGGGCAATCATATGGACGATGACGTGGTAACCCCTGACAACCCTTCTCAGAGAACACATCCATAAAATCTGACAGAAAGGCAGGTAGAGATGTTACAGAGAGTGTTGAGCACCTACTACTCAAGCAGTTGTCCTTACAATGTTCACTCCACTCCACAATCTCCCCGGACTGCCAATCCACCACTGGATTGTGAGTCACCAGCCAGGGAAGCCCCAATACCATAGGAGCCAGAAGACCGTCCAGGACATAACAAGAGATATGCTCTTTATGGAGGTCCCCTACCTGCAGATGGATATTATGGATGATCTGAGTTAACTCTCTCTGAGTAAGAGGGGAGGAGCCGATGGCAAAAACAGGAATAGTTCTGCGTACCGGTTCCGGAGTAAAACCCAGAGCCTGAGCAAACTGTGAATCCACCTAGTTGACCCCCGCCCCACTGTCCAAAAAGACGGAACAGATCTCAGTCTTATTGCCCGCCACAACGGTAGCGAACAACAAAAACTAAGACATGCGTATGGAGGAAACGAATACGCCCAGACTGTTATCCTCCGCACAATCTGGGGACTCTAGTTTTCCGGCGGCTCCTTTGTTTGTGGTCTCTTGGGTGCTGAGGGACATACCTTTACAAAATGACCCCTTCCCCCACCACGAAAAGAGGCCTCTGTAGAATTTAATAGTCTCTGTCGTCTGTCGATTCTTATGGACAGAGACATAGCCGCCTCAAGAGACCCAGGGATCTCGTATACCGCCAGCGTGTCTTTTAATTTTTCAGACAACCCCTGGCAGAACTGACTCCTAAGGGCCGAGTGGTTCCATAATGTATCAGTAGCCCACCTTCGGAATTCGGAACAATATAGTTCAGCAGACCGGTTCTCTTGCCGAACTCTACGTAGCTTAGACTCAGCCAGTGAGACCCTGTCCGGGTCATCATATGCGAGACCCAGGGCTTCAAAAAACTCCTCCACTGATCGTAAGGCCGGAGAGTCTGATGGTAAGGAGAAAGCCCAAGCCTGCAGATCTCCTTGCAGAAGAGAAATTACAATGCCCACCCGTTGTTCCTCACCACCGGAGGATCTAGGGCATAACCTGAACAACAATTTACAAGCTTCTCTGAAGGTTACAAATTGGTCTCTCCCTCCTGAGATCAGGTAAAGCTACTTTTGGCTCAGGAGTACCTTGGTTTTCCCGTAGCAACGGTGGAACCCAAGGATTGCTGCTGCAGCTGCAGTACTGCGGGAGATTGCATCGACTGTCTCATTCTCTGCAGTTCTGCCTGTGCATAACCGTCAGCATGACAAGCAGTTGCGTATTAAGGAATTCAATGTATGGCTTGGTGAATGGTGTTTGAACCAGGGATTTGGCTTTGTGTCTCATGTTGGCTACTAGCTGGAATGGAAAAGAATTGTACAAGAAAGATGGTTTGCATCTTTCTCTCAAGGGAACGAATGTCCTCAGTGAACAGTTCAAAGTTTTTGCAAAGGAACATTTAAACTAGGAAAGGGGGGCACAAAGAGACAATCCATCAGTTCGGTTGCCCCCTGAAAAAACAATGCCAGAAGATGCCAGGAGCTGATAGGATAAGAAATGGCAAGCTGAGTCTTGTCTACAAATGCTAGTTTAGGGAATAAGATCAACGAACTTGAGTCTGTAATGGCATCTGAGAATATAGATTTAGTGGCTGTTACTGAGACATGGTTCAATGAGAGTAATGACTGGGATATAACAATACCTGGGTTCTGTCTATATAGGAAAGACAGAGAAGGCAAGAAAGGGGATGAGGTGGCCCTATATGTGAAAGATAGCATAAAATCTGATCTAATACAAGTCAGCAAAACCAATTTAGAGTCAGTTTGGGTTACGTTGCAGTTTGGTAATCATAAGGTAACTCGTGTAGGTGTCATATACAGACCACCAAGCCAAGTCAAAGAATTGGATGATCTACTAGTTGAGGAAATGGCTAAAATGACATTGAAAGGGGAAGTTGTCATTATGGGAGACCTTAATCTTCCTGATATAAACTGGAAAACCAAAATAGCTAGTTCTGCCAGGAGTACAGACATTCTAAATTCCCTACTGGGATTATCTCTACAGCAAGTAGTTGAGGAGCCAATCCGGAAAGAGGCCATTTTAGATTTGGTATTCACAAATGGCAATTTGGTATCTGATATTACTGTAGGGGAAAGCTTAGGATCCAGTGATCACCAGTCAGTGAGGTTTACTATAAGTACAGTGACTGAGTCACTCCACACAAAAACAAAAGTTTTAGATTTTCGGAAAGCAGACTTTTCTAAAATGAGATCAGTGGTATACGAGTCCCTATCAGTCTGGAACAATTTCAATGGAGTCCAAGAGAAATGGGACTACTTAAAATTGGCACTACTGAAGGCAACAGAAAAGTGCATTAGGCTTGTCAGTAAAGGCAAAAAAGGAAGAGACCACTGTGGTACTCAGCAGAAGTGGCCAAAATGATTAAAAACAAAAAGATGGCATTTAGCAAGTATAAAAACACCCAAAACGAGGATGACAGGGAAATCTATAAGATGAGGCAGAGAGAGGCCAAGCAAGTTATAAGAGCTTCTAAAGCTCAGGCAGAAGAGAAATTAGCTCAGTCAGTGAAAAAAGGTGATAAGACATTCTTCAGATACATAAATGAAAAAAGGAAATTAAAACAAGGAATTACCAAATTAAAAACAAAAGAAGGGAGGTATATGGAAGAGGATGAAGAACTAGCTGACTGCCTCAATGAATACTTCTATTCAGTTTTTACAAAGGAAAATGAAGGAGAAGGACCTCAGTTAGGGAGGAAGACTAATGAATCCTTTGATGCAAGTGTCTTTACAGAGGAAGAGGTTCTAAGTCAGTCTAAAATTAATACAAATAAATCACAGGGGCCTGATGGGGTACACCCAAAGCTATTAAAAGAGCTTAGAGGTGTACTAGCAAAACCATTAACAGATTTATTTAACCAATCACTGGTAACAGGTGTCATCCCAGAAGATTGGAAATTAGCAAACGTTGTGCCAATTCACAAGAAAGGTAGTAGAGAGGAATCGGGCAACTATAGGCCAGTAAGCCTGACATCAATAGTGTGGAAATTAATGGAAACCATACTCAAGGAGAGGATTGTGGAACATCTAAAAAACCCATGTGAGCATGTAACTAGCAGAAGTTCAATCATTCACAGCTGTAGATCGATCCGTTCATTAGGTGCTGTTGCTGACTTTACCCTGCCTAATCTCGCCCTGACAGAAGCTGCGTCCTCTCCCTACACTAATCAGAGCAGTGTGACGTGCGGCGCTACGTGACTCCAGCTTAAATAGAGGCTGGGTCACATGCTGCACTTGGCCAATCACAGCCATGATATTAGTAGGCATGGCTGTGATGGGCTCTTAGGGCAAGAAGTAAAACGCTAGCTGATTGGCTGCTGTGCAGCCCTTCAGAAAGCGGGAAGTAATCGACGAACAACGAACCCGAACCCAAACTTTTTTGAAAATGTCCGGGTTCGGTCCGTGTCCTGGACACCCCAAAATTCGGTACGAACCCGAACGATGCTCGAACTGTTCGCGCAACACTACCCATAGGTTGATTGATAAAAAAACAGCATGGGTTTACTTCAGGGAGATCATGTCAAACTAATCTTATCGACTTTTTGATTGGGTGACTAAAATAATAGATGGCGGAGGTGCAGTAGACATCGCTTATCTGGACTTTAGTAAGGCTTTTGATACTGTCCCACATAGAAGGCTTATCAATAAACTGCAGTCTTTGAGCTTGGGCTCACATATTGTTGAATGGATTAGGCAGTGGCTAAAGGACAGAAAACAGAGGGTTGTAGTCAATGGAGTATAATCAGACCATGGTATTGTTACCAGTGGGGTACCTCAGGGATCTGTTCTGGGACCCATATTGTTTAATATCTTTATCAGCGAAATTGTAGAAGGCCTCAAAGGTAAGGTGTGTCTTTTTGCTGATGACACAAAGATTTGTAACAGGGTTGATGTTCCTGGAGGGATACACCAAATGGAAAAGGATTTAGGAAAACTAGAGGAATGGTCAAAAATCTGGCAACTAAAATTTAATGTCGATAAGTGCAAGATAATGCACCTGGGGTGTAAAAACCCAAGAGCAGAATATAAAATCAGTGATACAGTAAAAACCTCAGTATCTGAGGAAAGGGATTTAGGGGTCATTATATCAGATGACCTAAAGGTGGGCATACAATGTCATAGAGCAGCAGGTAATGCCAGCAGAATGCTTGGGTGTATAGGGAGAGGCATTAACAGTAGAAAGAGGGAGGTGCTCGTGCCGCTCTACAGAGCACTAGTGAGACCTCATTTGGAGTATTGTGTGCAGTACTGGAGACTTTATCTGCAGAAGGATATTGAAACTTTGTTGAGAGTTCAGAGAAGAGCTACTAAACTAGTACATGGATTGCAGGACAAAACTTACCAGGAAAGGTTAAAGGACCTTAACATGTATAGCTTGGATGATATGATAGAAACTTTTAAATACATAAAGGGAATCAACACGGTAAAAGAGGAGAGAATATTTAAAAGAAGAAAAACTGCTACAAGAGGACAAAGTTTTAAATTAGAGGGACAAAGGTTTAAAAGTAATATCGGAAGTATTACTTTACTGAGAGAGTAGTGGACGCATGGAATAGCCTTCCTGCAGAAGTGGTAGCTGCAAATACAGTGAAGGAGTTTAAGCATGCATGGGATAGGCATAAGGCCATCCTTCATATAAGATAGGGTCTTGGGCTATTCATAGTATTCAGTATATTGGGCAGACTAGATGGGCCAAATGGTTCTTATCTGCCGACACATTCTATGTTTCTATGTTTTACTGTAGCTTTTAATCCTGCCACTTCATGGGATAACCCCTGTAATTGTTTCGTCAAAACTATAACCGTTTTTTTTTTTTTTTATAAGGCCAGATATACTGTCACGACCGCTATCCCAGCAGCAGTCGTGTCGCACCAGACGGAGGGGAAGGGGGACCCTTATCTACGGATGGAAAATAGAACAGCCACCCCTGACTAACCCTAAGCTGGCACCTGTCTGCACTGATACCCTAGACGGGGTGTGAACCCGTACAGCGAGCAGGATGCCTAAACCCTCAGTCACCCTAAGAAGACTAGACTGGGGAAAGGCAGATGGTAGCACTAGTCACCATCACTCATGTCTAGGAGAACAACAGGGGAAGACAGCAACAAACAAACAATCTCCAGCAGAGATAGACTTATCCAGTCACGAGCAGAGAAGATGATCCCAATAACGACAGTCCACGCCAGACAAGAGCTCCACAGCAATACTGTCAAACGATCTCCTTCAAAGGTCAGAATAGCACTGGAATAGCACAGAATAGGACTATATCTGGCAATGACTGCAAGTGAAACTGAAACTAATATAGTAGCTGGGAGTGGTAGACAGGACTCACCTGAGAAGAATGCCTACAAACTCCCAGTCAGGACAAAAAGGTTCACAAGGCAAAACCCGGATGACATACCCTGAACCACGGAGCAAACTCACAAGCTATCGCGAGTAGCAAGTCGCTGCAACCTTCTCCTCCCAGACCTGTCTGGATCAGTCACAGTCGTGACAAGTACTTTTAATATGAAACAGTGAGTGAGGGATATATACATTAAATTAAAATAAAAACTTGTTTTTTGATAAGACCCTCCACCATTTTTGTAGCCTGTCTTTAAATCCATTCCATTATTGGATGTCTTTTTTGTAGCCTATGTCTCCAGAACTTCACACCATACTCCAGATTTGGTCTCACCAGATATCTATACAACAAGGTTTTTCACTGGTTATACATCTGTCTATACAACCAAGCATCCTTCTTGCTTTCCCTACTGCATGCTCACGTTGTTGACCCATTTTGAAACCGTCAGAAATCAGAAACCCTAAATCCTTTTCTGAAGTCCTGTCTAACACAGAACCTCTGGTACAGATTTGAATTATGCAGATTTTGCATAATTTTACATTTTAAAACATTGAACTGCAGTTTCTATTTGACCATTTATCCTATAAAGTTAAATTATTTTGCATGTTACAGATACCTCCAATAATGTGTACTCTAGTGCACACTTTTGTATCATCAGCAAATAGGAAAACCTTACCTACCAAACCCTTTTCTTTGTCACATAGAAATATCTTAAATAGAAATGGACCCAGACCAGACCCTTGTAGTACATGCTATTCATTAATCTGTCATCAGAACGTACACCATTAACAGCAATACTCTGATATCTATCCTTTAAACCAACGGCAAATCCATTGAACTATGCAGGGATGAGTCCAATTTCTAATTACTTATCTATCAAGTTTTTGTGTGACTGTATCAAAGGCTTTGCTCAAATCCACGTAGGCAATATTTAATGAACCCCCTTTATCCAACACTTTGGTGACACAGTCAAAAAAGCCAATCAGATTGGATTGATATAATCTGCTCTCAGTAAAACCATGCCATTTTGGTCCAACAAATTATTGGTTTTTAGATGGTATTTCATTTATTTTTTTTACTACCGCAGATGGTAGTCTAACTGACCTGTAGTTATCAGCTTCTTCTCTAGTAACCTTCCTGTGAATGAGTACAACATTGGTCTTCTCCAATCATATGGAACAACAATAAGAATGGATTGGATAAACAAATCAGTAAGAGGTGCAGTAATCACAGATTGGAGGTCTTTAAAAGCTATGTAAACCTTTGGGGGCAATTTTTTAATTGTAACTGTTACATTGAAAGAAAAGCCGCTGAAGAGAGATAACTCAATATGTATCCAAACTTAGTATAATTCACTGCCTGAAAAGGATACTAAAACAAAATAATAACACTTTAGTAATAAATCATATTAAAACTGTCAGGTTAAACATCATACAGGCACAACCTCAAGGAATTAAACCTGGGTCTAGGGGTGAGGTGGGGTAAAGAGCAGAAATCACCCCTAGTTTATCAGCCCTAGCAGGGAGTGAATCAGACCACTGGTGATCTGGGTAATTAGCAAATCTATAACCCTTATGATACTGGCTCACTGTGGGCTGTTCAGGCAAAAAGAAATGTAGCAATCCCTGAAGACTGTGTATCGAACCCCACAACTCTGAGTCTGTAAAGGGATCGCTACAAATGTATCTAAGGCCGCTTTCACATCTGCGTTTTTGCTTTCCGTCCTAGAGCTCCATCCTCAGGGCTCTAGGACGGAAAGATACTGATCAGGATAATCCTCCTGTCTTCCGTTCAGTATGTGAACGTTTTTTGGACGTTGCTGCGGATTTGTCTCCGTCCAAAAAACCGGAAGACATGCCGTAACGCCAGATCTGGAATCAATGCCCATTGAAGTGCATTAATCCGGATCCGGAATTAAGCTAAACGTCGTTTCGGCGCATCAATGCGCCGCAGGGAACTGTGACGTCATGAAGGAGCGCCCGGCGGCCGCAGCGCAGGTAAGTACACTGCTGCAGAGTACCATGGCAGTCAGGACTTCAGTAGCATCCTGGCTGCCATGGTAACCTGAAAGCATTTCAAAGACTGATCAGGATCCTGATCAGTCTACAAATGCTTTCAGGCGACTTGCATTCTGACGAATTCGGTGGGACGGAAGTGCCCGCCGGATCCTCAGAACGCAAGTGTGAAAGAGGCCTTAACTAACCACTGGCAGTGAATTTAACCATGCAAAATGTGTTCTCTTACTACATTAGATAGAATCAGAGCCAGTGGGTAAATACTGATGTTAAATGATTCACCTAGCATCAGATATACAGTTCTGTTCAAAATTATTCAACCCCAATGCTGTAAAGGGTTTTAGGGAATTTAGTGTACATTTGTAATTGTGTTCAGAATGAAATCTTACAAGGACTTTTTAAAGAACCAAATGCAACTAAAATGACATCAATTGTTTTTGTAATACGGTATTAAATGTTTTTTTTGTGATTTCTTCATTGACACAATTATTCAACCCCTTAAAGACTACCACTCTTAAGAACAGAGGTTCATTCAAGTGTTTTCGATCAGGTATTGAAAATACCTATGGATGTCAAGGAGCAGCAATCAAGCATAATAAGCACCAATTAGGCAGATGTAAAATGACTGTGATACTCAGCTCCTTCTAGACATTTACTGGTGTGTTTACAAACATGGTGAAGTCAAGAGAATGGTCCAGGAAGACAAGAGAAGAGGTGATTCCTCTTCACAGGAAGGGCAATGGCTATAAGAAGATTGCAAAGATGTTAAACATACCAAGAGACACTATAGGAAGCATCATTTGCAAATTCAAGGCAAAGGGCACTGTTGAAACGCTACCTGGTCGTGGCAGAAAGAAGATGCTGACTTCGACTGCTGTGTGCTACCTGAAGCGCAAAGTGGAGAAAAGTCCCTGTGTGACTGCTGAGGAACTGAAAAAAGATTTGTCAGATGCGGGTACTGAAGTTTCAGCTCAGACAATAAGGCGCACACTGCGTAATGAAGGCCTCCATGCCAGAACTCCCAGGCGCACCCCCTTGCTGTCTCCAAAGAATAAGAAGAGTCGACTGCAGAATGCCAAAAGTCATGTGGACAAACCACAAAAGTTTTGGGATAGTGTTCTGTGGACTGATTAAACAAAATTAGAACTGTTTGGGCCCATGGATCAACGCTATGTTTGGAGGAGGAAGAACAAGGCCTATGAAGAAAAGAACACCTTGCCTACTGTGAAGCATGGCAGGGGTCAATCATGCTTTGGGGCTGTTTTGCTTCTACAGGTACAGGGAAGCTTCAGCGTGTGCAAGGTACCATGAATTCTCTTCAGTATCAGGAGATATTGGATGAAAATGTGATGCAATCTGTCACAAACCTGAGGCTTGGGAGACGTTGGACCTTTCAACCGGACAATGATCCCAAGAATACCTCCAAGTCCACTAGAGCATGGTTGCAGATTAAAGGCTGGAACATTTTGAAGTGGCCATCGCAGTCACCAGACTTAAATCCGATTGAGAACCTCTGGTGGGACTTAAAGAAAGCAGTTGCAGCGCGCAAGCCTAAGAATGTGACTGAACTGGAGGCTTTTTCCCATGAAGAATGGGCGAAGATACCCGTAGATCGCTGCAAGACACTTGTTTCAAGCTATGCTTCACGTTTAAAAGCTGTTATAACTGGAAAAGGATGTTGTACTAAGTACTAAGATTGAATGTCACTTGGGGGTTGAATAAAACTGATAATGATGTGAGCACAGAAAAGACATTTGTGGTTATTTCATTACAAATGTTATGTTATATTTGTCTGACTTACAAGTGCCTCTTTGATTTAATTGTAAACAAGATGACTGAAAGGATCAAAATCAATGTCAAACTGGCCAAAACACTCAATTTCAGTGGGGGTTGAATAATTTTGAACACAACTGTACAGGGTGGGCCATTTATATGGATACACCTTAATAAAATGGGAATGGTTGGTGATATTAACTTCCTGTTTGTGGCACATTAGTATATGTGAGGGGGGAAACTTTTCAAGATGGGTGGTGACCATGGCGGCCATTTTGAAGTCGGCCATTTTGAATTCAACTTTTGTTTTTTCAATAGGAAGAGGGTCATGTAACACATCAAACTTATTGGTAATTTCACAAGAAAAACAATGGTATGCTTGGTTGTACCAAGTTTGTAAGTTTCTGACCACTTATAAAATGTGTTCAATGTGCTGCCCATTGTGCTGGATTGTCACTGCAACCCTCTTCTCCCACTCTTCACACACTGATAGCAACACCGCAGGAGAAATGCTGGCACAGGCTTCCAGTATCTGTAGTTTCAGGTGCTGCACATCTCGTATCTTCACAGCATAGACAATTGCCTTCTGATGACCCCAAAGATAAAAGTCTAAGGGGGTCAGATCGGGAGACCTTGGGGGCCATTCAACTGGCCCACAACGACCAATCCACTTTCCAGGAAACTGTTCATCTAGGAATGCTCGGACCTGACACCCATAATGTGGTGGTGCACCATCTTGCTGGAAAAACTCAGGGAATGTGCCAGCTTCAGTGCATAAAGAGCGAGACACATCATCATGTAGCAATTTCGCATATCCAGTCTTAAGGTTTCCATTGATGAAAAATGGCACCACTATCTTTGTACCCCAGATACCACACCATACCATCATTTTTTTTGTTCCAACAGTCTAGGAGGGATCTATCCAATGTGGGTTAGTGTCAGACCAATAGCGGTGGTTTTGTTTGTTAACTTCACCATTCACATAAAAGTTTGCCTCATCACTGCACAAAATCTTCTGCGTAAACTGAGGGTCCTGTTCTAATTTTTGTTTTGCCCATTCTGCAAATTCAGTGTGCCGATCTGGGTAATCCTCGTTGAGATGCTGCAGTAGCTGGAGTTTGTAAGGGTGCCATTTGTGAGTAGCTTATATCCGCCGAAGGGATGTTCGACTAATGCCACTCTCCAGTGACATGCAGCGAGTGCTAAGCTGTGGGCTCTTGCTGAATGAAGCTAGGACAGCCACTGATGTTTCTTCATTAGTGACAGATTTCATGCATCCAAATTTTGGCAAATCCAACACTGAACCAGTTTCACGAAACTTAGCAAGCAGTTTGCTAACTGTAACATGGGAGATGGGTGGTCTCGTAGGGTGTCTTGCATTGAAATCTGCTGCAATGACCCGGTTACTGCGTTCACCAGACATCAACACAATTTCTATCCACTCCTCACGTGTTAACCTCGGCGACATGTCAATGGCTGTAAACAAAGAGAAACTTGTAAATAACTCATGAAAGAATAAAGTAACGATCAAGCACACCATTGTTTTTCTTGTGAAATTCCCAATAAGTTTGATGTGTCACATGACCCTCTTCCTATTGAAAAAACAAAAGTTGGATTCAAAATGGCCGACTTCAAAATGGCCGCCATGGTCACCACCCATCTTGAAAAGTTTCCCCCCTCACATATACTAATGTGCCACAAACAGGAAGTTACTATCACCAACCATTCCCATTTTATTAAGGTGTATCCATATAAATGGCCCACCCTGTAGTTGCTGAGACACGGGTATCTGTTACATCAGCCCTAAATCTTGCCCTATAGATTCTATAAGGTAGGATAACTAGATTACTCCTATAACATGTCTAAATTCCCTGCTCTACGCGTTTCAACCGACGACTGTCTCATCAGGAGCGTTGGGATACGAGAAGAGGAGTAGGGCAGTAAAGGAGAAGACCCAGATGATGGTGTGAGGTTGCCAGTAGATATATAATAGAACCAAGAAAAAGACAGCAGACCTTGTGTGGTACCAACTGATGATGTGAGACCGCAATAGTAGTAGTGGTAAGATACTCGGGAGTGGTCTCACTCTGTATCGTGAGGCCGCATGTCCATCACTTTTTCAGCCATGACGCGTGCGCTGCTCCCACAAGTTTAAATGAGGAGCGCCCGTCTACAGCTCAGTGTTAACCCAATCCGGCAGCTGAGAGAAAATGGGCGGAGATGACTGCCTCCCGCTCATTATAGCTGCTGGTTGGTGCTGGGGACCAAGCTGTGATATCGCATATAGAAGATGGGGGTGTGGATAATGATAAATAATGGGAGATCCTTAGCGGGATAACAAATCAGCAAGGAGGGTGATGTCTATCATGGATAGTTTTAGGATAATTATCAAAGAGTCAGACTACCACCTAGTAAGCAGCGTTATACGTCATTTGAACTCATGTGTGGTTTTGCCGACATACTGTACACCACATATGTATGAAATGAGATATACGATGCCAGAGGTCTTACAGTTGATAAAAGATCGAATTTGAAAGATCTTGTTGGTCTTGGCACATGTGAATTGTTTGCCTTGTAGGATGAAATTACAGGAAATGCAATTCCCATATCTGTAGCTACCCTGTAGCAGTCTCCGGAGCCAGGTCTCTGTCTGGAGAGTTTGGAAAAAACTGTGGACCAAACGGTCCTTTAGGTTTTGTCCCGGGCGATAGGTTATAGTCGGAGTGTCACTTAGTGTGTGTCCAATATCTGGACCTAGGGATGCTCCAGTAAGTATTAATGATGTCTCTCACTTGCTGGTGTGCACTGTCATACGTTGCTACTACCCATGGCATCACCTCTTCCTCCGATCTGTCCTTAGGGCTCAGAAGATTTTTCTCCTGCTGCCCAAAGAATGTTGATAAGCAGCATGAAGAATGCTTTTTGGATATCTTCGTCTCTTAAATTGCTGTTCCAGATTTTTTGCTGCAACCTGGTATCTCTCCAGGGTCGAACAGTTATTGCACAGCCTGAGGTACTGGCCTTTGGGTATGCTCTTTCTCAAGGGGTAAGGATGCCAGCTGTTCCAATGTAGGACAGTATTTGTTTACGTGGGTTTTCTAAATAGGTTTGTTGTAATTTGTCCATCATTTTCTTTCTGGATCAATAGTTCCAGGAAGGTAATTTGATGGTTTTGAATGTTCGGTCACTCCGATGTAAAGTTTGGCCCTTAGTCATTGATGTTCAAAGCTTTCATGAATGTCTGGAATTGTTGCTCGTCGCCGTTCCATAAGATGAGAACATCATCGATAAACCTTAGCCAGAGTCCGATGTATTGAGACCAGTGACCCAAGGTATCGTTAAAGTAGAGCGCATCCACATTCAGACTGGCGAGACGCGTATTGCAGTCAACTTGGATGCCCTCAAGTTTCTTGATGACATCCATAAAGTCTCGTCTCATCTGTTGTGAGGTTACCATCGTAGCTTCCAACCATTTCTAATTTCGCAATCTGATCAGTTACTACTTTAAGGAAGGTATCAATAAGAGTGTTGTCACTTGTAGAAGGAAGTTTGCTAGACAGTAAACGTAAGTTGGTGAAGGGACCCGTACCCAGTTCCCTCTCACCTTCCTCAAGGAGGTCAGCTAGTAGTCTAATGTCACCCAATTCCTATATATTGATCCCTAATGTCGTGGCCTGTAACATATCTACAATCGATGATGGTGTCTTGTGCCTTCCTACAAAAGTTAATGATCTGCAAATCATCTGACGGTGTGTTTCTGACCTCTGGGATTAGTTTCTGTTCCCCTGGTCCATAACATATAGTCGAATGGAGGGACCGCTCCCTAATAAAGGGTTTTCCCTTTATGGATAGTATTTAGGATAATTATCAAAGACTACCACCTAGTAAGCAGTGTTATGGCCAAAAAGCAGTATATCAAACATGCGGTCATAGATTACATAGATTGCCACACAATAAACGAAGAGCAAAAACGCCACATATATGTCAAAACACACAATCGTGGAGCATCAGATGGTAACGATCTAACTATACACTCAATAGAACTTCTACCAACCCTTTGACACAATGGTGATAGTGTAAATGCAGAGGTAAATTGTAGTCCAGGTTAAAATTATGGGGACCTACAGATCAGGGGGGAAGAAATTGGCAAATATATATAAGACTCAATTAGGAGTAGGGATCAAATGAAGCATACTAAGGATATCTGTTCATTTAGAACTGATGCCTTTACTGTCTGAATCCTAAATATTCATTGTGCTTCCTTCCTGGTGAACGTCGTACTGACTCGATGCTCTGGAAATTAAGGACTTTTGGATCCATATGGTGGGCACTTTTGACATGTTTAGCACCGGGGTATTATTGTCACTCCTAATATCCCTTAGGTGCTCACATATGCGTCGCCTGAACTCACGTGTGGTTTTGCCAACATACTGTACACCACATATACATGAAATGAGATATACGATGCCAGAGGTCTTACAGTTGATAAAAAATTGAATTTGAAAGATCTTGTTGGTCTTGGCACATGTGAATTGTTTGCCTTGTAGGATGAAATGACAGGCAATGCAATTCCCACATCTGTAGGTACCCTGTAGCGGACTCCGGAGCCAGGTCTCCATCCGGGGAGTTTGGAAAAAACTACGATATACCGATATACCGCAGAACCTAAAGAACGGAAGCACTCACAATTTATCTGTAATATCAATGACTTTAGGGGGGTCACATTCTAGATTTTGGCACTAGATCCACAAAGGCTCTGTAGATTGAAACAGAACCCTCATCATCAGAGGGGGAAGGGGAGTGTCAATCTAAATCAAATACCATATCCCTAAGAAATTTCCCGGGTAGGAGACGACGACCGACTCGACGGGGCAGAGCAAGAGGTGGCACAAGGGGAAATCCTTTTTTAGGGAGTGGTCTCCCCTATCCGACTATATGTTATGGAACCGGGGGAACAGAAACTAACTCCGGAGGTCAGAGACATCAGATCATTTACTCGTGTAGAAAGGCACAAGGGACCATCATCGATGGTAGATACGTTACAGGCCACGACAATAGGGATCAATATAGAGGAATTGGGTGACGTTAGACTACTAGCTGACCTCCTTGAGGAAGGTGAGAGGGAGAGGGAACTGGGCACTGGTCCCTTCACCAACTTAAGTTTACTGTCTACCAAACTTCATTCTATAAGTGACAACATTCCTATTGATACCTTCCTTAAAGTAGTAACTGATTAGATTAGAAATGACAATGATACCCCGGTGCTAAACATGTCCAAAGTGCCCACCATGTGGATCCGAATGTCCTTAATTTCCAGGGCATCGAGTCGGTACGACGTTCACCAGGAAGGAAGCACAATGAATATTTAGGATTCAGACAGTAAAGGCATCAGTTTTAAATGACCAAATATCCTTAGTATGCTTCATTTGATCTCTACTCCTAATTGAGTCTTGTATATATTTGCCAATTTCTTCCCCCCTGATCTGTAGGTCACCATAATTTTAACCTGGACTACAATTTACCTCTGCATTTACACTATCACCATTGTGTCAAAGGGTTGGTAGAAGTTCCATTGAGTGTATAGGTAGATCGTTACCGTCTGATGCTCCTCGATTGTGTGTTTTGACATATATGTGGTGTTTTTGCTCTGCATTTATTGTGTGGCAATCTATGTAATCTATGACTGCATGGGTGATATACTGCTTTGTGCCCATAACACTGCTTACTAGGTGGTAGTCTTTGATAATTATTCTAAATACTATCCATAAAGGGAAAATCCTTTTTTAGGGAGTGGTCCCTCCATCCGACTATATGTTATGGAACCGGGGGAACAGAAACTAACCCCGGAGGTCAAAAACACATCGTCAGCTGATTTGCAGATCATTAACTTTTGTAGGAAGGCACAAGGGACCATCATCGATGGTAGATATGTTGCAGGCCACAACATAAGGGATCAATATAGAGGAATTGGGTGACATTAGACTACTAGCTGACTTCCTTGAGGAAGGTGAGAGGGAACTGGGCACGGGTCCCTTCACCAACTTACGTTTACTGTCTAGCAAACTTCCTTCTATAAGTGACAACACTCTTATTGATACCTTCCTTAAAGTAGTAACTGATCAGATTGCGAAATTAGAAATGGTTGTAAGATCCGGTGGTAACCTCACAACAGATCAGACGAGACTCGATAAATGTCATCAAGTAACTTAAGGGCATCCAAGTTGACTCCAATGCTCGTCTCGCCAGTCTGGATGTGGAGGCGCTCTACTTTAACGATACCTTGGGTGACTGGTCTCAATACATCGGACTCTGGCTAAGGTTTATCAATGATGTTCTCATCTTATGGAACGGCAACAAGCAACAATTCCAGACATTCATGAAACCTTTGAACGTCAATGACTTAGGGCTATACTTTACATTGGAAATTCAAAACCAACAAATTACCTTCCTGGAACTATTGATCCAGAAAGAGAATTATGGACAAATTACAACAAACCTATTTAGAAAACCCACGTCAACAAATACTGTCCTACAATAGAACAGCTAGCATCCTTAGCCCTTGAGAAAGGACATACCCAAAGGCCAGTACCTCAGGCTGTGCCGTAACTGTTCGACCAGGAGAGATACCAGGTTGCAGCTAAAGACCTGGAACAGCGATTTAGGAGACACGGATATCCAAAAAGCGTTCTTCATGCTGCTCATCAACATTCTTTGGGCAGCAGGATAGAAAATCTCCTGAGCCCTAAGGACAGATCGGAGGAAGAGGTGATGCCACGGGTAGTAGCGACGTATGACAGTGAACACCAGCAAGTGAGAGACATCCTTAAAACTTACTGGATCATCCTTAGGTCAGATCCAGATATTGGACACACACTAAGTGACACTCCAGGCTATAATATGACCCTCCTAGCTGATTTGTTATCCCGCTAAGGATCTCCCATTATTTGTCATTATCCATACCCCTATCTTCTATATGCGATATCACCACTCGGTTCCCAGCACCTACCGGCAGCTATAATGGACGGGAGGCAGTCATCTCTGCCCATTATCTTTCAGCTGCCGGATTGGGTTAACACTGAGCTGTAGGCGGGGCGCTCCTCATTTAAACTTTTGGGAACGGCACGCACGTCATGGCTGAACCAGTGATGGACATGCGACCTCACGATACAGAGTGAGACCGCTCCCGAGTATCTTACAACTACTTCTATTACCGTTTCCTGGTTTGTGGTCTCACATCATCAGTTGGTACCATACGAGGTCTGCTATCATTTTCTTGGTTCTATTATATATCTACTGGTGACCCCGAACCATCAGCTGGGTCTTTTCCTTTACTGCCCTACTCCTCTTCTTTTATCTCAACGCTCCTGATGAGACAGTTGTCTGTTGAAACGCGTAGAGCAGGGAATGTAGACATCTTATAGGAGTAATTTAGTTATCCTACCTATTATAATCTATAGGGCAAGATTTAGGGCTGATGTAACAGATACCCGTGTCTCAGCAACTATATCTAATGCTAGGTGAATCGATGAGCATCAATATTTACCCACTGGCTCTGATTCTATCTAATGTAGTAAGAGAACACATTTTACATGGTTACATTCACTGCCAGTGGTTGGTTAAAGATACATTTGTAGTGATCCCTTTACAGACCCACAGTTATGGGGTTCGATACACAATCTTCAGGGATTGCTTCATTTATTTTTGCCTCAACAGCCCACAGTGACCCAGTATAATAAGAGTTATAGATTTGCTAATAACCCAGATCAACAATGGTCTGATTCATTCCCTGATTGGGTGATAAACTTGGGATTATTTCTGCTCTTTACCCCACCTCACCCCTAGACCCAGGGTCTAATTCCTTGAGGTTGTGCCTGTATGATGTTTAACCTGACGGTTTTTATATGACTTATTAATAAAGTGTTATTATTTTGTTTTAGTATCCTTTTCAGGCAGTGCATTTTACTGTTAATTGTACTCATTTTGAGCTAAAAATCATTTTTAAATTGGTGTTTGCACATTAGCTCAGTTCTTATCTTACTGATAAGAATGTGGCTAAAATAAGTGTTTTCTGACCTCTTAGTAATTTAGAGATAACGTTTATTAGATGACCGGCACAAAGTGAAAGTAGTAGCCACACAGCTAGAAAAATAGTTAACCCTTTGTGACAGAACAGCTTAATATTTTAAATAAATTAAAAAAATGATTTTAAGCCCAAAATGAGTAAAACTCTATAAAAAAAATTGCTTTCCAAGGTGTACATTGCCTTTTAGACCCCGGTGGTGGAAACTTTTTTGATCCATTGCCTTATTTAACTTCGAACACTAGAGCAAAACTGTGTAAGTAGATGATGTAAACCTTGGGAAAAAATGTCAAGGTTTACATCACCTGTAAATGTTATAGGGGAGTTTAATCTCATGGCTTTCTTTGAATATAACTGATTAATAAAACATATAAACGTAAAAACAAAGGTGCAATGGCACACTGCAGCTAGAGCTCCGTCCTGCCACTATGCTGGATGTTAGAAGAGGCATTAGTTTATATTTTGGCCAAATTATGTAAGCCACCCACCACGTCACGGTTGCCTCTATGAGTGGTCCCTCACATTAATTCTTACCTTTTATGGGCCGTATCAGCCACACAAAATCCAGGGAGTGCAGGTGCAGCATGCATGCCAGATACACTCTGCTTGTAACCCCGTCTGGTGCCATACAGCGTTCATCAGATCAGGGATGCAAATACCAACATGCATGCTGAGCCCACTAGTACTTCTCCTGGAACCAAATGGCTTCTGGTAAGTTCTATAAAGCAGACTCAGTTTTATACTGACTTTAAAACCAGCCTACAGGGCGGATCCACTAGTCAGGTGTGCATGACTGCATGGAGGTCAACACGCCTCCCATATATGCTACAAAGGATTAAAATGGGGATTGCAGTCAGCACAACCCAATACGCAGGTGCACGTTGCTATGGTGAAATACACATACAAGCGTAAAAACAAAGGTGCAATGGCACACTGCAGCTAGAGCTCCGTCCTGCCACTATGCTGGATGTTAGAAGAGGCATTAGTTTATATTTTGGCCAAATTATGTAAGCCACCCACCACATCACGGTTGCCTCTATGAGTGGTCCCTAACATTAATTCTTACCTTTTATGGGCCGTATCAGCCACACAAAATCCAGGGAGTGCAGGTGCAGCATGCATGCCAGATACACTCTGCTTGTAACCCCGTCTGGTGCCATACAGCGTTCATCAGATCAGGGATGCAAATACTAACATGCATGCTGAGCCCACTAGTACTTCTCCTGGAACCAAATGGCTTCTGGTAAGTTCTATAAAGCAGACTCAGTTTTATACTGACTTTAAAACCAGCCTACAGGGCGGATCCACTAGTCAGGTGTGCATGACTGCATGGAGGTCAACACGCCTCCCATATATGCTACAAAGGATTAAAATGGGGATTGCAGTCAGCACAACCCAATACGCAGGTGCACGTTGCTATGGTGAAATACACATACAAACGTAAAAACAAAGGTGCAATGGCACACTGCAGCTAGAGCTCCGTCCTGCCACTATGCTGGATGTTAGAAGAGGCATTAGTTTATATTTTGGCCAAATTAATGCCTCTTCTAACATCCAGCATAGTGGCAGGACGGAGCTCTAGCTGCAGTGTGCCATTGCACCCTTGTTTTTACATTTGTATGTGTATTTCACCATAGCAACGTGCACCTGCGTATTGGGTTGTGCTGACTGCAATCCCCATTTTAATCCTTAATAAAACATATAGATGACTATTCTCCAACTTAACTAAAGTCTTTTGCTTTGGATGCCATAAATTCAAAAGGAATTCTTGTATACTAAAAATTCTGTAATGGTGGATTTAGATGAGTAAATTATACTTAAGGAGATTCACAATACAATTGCATTTAGTGATTTAAAGCCAATGACGGACCTGCATTTTTTAATGCAAAGATTACTGTGTTCAATTTGATTGTTTACTGTATTTAGACAGCAACGATTTACATAAAACACACCTTTATATTACCCTCAATTCGATAAATACAAATGATAATTTACTTGTTCAGAGGAATGATTTCACAAATGTTGGACAAGCGTTTTCAGGAAAATTGTTCAGTCTCTCCATGCATTTACACAACATGATTATCATCCAACATGAATCGTTAGCATTTGAATTTTAACGATGATCTGCTTGTCTAAATCCACCATTTATTTCAGTTTATTTAAGAAAACCTTTGTGCCTGTATTAATTCTTTGCCTTAATCATTAGTTGGCCAAAAAGAATGCCATTTTGATTTGCGCCATATATATCAACTGTTTTCTCCAGAACTTTACCATAAAGAATGCATCACACCAGAAATGAGTTATAAATGTCAAAGTGGGTAGGGATATCAAATTGAAGCATATTACGCCTCTTTTATCATCCTCTTATCGGCAGCAATGGCTCAAATTGTTGCTGACAATTAAGCCAGCTTATGTGGTGGTGTTTTGTGTAAAAATTTACATTTATGTAAAGAAAAACCAACACATCTTAGGAAAAAGTGACAGGTTAGTATTAAAAAAAGATGCATTTATTTTTATTTAATATAAATAAGCTAAACAACAGGGTTTTGTCAGTAAACTGACATTCAACAAAAACAAAACTATAATAAAAACACCACTGGAAATGTTGCAAATATGCTTCAAAAGTCGCAAATATGTTTCAAAATTTGCAAGTGCAGTCTGGCAGAGTTGGCTGAAATGGCGCATTTCGGGTTAAAAAAGTTGCATTTTAGTGATATTGCAGGATATTATAGTGGGATAATCAAGTTTATATTTGAAAAGGTATAAATCAAAGCAAATTCAAAAGATTTGAGAATAAATAAACTTACGCAGGCTAAGTGAATGAATATATTTACTAAGTGTGATTAAATATATGATAACACAAACAAATCACATACAGAATAATAAAAATAAAATTAAATAACCATAACTAGCCTAAATATGGGGTAGGGATCCGGTCGATCATGCTATAACACATGGATGTCTACCAGGCTTTAACAGAACCAATCCGTAAAAATCTGTTAAAAAGTACCCTTACAATACAAAACGTCACATGTTAAAAGTGGCGTGCGCCTTATGATATATGAAAAGAAACAAATCACCACTTTTTATTTGTAATGTCAATATTTTTGGGCGCAAATTATATCATTGTTGATAAATGTCCCCCACAGTTTATACAGTATGCACATAAAACTCAAAGCTGGGACTTCTCCTTTTAAAGGCTATAGAGAAGTTTGAGGGAATTTTCTTTTATTTAAATGTGTGTATTTTTACTTAAAAAATGTTTTTGTAAAAGGGTTTTATTTTTTGTTTTGTTTGTCATCTGCGGATTCTATGTTTTATATAATGCAGCAAGCTGCAGAATGCTGTCCGCAGTCAAATCCATCATACTAGTTGTCTGATGGTTTAATCTCCATGTCTGATGTGGTTATACTGGATGAGATGAGAAGATCGGAGTGGATAGAGAGGGACTGAAGAACAAGACATCAGAGGAGCTCTCTAATGGATTTCACTGCGTCCTACATTCTGCAGCTATGTAACTTGTCTAGAAGCTACAGAGGCCAAATGAAGCAAATTTTTAAATAAAATCCTATAATAATTATTTTCAGGTAAAAATACATGCATTTCAGTGCAAAAAAAATGCCCCACAGGTATTCATAGCCTAAATGGAGATGGAGACAGAGAGTCCCTCTGAGTCACTTGCATAAATGGCCCGCTGCATGCTCACTTGCTTGAGTAGTGACAGACAAATTGTCACCATTCAGCAGAGGAATGACTTCTGGCTCTCTACCTTGTTGGACCCTCGCTACCAGTCTGGAATTGCGGCCTTTTTTACACCCACCGAGAGGGAGGACAAACTAAACTACCTGTGAGACATCCTATGTAGTCAGTTGAACGCTGCCTATCATCATCCATCCTCTCGCAGGTCCGACTGGGGGGCCCTACGCGCTCACATTCCACTGCCATGGCTGCTGGGGAGGGGTAGGGTGGCAGGAGCAGTACCAGCTCAATCAGCAGCAGCCTGAGTATAGAATCGCTGATGAGTAGCTTTGTTCACCTGCGTAATGAAGAAGCTACTAACCAGCAGTAGCAGCAGCTAGACCTGGAGCAGGACCTGAACCAGCAGGTGGTGGCATACTTGGACAGCAGGTTATTGTAGGGTGGCTAACTCTGGCTGGAAAAATGGAATTAGGTGCTCAATCCAGGCAAAGCGTACCCTGCGCTTCTAGTATAGAACAATAGATGTGTGAGTATAGGGATGGCACTCTAGTCATAGGTTAGGCATGGAAATGTCTATTTATTAAATCAAGAAAAGCTTTGTGGCCAAATAACATAAAAACAATAAGGTAAAATGTGTACATATACAAACAGGTAAATAGGACATAAGATATATCTCTAATATCATGCGCAGATGTAAAAAGAAAAGAAAAAAGATGATAAAATTGTAAAAAATGAAGATAAAATATTCAAAATAAGGTATTGTTCTGACAGTCCAACTAGAGATAAGTTTAAACCCCCAGTCAAATGATAAAATCTCCAGGAATGAGTAGAGTAATCAGTGCCTTTTAAATTGCTTGTAAGGTAAATGTTAACTTTTTTAATCAATAGCACATATAATTGTAATCCCGTAATTTGTTGGATGTTGAGACAATAATATTGGTAAATTTTAGCAAATAGGAATAAGGGCAAAGAGTATGTTGTTGCTAATAGTACGTTACCCTCCTGGTGTCTAGTTGTCAGCTCGTGGCAGGAGAATGGCGTCCTTGTGTAGTCCTTGTGTAGTCCAGAATGGCGTCCTTGTGGGTGTTCTGCCTTGTGGTTTTCAGCTGCCCGTCACTTCCGGTGACGTCACTCCTGCTCGATCGCACTCCCGCTCAAACTCAGTCGGCGTTCCACGTGGAGGCTGCTGGCGGGAAAAATTGAAATACCTTGAAGATAGGTATTTGCTCTGGAGCTTTGAGTTGGTAAGATCCTTTCTGGTGTAGCTAGCTAGTTTGAGTAAGGCTAACTCAATACCCCATATGCGTTTCGGAGCTCACTGCTCCTTCCTCAGTGGGAATGAGTAGCCTGTCTTTCCTTGACCAATATATATGGGGTTGATTGATTTCAATTAATGGTTAGGGGAGTGATATGGGTGTTGCTCTTCTTGTTCTTTTACATTCTGTAGTGTAATCCCCTGTATTTTGCAGAACTATTGCTATACCTTTATCAGCTGGTCTTATTGTTAGATTATGCATCGATTGTAACTGTTTCATTGCATGCATCTCCCTTTTTGACAGGTTAGGTTATAGTGTGTTTTGTTTATATTCATTTTTCTAATATCCGTCTCTATACATTTATGGAACGTGGCTATGTCATCGTCCGTTTCTTGTTTTGGGTATTTAATAGATTTTTTCTTAAGATCAGTATGATTGTAGATTGATGGTTCTGGATTGTCAATTGTTATGGGGTTCTTAATGAAGTATTTCTTTAAGCAAAGTTTCCTCACAAATTTCTCTATTCCTAGATAAGCATTGAATTTATCCACTTTGGTTATTGGGGAAAATGTAAGTCCCTTATTTAATAGTTTATGTTGTGTCTCATTGAGAGTGATATTGCTCAAATTAACAATGATATTTGATGTGTCTTCTAAATCCTGTGATGTCTGTTGTGTCTTCTTCTTGTGTCTACCTCTTCTTGTCCTCTTTGTGATCTGTGGTCTTATGTCCTGAGTTAATTTTCTCTTTGTTGATCTCCCATTGTTTGGTGATTCCTGTGGTGATATTGATAATGATCGGTTGATTGATGTCCTTTCTCGGTGTTCCCTGGGGTTTCATTGTGTGTTTTGTTTCTGTGTCTTAAATTGTATTGGTGTGTGGGGGTCCGTGCTCTCATATGTCGTTTCGGGGGAACGGGAGTAGTGGCATGTCCTTGTTCTGTGGTGAGGTGGGGTTTGGTCTAAAAAATGAGATGAAGTAAGTGATTCAAAAAAATTATTGGTCGGGATATTATATCGATCTTGGATGTTCTTCCTGATTTGTTTCTCTCCCTGCCTTCTAGGATGATCTTCCGCGCTGTAAATAGGAGGGTTCGGTAGGTGTTCTCTCTGACCTCTGTTTGTCAAATTGTTTATCTGGCCTGGTTGTCTATTTGGTTTTAGTTTTTTATTCTTGGACAGCACCCTGCCATCCCACATTGAAGATCCGCTGGACTACTGGGTAGCCAAACTGGATTTGTGGCCGCGATTAGCAGAGTTTGCCCTGTAAAAGCTGTCCTGCCCGGCCAGTAGTGTGGCATCAGAGCGGGTTTTTAGTGTGGTGGGGGCCATACCCCAAGAAGAACTCGCCTATCCACCCAAGATGTGGAGAGACTGACCTTTGTCAAGATGAATCAGTCATGGATCCGCCAGGATTTCCAACCATCAATTACGTGATACATCAGACTAGATCATCCATGGTACCCCATAAACACCTTAAGACAAGAGACCGTTTTCTTCTGACTACCTGCCTCAGCTACTACTTTGATGCTGAAACCTGCCTGATGCCACACATCTGATGCCAAGAGCTCCTTATTTTATCGACCTTCGTCAGTGGTATTGGCACCCACCGCCCCACTCTGTTACCGGGTCACTTTCAGGTCTCCTGATGCAGCTGCTGCTGCCATCTCCAAACTATGTCACCTTGCCACTCTGTGGTCACCTCCTGCTGCTGCCATCTCCACACTATGTTACCTAACCACTATGTCACTCTATGGTATCCTCCTGATGCTGCTGCCTTCTCCACACTATGTGAACTTGCCACTCTGTGGTCTCCTCATGCTGCTGCTGCCATCGGTAAACTATGTCATCTTGCCACTCTATGGTATCCTCTTGATGCTGCTGCTGCTACTGCCATCTCCTCTCTATGTCACCTTGCCACTCTGTAGCATCCAGCTGCTGCCATCTCCTCTCTATGTCACCTTGCCACTCTGTGTTATCCTGCTGCTGCCATCTTCACACTATGTCAACTTGCCACTCTGTGGTCTCCTCATGCTGCTGCTGATGTTGCTACTGCCATCTCACACTATGTTACCTTGCCACTCTGTGGTCTTCTCCTGCTGCTGATTCCATCTGCACACTATGTCACCTTGCCACTCTGTGGTCTCCTCCTGCTGCTGCATCTCGACACTATGTCACCTTTCCACTCTGTGGCCTCCTCATGCTGCTGCTATATCCACACTATGTCACCTTGCCACTCGCTGGCCTCATCATATTGCTGCCATCTACAGACTCTGTCATTGTGCCACTCGTGGCCTTCTCATGATGCTGCTGCATCCGCCACCTCCAGACTCTGTCATTGTGCCACTCAGTGGCCTCCTCATACTGCTGCCACCTCCAGACTCTGTCATTGTGCCACTCGGTGACCTCCTCATGCTGCTTCCACGTCACCACTATGTCATAGGTCCACTCTGTGGACTTCTCATGTTGTTCCCACCCTCCCGACTTCATGACTGGTCCACTATTTTGACTTTCAGCCTGGCTGACATCATCATTTATCTATTGATCTTTCTTCTGATCTGTCAGAAGGAAGGAAGAATGAGACCCACAACGGACCCTGTCTCTGTAGCAGGCCTGTATGGTTCCATCAAAATTTCAAATATTCCATTTACGTGTCATCTCTGTTTTAGATCCACTCCTGTTTTTGTTTTTTTGGCATTAGCAATACTGATGGTTTATTGTGCAAATGCTGATTGAGTGAAGGCGTATGTTCCACAGACAGGGTCAGTTTTTTGTGGGTTATTGTTCTGACGAATCAGAGGAAGGGCAAATTAATCAGTGACGTCAACACAAACTTACTGCTGACACCCTCTCCACTCTGTCGGTGGGGGGGGGGGGAGGCTCTACTTGTATAAGCGTTTAATAGGACAGGTTCTGTAGACAGAAGGCACAGCGTTTTACACCCATATAAAGGCTCTATGCAGCCCGGAAATAGCCGTTTTTTATTGCGATTCGCTGTGAATATATTCGGATCGAAGCTAATTTTTTCAGGAAATTAGGCAAACTGGACAAATTGAATTTTTGAGAAATTCGTTTATCTCTAATTGTAAATGTTTACTATACATTAATATCAAATACATTTACTATGTAAACTTGATTTCCCAATCACTTATACACACTAATAATTAATGTAGTTATAACCAATATCTACAAATGTATACACTTTATTGAACATATTTTTATTTATAATACATATCTACAAAACATGGCATAAAAAATATAAGGTCTATTATGCACATGATAGTAAACACAATACAGATGGGGTTAAGTGCCATGCCCATGACACATGTAATGATAATTTTTATTAATTCAGAATGAGGCCTACTTCAAATTTATTAATGATCATGGGGAAACATGCATACATTTAGTGCAAAAATTTACACTTTATATTAATGAGGTCTTGGTACATATTTCACATACCGTATTCGAAACAATATATGTAAGCAAAATATGTAAGCTCGCAACCCACGTCAAGTGTCCTCATTATCTTGCGAGTCCCTAACAAAAAAAAATACAAAACTAACTAAAAATTAACCATCCAGGTTGTGAAAAAAAAAAACACTGGCAAATACAACCTGCCATGAGTCGAGTACTACTGCTGGAAAGAGAATGAACTGATAGGGGACATAAAATAATCAGAAAATAACTCCCTCACTCTCAGTCAAGCAGATCCTGATCTTTCAAGTTGGAAAGTGTCTCTTCCAGATGGCTGGCTATATACTTGGGCTTCTTCATCAGGTATCGACTAATAGGTGCGTATGTAGTTGTGCAGCACTGCACATGCTTTGATGACCACATTCACATTTTGGCGGACCAGCTTTATGGCCAAAAGAAAAACCCGCCATTTGCTCGAAAAAATACCAAAAGGCGCACTCCACAAACCTTCTTGCCCTACTTAAATGATAATTAAAAGTGCACCTCTTTGCATCCAAACCTCGCCTATGAAAGGGACGCATGAGGTGGGTAGAAAAGGCAAAACCCTCGTCCCCTACAACCACACAAGGCACTGGTGGAGAGGAGCCAGGAAGGTTTGCTGGCTGTGGTACGTCCAGTTGGTTGGACTGAAGCCACCGACCCATTCTGGAAGCCCGGAAGATGCGAGAATCTGCAGTACTCCCATAGGACCCAATATCTACAATTATAAACTTGTAGTTTGTGTCAGCCAGGCCAACAAAACTACAGAGAAAAACAGTTTATAATTATAGAATCAGGACCCTGAGTTCGGTGGCTTCTTAACTGTTATGTGCTTCCCGTCAAGAGCACCTATACAATTTTTGGAATTGCGCCCTCTCCAGGAAGCCCTGGGCTATATCAAGCCACTGCTGCCTGGTTGGATGTGGCAGCACCGAAGCTTTCAGTCTCAACCAAATGGTGGCACATGTAGCCCGTACCACGCCAGCAATTGTGGAGGTCCCCATTCAAAACTCAAAATGTAATGACGAAAAAGAATTGCCAGTCGGCAGATATCTGAAATGAAAAACAAACAATAATTAGTACCATTCATACCAAAAAGATCACAAAATTATACCATACTTCAAGACTCAATGGGACTCAATACTTTATATTGAAATCTACTTTAAAGTAAGGAAAACTGTTTTGCTACATCAACTTCCAGACCATTACCATATACACACAGGTGACGTATCCTCATCATTACAGCCAGGATTAGAAGAAACAAAAACTTAAATCTGGTGTGACTAATAAATGACTTGGTAGTACACCAAATGACTGGATAAAAAGTGGCCGGGGCAAAAGCACACACACTTTCTTACTGAAAATGTACAATATACAATACATATGTACTACTATTAAGTACTTATACATAGAATAGGTAAAGTTCAGAATACACAGGCCATAGACCAAACTGCTATGTATTGGAAAACAGTGGGTCATTTATGTCTGATGATATAGTCTTACCTTAGAGTGTAATGAGACGTTCTTCAAGTGACACACTCCGCTGCATGTTGGTGTCCTGGAAAGTCAAGGCAGGCTGCAAGTCCCCCAACAGCCGATCAAAGGTAGCCACCGACATGTGGCAATAATTAAAGAATGTAACAGGGTGCGCAAGGAGGTCAGAGTACAAACCAACAAATTGACCTTTGCTGGCCCGCTGCGAAATGATAGGATGCACCCACATACGCTTCCTCCACGGTTCCTCTATCATTTCTGTTCGCTCTCCAAAACAGTGGAAGACAAGCCAGTGCAAGAACACATGGTCAGTGGATGATACGGTGAAAGTGAACATCCTACAAAGGAAAGTCCAAAAACCAAACACACAAACCAGCCAAACGACCAAATCTCCCCAAACAAATGGAGCTGTCCAAAAAACAATGCATGGCGGTATTTATATGTGTTTGCAGTAACAGGCGAATCTAGGATGGATGGATAATTTTTTTTTCACGCGTGTTAAAAATGCATGCAATCCGCATGTCATCCACGCCGGAAAATCGCAATAACGCAACGCACTTGTATACAAAACGGACGGCACATGCAAGCAAAATCGCACGATTATCACTGAACGCACCCTGAACGCATCCGGACCTAATCCGTCACGCTCGTGTGCAAGAGGCTTAAGGTCTCATAGCCAAAAATGCATATCAGAGCAAAAACCAAGCAATGAGGAAGAAAGAACTGCCTGTATAGATCCCAGACAGGATTGTGTGGAGTAGAGTTGTCAAATTACCAAAATTTTTCTTTTGTTTCGATACCAAGAAAAAGTATTGTGATTCTCAAAACCATTCGATACCACGAACAAAAAATCACAAAAAGTACCCACACATTAAACTCATGTTGCCAGCTCAAATACAATTACGTTGATACCAAACTTGTATAGTTTACATTTTGTCTTATTTCTTTAAAAAAACGAAAAACCTTTGAAAAAAAAAGCCATAACTTTTTTATTTTTGGTTTACAGAGCTGTATGATGGCTGTATTTTTTATTGGTATCATTTTTGGGTTACATACAACTTTTTCATCACTGTTATTCATTTTTTAGTGGGACAAGGTGACTAAAATGGCAAATTGCGTGTTTTAAACTTTTAATATTGTTGTGGTTTTTTTAAAACTTAAAAAAAAAATGTTTTACTTAATAAATTTTTGGGACGGGTATTAGAACCTGGGATCTTTAGATACCTTGTCCTATTCACCCTAATAGAGATCTATCATGGCAAAAGGGATTCTGATGCACTCTTTGCTGGGCTATGCCTCATGCACAGTTTAGCAGGCAGCTTACCATGGCAGGCCTGGGAACCTTTAGTAGCACCCAGGCTGTCATGGTAACCGATCAGTGCCCCACAATTTAACTTCAGGGGCTCAGATTGGAAGGCAGAGGGAGTCGTCTCCCTCTGCCTAACTTCACAGATGCCGGCGATCGCTGTTGAATGCGGCACCTAAAGGGGTTAATTGACTGGTTTTGGCATGATTGCCATTCCCCGTCATTGTGGCCGTCGGCCTGCTGTATTATACAGCCGGCACCCGCTGTGTATGGAGCGGGCCCAGCAGAGCAGCCTGCTCCATAATTTTCCCTGTGCATAATGCCGTACATGTGCTGCATTATGCGTTAAAGAGTTACTAATTTTAAACCTCCATGTGCCTCATATTAACCCTTTCTACCCCGGAGGTTTTTTCCTTTTTGCATTTTCGTTTTGCGCTCCCTGCATTCCCAGAGCCATAACTATTTTTATTTTTTCAATCACGTAGCTGTATGTGGGCTTGTTTTTTGTGGGACAAGTTGTACTTTCCAACGTCACTGTTTAATATTGCATACGATGTAGTGGCAAGCAGGGAAAAAATTTCAAATGGGGTGGAATTTTTTTGTTTACGACATTCGATGTGCGATAAAGCTGACCTGTTACTTTTATTCTATAGATCAGTACCAATCTGGTGATACATATATGTACCGTATAGTTTTTCTTGCGTTTTGATACTGATAAAATAATAAAAATTCTCATAGCCATATTCTGACTGCCCCTATAACTTTTTTGTAGTTATGTGTACGGAGCTGTGTGAGCATTCATTTATTGCGGGGAGATCTGTGCTTTTCATTTATACTATTCTGGGGGTGTGTACTGCTTTTTGATCACTTTTTCTGTAATTTTTTGTGGGAAATGAAGCAACCAAAAACAGTGAATCGGCTATTTTAACAGTTTTTTCTGTTTCGTCGTTGGCTGTATGAGGAAATATTTTTATATTATGGGCATTTTCACATGTGGCGATACCCATGATGAGTATTTCTTTTTATTTATTTATTTTTGTTTTTGGGGAAAGGGGGTATTTTTAAATTTTATATATATTTTACATTTTTTTTTATTTTTAAGAAAGTTTTTTCCCCATAGGGAACTATAACAAGCAATCATTAGATTGCTATTCTCATAGACTTTTGGAGTCTATGAGAAATGTACTAGTTTCCTATGGAGCCCTGCTATAGACAAGGGCTCCATAGGAAACACTATGCAGCAGCCTCCTGTCATTCTCACTCATTCTCTATGACCGGGCCTGCTGCATACAAGCTCCAACCTAAGGCTACTTTCACACCAGCATTTTCCCTTTCCGCTACTGATATCCATCATAGGATCTCAATAGTGGAGGAAAACGCCTCAGTTTTGTCTCCATTCTTTGTCAATGGGGGCAAAACTGAACTGAAGGGAACGGAGTGCACCAGAATGCATTCTGTTCCGTTTCATTGAATTCTCATGATGCACACAAAAGCGCAGCAAGCAGCGTTTTGAGTGCGTCCTGCAATGCGGAGCACAATGTAAGTCAATGGTGACGGATCCGTTTTCCCTGACACAAAAGAAAACAGGTCCATCCTCCACTGACTCTCAATGGTGTTCATGAGGAATCCGTCATTGGTATGTTAAAGATAATGCAATCAGATCCGTCGATAATGGATGCAGGTGGTTTTATTTATCATGACGAAAGTGTTTTTGCTGATCCATGATGGATCAGCATAACCTTAGCTTCCTTCCACCTTGAGTGGTTAAGAAAGACTGGTAGCAGTTTCTGAGTTTGCTGGTTGTGGTTTTGTATGGTGACCATAGAATTTCCTTACAGGCAGTGGCGTACTGCCAATATAGACAGACCACGCCGTTGCTATGGGGCCCGTGGCACAGGAGGGCCCGCAGCGCACAGAAGGCCCCGCCCCTTCCATTTAGCACAGACACAGAGAAGAGAATCATAGTTAATTAGTGTTCACTTGTGTTATTTTTGTTCAAAGGTACCAGTGACACCCTTTACTTCCATGGCTCCTGCACTGATATACATATTGCACATACAGTATTGTACACTGTAATATTTTTCCAAAGACCAAGTTTAATTTAGAAATGCCTGTAATAAACGTACCTGTCCAGGCAACCGCATCCCTAGCTACGGGATGCAATGCTCTGTTTCTCCCCACAGCACGCATGCCCTGGGAGAGACAAGCAGTGGGCTTAATGACAGTCATAAGGGGGTTTGTGTTCTGTCCTATGGAGCGTTGGGCTACTGGACCTATCAAGTTCTGATCCAGGGGCTCTATTTAATTCCTCTCCTATCCATTCACCATTGCCAGTCATAGTCTTTGTTGGCTCACTAGTGTTGTTCCTTGTTCCCGGTTCCTGTACTGCTATTGGTAATATGTGTTTTTGACCCCAGCTTGCCTTCTGACCACAATCTGTCTGTATTTAGCATAGGGACTGTCATCCAGTTGCAGTTCAGCCATTTAGGGTAGGTAGATAGGGACAGTGGGGTGGTCTTAGTTCAGGGCCTGAATGTCCTTGTCCATACCTCCGCTAAAATTGGTTGGAAAATTGTAGAAAATATTAAAAGACATTGTAATTATCTGTTAAAATGGTTCATCGCTGAGGGCAGTAATTGCCTGCTGTGGTTATCTGTTGCCGAAGTGATAACACCAATCAGTGTACTAAACAGACAGCAGCAAGGAGCACCAAAGTGGTGTTGCTGGAACTATACAGGATTTACCAGGTAAGTACTGCGTCTTCTAATATTTTATACAATTTCTTCCCCATAGCCAATCTTTTTGGAAAGTGGAAAACACTTTTAATATAGTCTTATTCTTTCCTTATCGTAAATATTAATGTTCTCATCATTTGCAGAACATCATCCTTTGCTGTATTATCTTTTCATTTGTGATGACTTCTCACAAAGAAAGAGCGTTTAGAAAATACAACAAAATGAATGCTAGGAGATAACCAGGTTATTATACAGTAATATGAAGAAATGAGCCGCCTCTGCATTCAATTTATGACTATTGCACAGCAGCAGAAAGCCAGATAGATGCATTAAAGCTGCTATATTGTAGAGTGTTTGACAGAGTTCAAAAGCAAATACAGGAGTGAATTGCATATGAATAGAAGGCACCTAAACCTTTGTAGAATGTGAAAAGAATTCTAATATAAATATGGTACTTTTTAAATATGAAGCATCAAAGTATAAATGTTTATCTTTTCCACTTTTTAGATATTGATGAGCTATCCATTGAATTTATTTACGGCGTTCACTGTGTGGTAAAAATAACATGACTTTATTACATGGGTCACTACAATGATGATAATTCTATTTCTATATATTTTGTTTACTATTTTTCCTTTCTTCCTACAGTCTGTCGGCTGTGCAACTGCTCCCCCTCCTCCTGCTTTAGCTGCTCATATCTCTGGTTTGGTAGCAGCTAGAGAGAGGAGCTTTGTTTGAAAGCATTTCCAATCTTTCAAACAATACCAGAATGACAGTATTATTTTCACTACATGGGAAAATATAACTGTTAGAAATTGGGATGCAGAGAATGTAGTTGAAAGTGAAAGTAAAAGTAGGTTTTACAGCCATTATTTCCGACTGGATTTCTAACAGTGATATCTCTTGCTTATCTTGGGCTAATGCTGTCATGAATGCCAGCTTTCAAACAAGAGCAAACCCATACTGCTACCAATGAGGAGATATCATCAGCTAAAGCAGCCCCTTCTTCTACTTCTGCCTAAGCTAGACTGGAGAAGATCAGTTTAAGGGGTTATCCCACAATTAATGTAAAAAAATGAAAATCAGACATCATATAGTACATGACAACTTATTTTCAACAAAGCTAGAACCATCCCTGTACCTCATATGGATCCAGAGATCTCCCCATTCATTGCTCTGCTAGATTTATATCAAGCTGGCAGCATAATGGGAGTGAATTTTTCTGCTAGTGCTCTCTTCCTATCACAACTCAGGAGGCAGTTGAAGGATGAAACTGAGCATGTGCAGCCTTCTCAGTGAGCAGGACAAAGAACTAAGAAAAAGAACAAAGAGCAGGTGGCGCTATACAGATACATTTTATGATTTTTTTTTAGAATAACTCACTGGCTATACAACATTTTTAATTAAATGCAATTACAAAAGTATTCAGATCCAGGTGCTGGTTTGAAAACTATAGAATATTTTTTGTGGGCCAATGCTTTTAAAGGGGTATTCACATCACATACAATGTGGGCATATCGCTAGGTTATGCCCCCATTGTCTAATAGCTGCATGTCCCACCTCTGGGACATGCACCTACAAGGAGAACGGAGTAGGGAGAGCTGTGGCTGGAGGACACCGGGTTTCCCGGGGTCCGTCCACCACCAAGCACTGCTCCCCTCTGCTCCCATACAAGTGAATGGGAGCACACGCGCGGCCCCTGCTCCCATTCATTTCTATGGGGCAGACGGAAATAGCCGTCCCAGCGCTCGGCTATTTTCGGCGGCCACATTGAAATAAATAAAGGCCGGCTGCACATGCGCAATGCGCCCTCTATTCATTTCCCCGCTTCGTTCTCGTTTTAGGTGCGGGTCCCAGAGGTGCACCTATCAGACAATGGGGGCATATCCTAGCGATATGCCCCAACTGTACTTTTCAAACAGCCCAAATTACAGCAAAACAGCTAGGTGGTTAGAGCTGTTTTCTGGGAACATTAAATTTAAACCCCTTCAGGACTGTGTAATTTTCAGTTTTTGCCTTTTGGTTTTTTAATCCCTGCCTTCCCTGAGCCATAACTTTTCCATTCACATAGTTGTATAAGGGAAAGGGGGGGGGGGGGGGGGGAGTTTGTTGTACTTCTTAATGGCACCATTATACTGTTGCATACAATGTACTGAAAAGCTGGGAAAAATCTCAAATGTGGTAGAATTGGAGAAATGCAATTCTGCAACAGTTCATGGGTATTTTTTTTAAGGCATTCTCTATGCATTAAAATTTACATGTGCTTTTCATTCAAATACCTGTGCAATACCAAATTGTTCCCTTACCAGCAGCACAGATAATGAGGTATTTCTGACCCTGTGTACTAGTAGGAAAGATGAAAATTTAAATTGAATCAAATGAATCACTAATATCTAGAGACTCCTGAGCCTTTATAAGGATACCTAGCCCCTCTTATCATGTGTTTTTTCTGTCTAGTAAACTTGGACAGATGGTTTGCTTTGCATGTGAATTTCTTGTTATGTTTTTGTTTTTATTCTTTATGCTGTTTCTGGCAGGTGTATAAGGGGTTGCATTAAAGGGGTATTCCCATCACAAATAACGGGGGCATATCGCTAGGATATGCTCCCATTGTCTGATAGGTGCGGGTCCCACCTCTGGGACCTGCACCTACAACGAGAATGGAGTGGGGAGTGCTCTGGCTGGAGGACCTCGGATTTCCCGGGTCCGTCCACGACCAAGCGCTGCTCCCCGCTGCTCCCATAGAAGTGAATGGATGCACACCGCTCATTTCTATGGGGCAGACGGAAATAGCCGAGCCAACGCCCGCTGTTCATTTCCCCGCTCCGTTCTCATTGTAGGTGCGGGTCCCAGAGGTGGGACCTGCACCTATGAGACAATGGGGGCATATCCTAACGATATGCCCCCATTGTCTGAGATGTTTAATTTGCACTGATAGATCTACATTTCCTCCCTTCTGGGCAGCCTTACTTAGCTTTTCTTGGGACTTTACACATGTTGGGGAGAAAGCACCCTTAATTTTCGACATTTCTCAGATAAGTATTCCTAAGAACATCAATGGCTGTATTGTTGAAAATGCCTGAGAACTCTATTATTCATTCTGGGAACTTAGTTCCTTTCAGTAAGTGTGTTACAGGTGAAGCTTCAATATTCTGGCTCCATTCACACTATCTAGTCTGAACATAGAGCTGCACTGCTTCTTTCAGATTACACTTAGTTGCATACTTTTATATGTATTTTTTTCTTTTCTTGGTATACATTTTTAATTATTGTATTGTCTTCAGCAGGTCCTGACACCAGAGGATCAGAGGGAAGGAAAGCAACTTCCAGATGAAAACATCTTGATGTAGTGAAGGTTTTGGCAGGTTCGAGTTCTTAGTTTAAGTGAATTACGTAAAAGATTCCGTTCCTAGGGAATCGATAACGTAAATCAATGCTGGCGTGCCATACGAAATGCCATTGGAGGCATTACCTTTTGCATGCTGTCATAATACAAGTGTATGGGCAGCAGAACGGAACCCTCGAAGGTGGCCACAAACGTATTATGCTGCATGCCGGCATTGAATTACATGATGGATTCTGTGAGAACAGAATTCATTACATAATTCACTTAAACCCTGAATCCGAACCTGCCAAAAGGCAGGTTCGCTCAACTCTAATTATGATATATGTCCTTGTCTGATAGCTATAAATTACTAAGGTGCCAGAATGTTGCCTTTGTGACCTGCTGTGAATCATCTATGCATTGTTGACTAATTTGAAGTTAATACCGAGAAATGAGGATATAAAACCTTGACAGTTATTCAGGATGGCTGCATATTTTGGTCCTAAGGTGCTCCTGTACTTGTAGCTCTGATCTCTGGTCTTGAGATTGCTTACCCATTCTCTTGTCTTAGAGAATGTCTAAAGGTCTCTTTACACAGTGTATTGTACGGGTATTTTTAAGTGACTGACTGGTTCTCCCCTTTAATTCTGTTTAATACTCTGTGTAATAGTTTATACGTTTCCATTGTAATGAAGTGGGTTAGAGATAGTACCCATCCCCCATTGTGCTGATAAGACCACATTCCTGAGTGATCTCATAGACATGTGTGCTGCACACTGGAGGAGGGGCTAACAGGTTAAAACATTATGATACACATTCATTTGGGAGACTCCACCAGGTCTTGTACACCCTAGGGTGTCTGTCATGTGTTATAACGGGGTAGACAGCCATGGGTTATAGCATGGTCGACGGAGTCTCCACCCCATGTAGGCTCGTGATGTTTCTTTACTTTTTATTATTATTTGTTTGTGTTATCATATATTTAATCACTTAGTAAATATATTTATTCATGTACCCTGCGTAAGCTTATTCATTCTCAATTCTTTCTAATTCACTTAAAGTTACACACAGGCCGAAAATAGTAAAGATAATCACTAACAAGCATTCATAGGAATGCTCGTTAGGGATTATATGGAGGTGTAAAAGTACCACTGATTACCTGAAGAATGAGCGAAATGCACACAAAAATCGTTGTTTGTAGGCAGCAGATCGCTGTGTCATTAACAGCTTTTTTGTCATTAACCTTTTTTTTCTGGTGGGGATTTTTGACATTTATTTGAGTATTCCTTCCCCTTTTTTCCCCTGACAGGGTATAAGCTAGGGGCTCTTAATAGGGTCAGGTTCCAGATGGGGCCACCCTTATCAGGGCGATTACTCCATATTTAGGAGGTCATTAGGGTATAATAGACCTTATAGGGCTTTGCTAGGGAAATATACCATTGTTCCCTGCTCCCTGCCCTAATACCTGCTCGAATTAGCCCACATCTCAAGTATCTATCTATTGTTTGTCTATCTACCAGTATACCGGTAAGACCTTTCCATTGTTTTGAGTATTTTATTGTTATTTGCCTGTGTTGATTTTTAGATACAATCAGATTAAAAGTTAAGTTTTATTCTGCTGAATATACTTCCCCCTTGTTGGTGACCTATTTCAATATGCACGGAAGTATTTAACGTGCACACCATTAGTTGCTCGTTACACAGTCCACATTTCTGTTATCCAAAATAAGAATTGCAGCTTCAGTGCCCTGGGTTTCTTCAGAGAGAAGCAGCGTATTGAAATCAATTACCGGCATCCTCATTGGCCGCAAAGGATGATGTTTTTTCATAATTTAGATGCCGTTAGATCACATTTGAGGCTTTAATCACTGCAATCGATGTGATAGGGATCAGAATATGGTGATGTAAAAAAATATATTTTTTTCAGTTATTATTTATTTTTACACTATTTAGACATACAGACATACATTTTACCTATACATATGTGGTATCGTTGTAATCGAACTGACCCAGAGAATGAAGGTCACAGGTCAGTTTTGCTGCAAAGGGAATGCCGTGGGAACAAAACCTGTAAAACTGTGGAGGAATTTCGTTTTTTTCCAGTTCCTCCCCATTTTTCCCACTACATTGTATGCAATATTAAATGGTGGCATTAGAAAGTCTAACTTGTCCCGCAAAAAAATAAGCCCTCATATGGATAGGTAAACGGAAAAATAAAAAAGCGGTTGAAGGCGGGTGTGAATGGAGAAGAGTTGGATTATAGAATGGGGTATGCCACAGTAAAAAGGTGTGTTTTTAGGGAGTGCCTAAAACTGTGGTTGTTGGGAATTAACCTAATTATTTGCAGTAGAGCATTACAGAGAACTGGTAAAGTTCAAGTGAAGTTTTGGAGATGGGAGTAAGAATTTCAGATTACAGTAAATGTTGGTTTTAAATACTTTTCAGAGCGTAGAGCACTTGTAGGGTGGTAGACAGAAATGACAGGAGAGATGTTGGGGGGAGCGCCCCTAGAAGGCTTTGTGGCTGAGATTAAAGTGTTTAAATTGAATCCTATACTGTGTAAGTAACCAGTGCAATGATACATGAGGAAGGCATCGGAATACCGGTTAGATAGATAGATAGATAGATAGATAGATAGATAGACGTGTCTGCTCCATTCATGATAGATTGGAGAGGAGAGAATCTAGTGAAGGGAAGAAGAACAATCACTACTATAGCCATTCTAGCCCTTTCATATTCATTGCTGTTTGTCAACAGCACATCTGCTGCCAAACAATGATTTTATATATGCCCAATAAATGATGAATCGCCCAACAAATTTTGCCCATTTGTAGGGTGATCATCAGCTGGTTTACATAAGGTAATTGTCAGGAACAAGCATTTGTAAGAATGCTCCTTCTCAATAATAGGCCAGATAAACTGTCAATGAAAAAGAGCCTTAAAACTTGGCATACCTGATCTATTGCAGACAGTGCATGGGGAGGGGGTGTCTTGCTCCAACTTATTGCCTAAGAGCGAGTGAAAGCTCTGGTTTGAGCATTATGAAAAGTAAATGAATACCTATAGAAGATTTCTTTATACAGTATATTTATCATAGTTCTTAATCCAATATAAGACATGGTAGAAGTAAGTGATTTTTCTAGTTCAATATGGATGGCTATCAATATCTGATCTGTAGTGGTCCATCTCCTGGGACCTCCACCAATCAGCCATTTGAAGAGACCGCTCTGCTTCGGTGAGTGCTGCAGCTTCCTCACAGCATGCCAAGCATAGCACTGTACATTGTGGCTGTGTTTGGTATTGCAGCCCAGGCCTATTCACTTCAATGGGAGTGAGCTGCAAAATAGGCTACGTTACCGATGAATGTGATATCACTGGCCTAGCAAGAGGCCACGGCCCTAATTGGTTGTGGTGTGGGAGTGGCGTCTCCCCGCGATATAGGATAGGTCATCAATATTGTACTCCTGAAAAACCACAAGAGAAATAAATTAAGAGGTTGATTCCTGTCATTTTTTTTAAATGTGTTTTAGGTTATTGCCATATTAAGAGGAAAACAGCAACAAATACATCCAATGCAGGCTCGGACTGGCCCACAGGGGAACAGGTTAACCCCCCAGTGGGCCCCGAGCAAGGTTGGTTCCTAGTCCCCCACCTCTTGCGCAAGTGGCACATGGTACAGTTGACTGACAAAACTATGTATTGATAGGCTGGTCTCAACCAGCCTATGTGCATTTGAAAACTGGGTAGATTATTTAGCAATGTGATAACTTTTAGGGACAGAGGCAGGCTGGCTAGTATCCTCCTTGCCCAAGGTCCTGCCTTTTCCAGGTCACTACCAGGAATTGTAGCTGTCTGTTGAATGAGGTGTGAGCTGGTAATATTCGCAGGTAGCTATACAGTGGGTGCCCAGAATGAATTTTACTGGTGGTCCCTAGGCACCTCAGTCCAACACTAATCCAATCAAAAAAGTATAGAGTTTTAGTTTTCTGCTCTGAAGCTCATGTCTATGAAATGAACATTGTGAACAATAACTAATTACTTTAAGGGTCGTTGAGACGCCTCTTAACTTAAAAACATAGAAAATTCAGCTAAGACATAAATGTCATAATTTTTTTTCATATAATTCCTCATCTTTAGCCTATAATCAGTGTCTTTACATGCAAATTTAGCATGAAACATCTCAGCAGAAATGGTGCCTTTCAAGGTAGGGTTTTTCCAACAAATGACATTTATCACCTAACTACAAGATAGATGGTAAATGTATGTTTGCTGGGTGCTTCATGGACTCAAGGTATGTTCCTCCAGATAATAACGGTGAGGAGGACTTTGAATAGACTTTCATGCATGTGTGCTGTTGCTACATTTTTTCTTTCAGCCCCATAGACTCACTGACGAAAAATGTAACAACATTTTTACTAGAGATGAGCGAAGGTTTTAAAAATATGAATCGGCAACATCGCCGAGTTAGCCAAGAAATCGGATTCATTACGAATTCATTTGTCACAAATCACTATAAATAAGGTATACCCAAGCCACTCTGCATTAGGGTACGGCCATACAGAGCGGCTGTGCTGTGGGAGGATTGCGGCCATGCTGCGATGAAGAACCACATGGCCAATTAGACCGCAGCTGATTTTCATACAATAATGAAGACTGCACTGTATAGTTGGTCTTCATTGTTAATGGCTGCGCGGCACTTTTAAACAGGGGATGTTTCTGGCATGGGGTTTGGCTAGTTAGGTGGGGGCACAATATGCATATTATTGCTGGTTTGGCCTGCATTCGTCTACAGGTTATTTGACAGTAAACGCTAAATATTAATCAGCTTTGGCATACCTACTTCTCCAACCCCAGCACTCTCCTACTGTACAAGTGGGAGCTCTTCTTCTGCCATCTGCTTTTTTTCCTTTTCCACATCATCTAATATAGATGAGAATATGTCATCAGGAACACCCATCTCCTACTCTCTCTGCATCTTGTTAACTTTTCTAGTGTATGAAGAGTTTAAAGGCTGATGTGGAAAGAAGTAAACACAGCAAAAGATCAGGATGGTCATTATTAAGGCCTGCCCCCCATAAGGGGTGCAGACTGGATGTTATTGGTTGGCACACTGGCACTGGAATAATAAAGACTGACGATAAAAAAGGTAACTATGTTTTGAACTTTTGACTTTCAGGCTCCATATTTCACCATCCCCTACATCATTCCCCATCATTTTACAGACAATCATCTTGGCTATCTCATGCATAAATTAGACTTGCAACTATTCAGCATTTGATTAGTTATGCAGATTCTTGTCATGTAACTGCATTGTTACAGTTTTGCTCCTGGTGGTGGAACAATCATCTACCACATGTCATATTCTGCCTGATTTTTATACTTATTTCAATGCTGTCTTACTGCTCTTGTCTCTGAATAAACAAAAGAATCTTCTCAAGAAGAAGTCGTCTCAAGAAGTCTTGTGCTGCTACAACCAATTTCCAACACTTCCCACTGTTTATCTATGGAAACTAGTTCTTCTTGAGCAGGTAGCCTGGACAAAGTGTCAACATTGTCATTAATCTTGCCAGCCCGGTATTTGATGGAGAAATCGAGTCTGCGAGCCTAGAGGCTCATCTCTGCTCCATGGCTCCCAGATGTGCAGTGTTCAAGTGAGCCAGCGAGTTATAATTGGTATAAACGGTGAAAGCGGTGGCCACCAAATAGTCCTTCTCTGTTATGGCCCCCAACAAGGCGAGGAACTCTGTCTTAGTCCCATCTTGCACCTGAAACAGCACGGCTTCTAAACCCTTCTTACTGGCATCCCTATAGTAACAGAACAGCTGGTCATACTGTAAATAGTGTAACCCAGGATTGGTGGCTCTGTAAGTTTTTTCTTGAGTAGTTGGAAAACGGCTTCTCTCTCCTAACTTAACTCACCCAGTATCTTGACATTTTGGCAGGTCTTTGGCAACTCTTGATGTTGCCTTGATTCATTCTTGTCGTGACTACTGCATCGCATTACTAATTGGTCTCCCTCTCAATAAACTCTCCCCCCTTCAGTCTGTCCTTAATGCTGCATCCATGCTCATCTATTTATCCAACTGCTATACTGATGCCTCTGGTCTGTGTCAGTCACTTCACTTGTTGCCCATCCACCACAGAATACAGTTCAAACTTCTCACCTACAAAGCTCTCCACAGTGCTGCACCTTCATACATCTCCTCCCTCATTTTCATCTACCACCCTACTCGTGCTCTCCGTTCTGTTAGCTAAATAATTCGTTCCTCTCACTCCCGTCTTCAAGACTTTTCTCAAGCTGCACCTACATTCTGAAACACTCTACCTCGAAATATCAGGTCAATTCACAACTTGTCCACCTTCAAACATACCTTAAAAACCTTAAAAACACATCTTTTCAGGCACGCTGTGAACCTGCTTCATCCTCATCCTCCTCCACCTCCTCCTCATCCTCCTCGTCCTCCTGTAGTGGGCCCTGGCTGGCCACATTTGTACCTGGCCTCTGCTGTTGCAAAAAACCTCCCTCTGAGCCACTTCTAACAGACTGGCCTGAAAGTGCTAAAAAGTGCTAAATGACCCCTCATCCTCCTCCTCCTCCTGGGCCACCTCCTCTTCCATCATCGCCCTAAGCGTTTTCTCAAGGAGACATATAAATAGTATTGTAACGCTGATAACGGTGTCATCGCGTCTGGCCATGTTGGTGGAGTACTCAAAACAGCGCAACAGGGCACACAGGTCTCGCATGGAGGCCCAATCATTGGTGGTGAAGTGGTGCTGTTCCGCAGTGCGACTGACACGTGCGTGGTGCAGCTGGAACTCCACCATGGCCTGCTGCTGCTCGCACAGCCTCTCCAGTACGTGCAAGGTGGAGTTCCACTTAGTGGGCACGTCGCATATGAGGCGGTGAGCGGGAAGGCCAAAGTTCCGCTGTAGCGCAGACAGGCAAACAGTAGCAGGATGTGAACGCCAGAAGCGCGCACAGACGGCCCGCACTTTATGCAGCAGCTCTGACATGTCGGGGTAGTTGTGAATGAACTTCTGCACCACCAAATTCAACACATGCGCCAGGCAAGGGATGTGCGTCAAACCGGCTAGTCCCAGAGCTGCAACGAGATTTCGCCCATTATCGCACACCACCAGGCCGGCTTGAGGCCCACCAGCAGAAACCACTAGTCGGTCTGTTGTTCAATACCCCGCCACAACTCCTACGCGGTGTGGGGCCTGTCCCCCAAACATATGAGTCTCAGAATGGACTGCTGACGTTTACCCTGGGCTGTGCTGAAGTTGGTGGTGAAGGTGTGTGGCTGACTGGATGAGCTGGTGGAAGTAGAGGAGGAGAAAGCCGAGTAGGAGGGGGAGGCTACAGGAGGCAAACAATGATGGCCTGCGATCCTTGGCGGCGGAAGGACGTGCGCCAAGGAACTCTCCGCCTGGGGCCCAGCCGCCACTACATTTAACCAGTGTGCAGTTAGGGAGATATAGCGTCCCTAGCCGTGCTTACTGGTCCACGTATCTGTGGTTAGGTGGACCTTGCCACAGATGGCGTTGCGCAGTGCACACTTGATTTTATCGGATACTTGGTTGTGCAGGGAAGGCACGGCTGTCTTGGAGAAGTAGTGGCGGCTGGGAACAACATACTGTGGGACAGCCATGGCCATCAGCTGTTTGAAGCTGTCTGTGTCCACCAGCCTAAATGACAGCTTTTTAAAGGCCAGGAGTTTAGAAATGCTGGCATTCAGGCCCAGGGCTCAAGGGTGGCTAGGTGGGAATTTACGCTTTCTCTCCAAGGTTTGTGAGATGGAGAGCTGAACGCTGCCGTGTGACATGGTGGAGATGCTTGGTGACGCAGGTGGTGGTGTCGGTGGCACATCCTCTGTTTGGTGGGCGGCAGGTGCCAACATTCCTCCCGAGGCGGAGGAAGAGGCCGAGGCAGCAGCAGAAGAGGGAGCAGGGGGAGCCTGAGTGAGTTCCTTGCTTTTAATGTGTTTACTCCACTGCAGTTCATGCTTTGCATGTAGATGCCTGGTCATGCAGGTTGTGCTAAGGTTCAGAACATTAATGCCTCGCTTCAGGCTCTGATGGCACAGCGTGCAAACCACTTGGGTCTTGTCGTCAGCACATTGTTTAAAGAAGTGCCATGCCAGGGAAATCCTTGAAGTTGCCTTTGGGGTGCTTGGTCCCTGGTGGCGGTGGCCAGTAGCAGGCGAACTCTCTTGGCGGCGGCTGTTCTACTTTTGCCCCCTGCTCCCTCTTTTGCTACGCTGTTGGCTCGGTCTCACCACTGCCTCTTCCTCTGAACTATGAAAGTCAGTGGCACGACCTTAATTCCATGTGGGGTCTAGAACCTCATCGTCCCCTGCATCGTCTTCCACACAGTCTTCCTCCCTGATCTCCTATTCGGTCTGCACACTGCAGAAAGACGCAGCAGATGGCACCTGTGTTTCTTCATCATCAGAGATGTGCGGACTCTGATGAGGTGGTATTCCCATGTCCTCATCATCAGGAAACATCAGTGGTTGTGCATCAGTGCATTCTATGTCTTCCACCACTGGGGAAGGGCTAGGTGGATTTCCTTGGGAAACCCCTGCCAGCAGAGTCTTCAAACAGCATAAGAGACTGCTGCATAACTTGAGACTGATGGGCTTGGTTTTCAGGCGCCACCTGTGCGCTTTCTGCAGAAGACTGGGTGTGAGATAATGTTGTGAACGTGCTGGATCCTCTGTCGGCCACCCAATTGACTTGCGCCTGTACCTGCTCAGGCCTTACCATCCTTAGAACGGCATTGGGCCCCACCAAATATCGCTGTAAATTCTGGCGGGTACTGGAACCTGAGGTAGTTGGTTCACTAGGATGTGTGGCTGTGGCAGAATGGCCACGTCCTCTCCCAGCACCAGAGGGTCCACTAACACCACCACGACCGCGTCCGCGTCCCTTACTAGATGTTTTCCTCATTGTTACCGTTCACCAAGCACCACAATAAGAAAAAAAATAATTTGGCCCAATGTATTGATTTCAAATTCAGGCCTTTCTTTATGGGCACCTAACACTATCTGCCTATTAATTTATGTACAGTACCGTATTACACTTATCCAGGCACAGCAGTAACCACTGATTTAGGGGAATATCAATTGTAGGGATAGTATTTAGGCCCTGGATAAAAGGTATCCTTTTATGGACAGATTTACACTTGGAGATGCACAGTAGCGTGTTAAAAAATATGTAGGATTATGCCTTCAGCAATTGTATTTTAACACTTT
The DNA here is from genome assembly GCA_033119425.1 of Bufotes viridis. Lineage (NCBI taxonomy): Eukaryota > Metazoa > Chordata > Amphibia > Anura > Bufonidae > Bufotes > Bufotes viridis. The sequence continues at coordinate 467,459,506 of CM065592.1, read as the reverse complement.
GTGTAATATACCCTTTAACAGACAGAAGTACAATGGGAGATGCATGGTAGCATGTGAAGGTATTGAGGATGACTCTCTCAGCACTTGTATATACACCTTGAGTGTAATATACCCTTTTACGGACAGATTAACACTTGGCCTGCAACAGCTGAAACACCAGATTCAGGGTATTGCTATATTGGCAAGTGAATTTCGCCCCAGAACAAAATATATCCTTTGCTGGACACTATGAAACTTGGCCAGCAACAGCTGAAACCACTGATTTATGTTATTGCTATTTTGGCAATTGAATTTCACCCCAGAACAAAATATACCCTGTTACGGACAGATATAAACTAGGCCTGCAACTGCTGGAACAACAGATTCAGGGTATTGCTATTTTGGCAATTGAATTTCACCCCAGAACAAAATATATGTTTTGTCGGACACTATTATACTTTACCAGCCACTGCTGGGACACCAGATTTATGGTATTGCTATTTTGGCAATTGAATTTCACCCCAGAACAAAATATATCCTTTGCAGGACACTATGAAACTTGGCCAGCCACAGCTGAAACCACTGATTTATGGTAATGCTATTTTGGCAATTGAATTTCACCCCAGAACAAAATATATCCTTTGCAGTACACTATGAAACTTGGCCAGCCACAGCTGAAACCACTGATTTATGGTATGGCTATTTTGGCAATTGAATTTCACCCCAGAACAAAATATACACTGTTACGGACAGATTTAAACTAGACCTGCAACTGCTGGAACACCAGATTCAGGGTATTGCTATTTAGGGAATTGAATTTCACCCCACAACAAAATATATGTTTTGCCGGACACTATTATACTTTGCCAGCCACTGCTGGGACACCAGATTTATGGTATTGCTATTTTGGCAATTAAATTTCACCCCAGAACAAAATATATCCTTTGCAGGACACTATGAAACTTGGCCAGCCACAGCTGAAACCACTGATTTATGGTATTGCTATTTTGGCAATTGAATTTCACCCCAGAACAAAATATATCCTTTGCAGGTCACTATGAAACTTGGCCAGCCACAGCTGAAACCACTGATTTATGGTATTGCTATTTTGACAATTGAATTTCACCCCAGAACAAAATATATCCTTTGCTTGACACTATGAAACTTGGCCAGCCACAGCTGAAACCACTGATTTATGGTATTGCTATTTTGGCAATTGAATTTCCCCCCAGAACAAAATATACCCTGTTACGGACAGATTTAAACTAGGCCTTCAACTGCTGGAACACCAGATTCAGGTTATTGCTATTTTGGCAATTGAATTTCACCTCAGAACAAAATATATATTTTGCCGGACACTATTATACTTTGCCAGCCACTGCTGGGACACCAGATTTATGGTATTGCTATTTTGGCAATTAAATTTCACCCCAGAACAAAATATATCCTTTGCAGGACACTATGAAACTTGGCCAGCCACAGCTGAAACCACTGATTTATGGTATTGCTATTTTGGCAATTGAATTTCACCCCAGAACAAAATATATCCTTTGCAGGTCACTATGAAACTTGGCCAGCCACAGCTGAAACCACTGATTTATGGTATTGCTATTTTGACAATTGAATTTCATCCCAGAACAAAATATATCCTTTGCAGGACACTATGAAACTTGGCCAGCCACAGCTGAAACCACTGATTTATGGTATTGCTATTTTGGCAATTGAATTTCCCCCCAGAACAAAATATACCCTGTTACGGACAGATTTAAACTAGGCCTTCAACTGCTGGAACACCAGATTCAGGTTATTGCTATTTTGGCAATTGAATTTCACCTCAGAACAAAATATATATTTTGCCGGACACTATTATACTTTGTCAGCCACTGCTGGGTCACCAGATTTAGGGGATTGCTATTTTGGCAATTGAATTTCACCACAGAAAATAATCTATCCTTTGCCAGACAGCAGAAATTATTTCACTTGGCTAGCCAAAGCTGGAACACCAGGTTTAGGGGATTGGTATTTTGGCAATTGAATTTAACCCCTTAAAAAAATATAGAAATTGCTATCCTGAGTTTCTAGGGGTGACAATAAGCACAGCCAAGCCCCTGATGTAGGATATAGCAAAAAAAAAAAAAAAAAAAACTAGTATTGATGGATTGATGGACTTGGTGGCAGCTTGTTCTGGTGCACCACAAGTCACAAAATGGCCGCCGATCACCCCAGAAATAAGTGACAGAAAAACGCTCTGTGCAGCCTAAAAACCAGTGAGCAATTAACTAGCAGAAGTTGAATCATTCACAGTTGTAGATCGATCACTTCTTTAAGTGCTTTTGCTGACTTTTCCCTGCCTAATCTCGCCCTCACAGAAGCTGCGTCCTCTAATCAGAGCAGTTTGACGTGTGCGGCGCTACGTGACTCCAGCTTAAATAGAGGCTGGGGCACATGCTGCACTTGGCCAATCACAGCCATGCCATTAGTAGGCATGGCTGTGATGGCTTCTTAGGGCAAGAAGTAAAACTCTAGCTGATTGGCTGCTGTGCAGCCCTTCAGAAAGTGGGAAGAAATCGCCGAACAACGGACTCGAACCCAAACTTTTTTGAAAATGTTTGTGTCCGGGTCCCGAACACCACAAAATTTGGTACTAACCCGAACTATGCTCGAACTGTTCGCTCAACACTAGCTCTGACTGAACAGGATTTGACCCCCACCTCTTCCTCCAAACTGCACACGTCACTCTGAGGACCTGGATGCCACTTCTTACCCTTACCCTCCTGGCCGGTCTGTACACCCCAAAAAATGACTATAGGTCACCGACACAATTAACAGACTGATTAACTCTGCTATTAAAATAAGACAGATGCAAAGGTGGACCTTGGAACCCAAAGAAATGGCTTTATGTCACCAACACAATTAACAGACTGATTTACTCTGCTATTACAGTAAGATACGATGTCACAGATTTAACAGACTGATTAAAACTCTTATAAAAGTTAGATGGATGAGAATGCAGTTTGATGAACCCCCAAAAATTTGCTTTGTGTCACTGACACAATAAACAGACATATTAACTATTGTATTTCCATTTCACAGGGGCAATTTAAGGGTTTTGCATTAGCTATGTGTCACTGACATAATTAACAGACTGATTTACTGTTACAGTAAGATGGATGCAAAGGTGGTGTGATGAACCCAAAAATGACTTTATGTCGCTGACACAATTAACAGACTGATTTACTCTGCTATTACAGTAAGATTGGTTGCAGCGGTGGACTTTATAACCACAAAAAATGGCTTTTTGTCACTGACACTAACTAACAAACTGATTTAGTTCGCTGGCCATCCATGGCCGTATTGCGGTCCACAATATGGGGGCACCGGCTGTGTGCTCCCAGCATTACGGATGTGAACCCATTCACTTGAATGGGTCAGCAATCCAGAGCTGTGGTGCGGGAAGGAGGCATGGAACCCCATGGAAGCACTACGGATTGCTTCTGTGGTGTTTCTGTCCGTGCCTCCCCACTGTAAAAAAAATAGAACATGTTCTATTTTGTTGCAGTGCGGACGGATGACGGACCCATTCAAGTTGAATGGGTCTCGATCCATCCCGGCCGCTACACGGATGTTGCCCATGCATTGGGAACGGCAAATTGCGGTGCCCAATGCACAGAATGGCTGCATGCCGTATGCATGAGGCCAAACACTGATGCAACAGTGGACTTTGAAACCCCAAAAAATAGCTATGGTCAACCGACACAAATAACAGGTGGATTAACTATTGTATTTTCATGTCACAGGGGTAATTTAAGGGTTTTGCTCCATACAAAAATAGTTATGTGTCAGCTACACAATTAACTGAAGAATTAATTATTGTATTTCCATGTCACTGGTGCAAAGTAGTATAGCACCGACCAAAAATGTCAACAGGTCACCCACAGCCCGATTAAGTATTGTATTTCTGTGTCACTGGTACAAAGGTGTTGTATTGCACCCACATAAATCATAGCCATGCCAATACTAGGCTAGTGTTGGGCGCGAATATTCGCGATGCGAATATTTCGCGCGAATATCGCATATTAGCGATTTCGCGATTTTTTCGAATATCATGCCATAAATTCGATATTGCGTATATTCGCGTTGGTTAAATTAGATGATACACAATAAGTTCAAGAACTTCAGTTCACTTGTGTTGATAAATGAGTTTGAGTGACTCTGAGTTTCATTCATTTAAGGTGTTGTTTTGCATCAAGGCTCTTTTTCAAAGCCATAGCCAAAATCCTGCCTTTTTTGCGATTTTCCGTAATGCGATTTTTATTAAGCGATGCGATTTCTTTCACACGTGCTATTCTTCCTGCGCATTGATTGACTTGACCATCCCGGCCATGAAAGTTAAAGTGTTTTTGCGATTTTTCGTAATGCGATTTTTATTAAGCGATGCGATTTCTTTCACACGTGCTATTCTTCCTGCTCATTGATTGACTTGACCATCCCGGCCATGAAAGTTAAAGTGTTTTTGCGATTTTTCATAATGTGATTTTTATTAAGCGATGCGATTTCTTTCACACGTGCTATTCTTCCTGCGCATTGATTGACTTGACCATCCCGGCCATGAAAGTTAAAGTGTTTTTGCGATTTTTTTGCCATGCGATTATCCGCGATTTTATAAAAAAAAGATGGCGATTAAATGATGACGAATACGAATATTCGAATTTGCGAATATATCGCGAATATTTTACGAAATATTCGTGAAATATCGCGAATTCGAATATGGGCATATTCGATCATCACTATACTAGGCTTGACTGTGATGGCTTTCAAGCGCCCAAAGCTTTTTGAGTCAATGTACGTGTTCGGGTACCCAGACAACTGAATGTTCGGTACGAAGCCAAGCATAGCGGTCGAGGGTAACTCATCCCTAGTAGTGATCAATTATTGTCATGGCATAAGTATATCCTGAACGACTTGATTCTAGATTTTCATCATCAACAGCCACTATTTCTAGAGGTTTTTGGCTTACAGTAGGATGTAATGATGCTGTTTAGTCATGCCTCTCACTTCTTCCAATGGCACAGGTTGAACATTCTTGGCACCAATTTTCAATATATTCTCTCATTCCAACCCAATAAAGTCTTCGGCAGATGGTAGATTCTGTTTTTTGTACACCGAAGTGTCCTGACCTACAGTATCGTGTTACATTTTGAGGACGATTCTGTCATCTCGGCGGGGTACTATAATTTGATGCAGCTGATCATTGGTGACGGAATCTAGGATTTTTCTTAACATTAGTCCATTCTGCATGAAGAGTTGCTTTCAGTTTCTCCATACCTTGAGTAGCTCTGGATCTGCATTCTTTCTAGTTTATTGTTATTTTATGATAATTATATTACATTGTTATTTCTGAAAATTCAGTAAAAAGATCTTCCCAAAAATTTAAAATGTGTTTTCTGGAATTCAAAGGCAGAGGTGCAATTAAATGTCCCTCCCCTTCTACAAACACATTGCACACTGGAATTGACAATTAACTTTGGGATAAGCAATTTTCGTGGTGAAATGTCCTTTAACTGTTGTTATATATCAGTGGGTCAACAATCACATTTTTGTAGTAAAATTCACAGTCTGATCTCTGATGCGGCTAATAACACAGATAAAATAAACAAGTGTTTGTGGCTAATTGTTTTTTCCACTAGTCTAAAACAAAACTTGTTTAACTATGAAATTATTTGACTTAAATGTATGAAAATATTATCTGATGCAGTAATGCATCCACTAACATAGATAGAAGAATTGAGTGTTTGCCATAATCTAGGCGTTCAATAAAATGGATATAAAAATGTTGTTATTGGTTTAAAATTATTTTGCTATAATGCAGCCCATTTATTAACATAAATATATTGCACTAAAAAAAAATTCAATTGGTCAGCATGTGCATCAGAATGCTATTGGGGTGCTATGCTGGTATTAAACTTATGTAGGAACTTGAGGTTTTGAAAATAAAAAAAAGCTATCTCTACTGTATGTCCAAACGAAAAAATGTTTTTTCTTTTCTTGTAGGTAGTTGGTTTTGCAATGCAGAATTGCAAGAATGAGGTGCTGCAGCCACAGTAGCAGCTCTATTAGCAAGTTTGACGAGCCCCTCTACCCTTAGTCCCTCACTCCCTCAAAGCTTTCTTGGATCAAAGTCCCTAAAATCTATACAATTTTTTTCATTCTTTTCTTATTATTTCGCTATGATGTCCCTGTTACACTAGAAAAGTTGCTTGTGCCTCTGTGTACTCTAGAATATTTTTTGACACTGCCACAGACCCATCCATCCTCGTCAGCAGCTCAACAGAGTATGGCATTTGCTCGTTCTCCCCAGGCATCTTCTTGCCTGCTGCCACCACCTCAGAGAGAAGGTCACCGCACTACTGCAACTTTCAAACCCAAAAAATTCAGATACAGATGACCTAACCCCTTTAACCTCAGCCCCCCTAGCTTAAACACCCTTAATGACCAGACCACAATTTTGCACTACACTACTTTCACAGTCTATTGCTCGGTCATACAATTTACCACTAGTGTTGAGCGAACAGTTCGAGCATCGTTCGGGTTCGTACCGAATTTTGGGGTGTCCGGGACACGGACCTGAACCCGGACATTTTCAAAAAAGTTTGGGTTCGGATTCGTTGTTCGTCGATTACTTCCCGCTTTCTGAAGGGCTGCACAGCAGCCAATCAGCTAGCATTTTACTTCTTGCCCTAAGAGCCCATGACAGCCATGCCTACTAATGGCATGGCTGTGATTGGCCAAGTGCAGCATGTGACCCAGCCTCTATTTAAGCTGGAGTCACGTAGCGCCGCACGTCACACTGCTCTGATTAGTGTAGGGAGAGGACGCAGCTTCTGTCAGGGCGAGATTAGGCAGGGTAAAGTCAGCAACAGCACCTAATGAACGGATCGATCTACAGCTGTGAATGATTGAACTTCTGCTAGTTACTTGCTCACTGGTTTTTAGGCTGCACAGAGCATTTTTCTGTCACTTATTTTCTGGGTTTATCGGCAGCCATTTTGCGACTTGTGGTGCACCAGAACAAGCTGCCACCAAGTCCATCAATCCATCAATACTAGTTTTTTTTTGCTATATCAGGGGCTTGGCTGTGCTAATTGTCACCCCTAGAAACTCAGGATAGCAATTTCTATATTTTATTAAGGGGTTAAATACAATTGCCCAAATACCAATCCCCTAAATCTGGTGTTCCAGTTTTGGCTAGACAAGTATAATACTGTCTGCTGTCTGGCAAAGGATAGATTATTTTCTGTGGTGAAATTCAATTGCCAAAATAGCAATACCATAAATCAGTGGTTTCAGCTGTGGCTGGCAAAATATAATAGTGTCCGCCAAAACATATATTTTGTTCTGGGGTGTAATTCAATTGCCAAAATAGCAATACCCTGAATCTGGTGTCCCAGCTATTGCAGGCCAGGTTTCATAGTGTCCGCCAAAACATATATTTTGTTCTGGGGTGAAATTCAATTGCCAAAATAGCAATACCATAAATCAGTGGTTTCAGCTGTGGCTGGCAAAATATAATAGTGTCCGCCAAAACATATATTTTGTTCTGGGGTGAAATTCAATTGCCAAAATAGCAATACCATAAATCAGTGGTTTCAGCTGTGGCTGGCAAAATATAATAGTGTCCGCCAAAACATATATTTTGTTCTGGGGTGTAATTCAATTGCCAAAATAGCAATACCCTGAATCTGGTGTCCCAGCTATTGCAGGCCAGGTTTCATAGTGTCCGCCAAAACATATATTTTGTTCTGGGGTGAAATTCAATTGCCAAAATAGCAATACCATAAATCAGTGGTTTCAGCTGTGGCTGGCAAAATATAATAGTGTCCGCCAAAACATATATTTTGTTCTGGGGTGAAATTCAATTGCCAAAATAGTAATACCATAAATCAGTGATTTCAGCTGTGGTTGGCAAAATATAATAGTGTCCGCCAAAACATATATTTTGTTCTGGGGTGAAATTAATTTGCCAAAATAGCAATACCCTGAATCTGGTGTCCCAGCTGTTGCAGGCCAGGTTTCATAGTGTCCGCCAAAACATATATTTTGTTCTGGGGTGAAATTAATCTGCCAAAATAACAATACCCTGAATCTGGTGTCCCAGCTGTTGCAGGCAAGGTTTCATAGTGTCCGCCAAAGCATATATTTTGTTCTGGGGTGAAATTCAATTGCCAAAATAGCAATACCCTGAATCTGGTGTCCCAGCTGTTGCAGGCCAGGTTTCATAGTGTCCACCAAAACATATATTTTGTTCTGGGGTGAAATTACTTTGCAAAAATAGTAATACCCTGAATCTGGTGTCCCAGCTGTTGCAGGCCAATTGTAAATCTGTCCATAAAAAGATACCTTTCATCCAGGGCCTAAATACTAGCCCTAAAAGAGATATTCCCCTAAATCAGTGGTTACTGCTGTGCCTGGATTAGTTTAATACGCTACATAAACAAATAGGCAGATAGTGTTAGGTGCCTGTAAAAAAAAGTCCTGAATTTGAAATCAATACATTGGGCCAAATATTTTTTTCCTTATTGTGGTGCTTGGTGAACGGTAACAATGAGGAAAACATCTAGTAAGGGACGCGGACGCGGTCGTGGTGGTGTTAGTATACCCTCTGGTGCTGGGAGAGGACATGGCCATTCTGCCACAGCCACACGTCCTAGTGAACCAACTACCTCAGGTTCCAGTACCCGCCAGAATTTACAGCGATATTTGGTGGGGCCCAATGCCGTTCTAAGGATGGTAAGGCCTGAGCAGGTACAGGCGCTAGTCAATTGGGTGGCTGACAGTGGATCCAGCATGTTCACAACATTATCTCCCACCCAGTCTTCTGCTGAAAGCGCACAGGTGGCACCTGAAAACCAAGCCCATCAGTCTGTCACATCACCCCCATGCATATCAGGGAAACTGTCAGAGCCTCAAGTTATGCAGCAGTCTCTTATGCTGTTTGAAGACTCTGCTGGCAGGGTTTCCCAAGGGAATCCACCTAGCCCTTCCCCAGTGGTGGAAGACATAGAATGCACTGATGCACAACCACTTATGTTTCCTGATGATGAGGACATGGGAATACCACATCATCGGAGTCCGCACGTCTCTGATGATGACGAAACACAGGTGCCAACTGCTGCATCTTTCTGCAGTGTGCAGACCGAACAGGAGATCAGGGAGGAAGACTGTGTGGAAGACGATAAAGGGGACGATGAGGTCCTAGACCCCACATGGAATGAAGGTCGTGCCACTGACTTTCATAGTTCAGAGGAAGAGGCAGTGGTGAGACCGAGCCAACAGCGTAGCAAAAGAGGGAGCAGGGGGCAAAAGCAGACCAGCTGCCGCCAAGAGGGTTCGCCTGCTACTGGCCACTGCCACCAGGGACCGAGCACCCCAAAGGCAGCTTCAAGGAGTTCCCTGGCATGGCACTTCTTTAAACAATGTGCTGACGGCAAGACCCGAGTGGTTTTCACGCTGTGCCATCAGATCCGGAAGCGAGGCATTAACATTCTGAACCATAGCACAACCTGCATGACCAGGCATCTACATGCAAAGCATGAACTGCAGTGGAGTAAACACCTTAAAAGCAAGGAACTCACTCTGGCTCCCCCTGCTCCCTCTTCTGCTTCTGCCTCGGCCTCTTCCTCCGCCTCGGGAGGAACGTTGGCACCTGCCGCCCACCAAACAGAGGCTGTGCCACCGACACCACCACCTGCGTCACCAAGCATCTCCACCATGTCACACGGCAGCGTTCAGCTCTCCATCTCTCAGAGAAAGCGTAAATTCCCACCTAGCCACCCTCGAGCCCTGGGCCTGAATGCCAGCATTTCTAAACTACTGGCCTTTGAAATGCTGTCATTCAGGCTGGTGGACACAGACAGCTTCAAACAGCTGATGCCCACGGCTGTCCCACAGTATGTTGTTCCCAGCCGCCACTACTTCTCCAAGACAGCCGTGACTTCCCTGCACAACCAAGTATCCGATAAAATCAACTGTGCACTGCGCAACGCCATCTGTGGCAAGGTCCACCTAACCACAGATACGTGGACAAGTAAGCACGGCCAGGGACGCTATATCTCCCTAACTGCACACTGGGTAAATGTAGTGGCGGCTGGGCCGCAGGCGGAGAGTTGCTTGGCGCACGTCCTTCCGCCACCAAGGATCGCAGGGCATCATTCTTTGCCTCCTGTAGCCTCCTCCTCCTACTCGGCTTCCTCCTCCTCTGCTTCCACCAGCTCATCCAGTCAGTCACACACCTTCACCAACAACTTCAACACAGCCTGGGGTAAACGTCAGCAGGCCATTCTGAAACTCATATGTTTGGGGGACAGGCCCCACACCACGCAGGAGTTGTGGCGGGGTATTGAACAACAGACCGACGAGTTGTTTCTGCTGGTGGGCCTCAAGCCCGGCCTGGTGGTGTGCGATAATGGGCGAAATCTCGTCGCAGCTCTGGGACTAGCCGGTTTGACGCACATCCCTTGCCTGGCGCATGTGCTGAATTTGGTGGTGCAGAAGTTCATTCACAACTACCCCGACATGTCAGAGCTGCTGCATAAAGTGAGGGCCGTCTGTGCGCGCTTCCGTTGTTCACATCCTGCCGCTGCTCGTCTGTCTGCGCTACAGCGGAACTTCGGCCTTCCCGCTCACCGCCTCATATGCGACGTGTCCACCAGGTGGAACTCCACCTTGCACGTACTGGAGAGACTGTGCGAGCAGCAGCAGGCCATAGTGGATTTCCCACGCGTCAGTCGCACTGCGGAACAGCACCACTTCACCACCAATGATTGGGCCTCCATGCGAGACCTGTTTGCCCTGTTGCGCTATTTCGAGTACTCCACCAACATGGCCAGTGGCGATGACACCGTTATCAGCGTTACAATACCACTATGTCTCCTTGAGAAAACACTTAGGGCGATGATGGAAGAGGAGGTGGCCCAGGAGGAGGAGGAGGAGGAGGATGAGGGGTCATTTTTAGCACTTTCAGGCCAGTCTGTTAGAAGTGGCTCAGAGGGAGGTTTTTTGCAATAGCAGAGGCCACGTACAAATGTGGCCAGCCAGGGCCCACTACTGGAGGACGAGGAGGATGAGGAGGAGGTGGAGGAGGATGAGGATGAAGCAGGTTCACAGCGGGGTGGCACCCGACACAGCTCAGGCCCATCACTGGTGCGTGGCTGGGGGGATACGGAGGACGATGACGATACACCTCCCACAGAGGACAGCTTGTCCTTACCTCTGGGGAGCCTGGCACACATAAGCGACTACATGCTGCAGTGCCTGAGCAACGACAGCAGAGTTGCCCACATTTTAACGTGTGCGGACTACTGGGTTGCCACCCTGCTGGATCCCCGGTACAAAGACAATGTGCCCACCTTACTTCCTGCACTGGAGCGTGATAGGAAGATGCGCGAGTACAAGCGCACGCTGGTAGAGGCGCTCATGAGAGCATTCCCAAATGTCACAGGGGAACAGGTGGAAGCCCAAGGCGAAGGCAGAGGAGGAGCAAGAGGTCGCCAACGCAGCTGTGTCACGGCCAGCTCCTCTGAGGACAGGGTTAGCATGGCAGAAATGTGGAAAAGTTTTGTCTCCACGCCACAGCTAACTGCACCACCACCTGATACGGAACGTGTTAGCAGGAGGCAGCATTTCACTAACATGGTTGAACAGTACATCTGCACACCCCTCCACGTACTGACTGATGGTTCGGCCCCATTCAACTTCTGGGTCTCCAACTTGTCCACGTGGCCAGAGTTAGCATTTTATGCCTTGGAGGTGCTGGCCTGCCCGGCGGCCAGCGTTTTGTCTGAACGTGTATTCAGCACGGCATGGGGCGTCATTACTAATAAACGCAGCCGCCTGTCCACAGCCAACGTGGACAAGCTGACGTTCATAAAAATAAACCAGGCATGGATCCCACAGGACCTGTCCCTCCCTTGAGCAGAATAGACATTTATAACTGCCTCCCCATCAACCATGTATTCTTGTACTCCGGGGCACTTCTTTATTGAATCCTCATTTTTTTAACTTTACCATGATCTTGCGGTGCAACCCAAAGTTGAATGAACCTCTCCTCTGTCTGGGTGGTGGGGCCGAAATAACTGAAAGTGGCCTTCTCCAGTGGTGGGTGATATGACGCATGATTCCTTGCTGTGGGACCTCTCTCCTCTGACTGGGTGCTGGGGCCTAAATAACTGAAATTGGCCTTCTCCAGTGGTGGGTGATATGACGCATGATTCCTTGCTGTGGGACCTCTCTCCTCTGTCTGGGTGCTGGGCTGAAATAACTGAGAGTGGCCTTCTCCGGTGGTGGTTGATATGACGCATGATTCCTTGCTGTGGGACCTCTCTCTCTGTCTGGGTGCTGGGCCGAAATAACTGAGAGTGGCCTTCTCCGGTGGTGGTTGATATGACGCATGATTCCTTGCTGTGGGACCTCTCTCCTCTGTCTGGGTGCTGGGCCGAAATAACTGAGAGTGGCCTTCTCCGAAGGTGGTTGATATGACGCATGATTCCTTGCTGTGGGACCTCTCTCCTCTGTCTGGGTGGTGGGGCCGAAATAACTGAGAGTGGCCTTCTCCGGTGGTGGGTGATATGACGCATGATTCCTTGCTGTGGGACCTCTCTCCTCTGTCTGGGTGCTGGGCCGAAATAACTGAGAGTGGCCTTCTCCGGTGGTGGTTGATATGACTCGTGATTCCTTGCTGTGGGACCTCTCTCCTCTGTCTGGGTGCTGGGCCGAAATAACCGAGAGTGGCCTTCTCCGGTGGTGGTTGATATGACGCGTGATTCCTTGCTGTGGGACCTCTCTCCACTGTCTGGGTGGTGGGGCCGAAATAACTTAAAGTGGCCTTCTCCAGTGTTGAGTGATATGACGCATGATTCCTTGCAGTGGGACCTCTCTCCAATTGATATTGGTTAAATTTTATTTATTTTATTTTATTTTAATGCATTTCCCTATCCACATTTGTTTGCAGGGGATTTTTCTACATTTTGCTGCCTTTGGCAGCCCTCTAGCCCATTCCTGGACTATTTTACAGCCTTTTTAGTGCCTAAAAGTTCAGGTCCCCATTGACTTCAATGGGGTTCAGGTTCGGGATAAAGTTCGGGTCGAGTTCGGATCCCGAACACGAACATTTTCGGGAAGTTCATCTGAACTTCTCGAACCCGAACATCCAGGTGTTCGCTCATCTCTACTTACCACCCAAATTAATTTTACCACTAATACTAATAGATCTTTCAATTGGTGGTATTTGAATGTTGCTGACATTTTAACTTTTTATGATATTAATAAAAAATTACTAAAATTTTTGCAAAAAAATGACATTTTTAGCTTTCTGTTGTAAACTTAAAAAAAAAAAACTACATTTCTATATAAATTTTTCTCTAAATGTATTTTTCTACATATCTTTGATAAAAAAAAATGCAATAAGTGTATATTTCTTGGTTTGGTTGTTATAGCGTTTACAAACTATGGTGCAAAAAAGTGAATTTCCGCATATTGAAGCAGTTCTGACTTTCTGAGCACCTGTCATGTTTCTTCAGGTGCTAGAATGCCAGCAAAGTATAAATAACCCCCAAATGACACCATTTTAGAAAGAAGACACCCCAAAGTATTCGCTGAGGGGCATGGTGAGTTCATGTATGATTTCATTTTTTATCACAAGTTAGCGGAAAATGACACTTTCTGAGGAAAAGAAAATAATAAAGTTTCCATTTTTGCTAACTTCTGGCAAAAAAAATTAAATCTCCCACGGACTCACTATGCCTCTCAGTGAATACCTTGGGGTGTCTACTTTCCAAAATGGGGTCATTTGTAGGGTGTGTTTACTGTTCTTGCATTTTGGGCGGGGCTAAATTGTGTGCAATCCTGTAAAGCCTAAAGGTACGCATGCTGGGTGAGAGAAATATCTCTGTAAATTGACAACTTTGTATAAAAATTTAAACAGAGATATTTCTCACACCCAGCATGGGTATATGTAAAAATACACCCCAAAACACATTGCCTTACTTCTCCTGAGTACGGCAATACCACATAAGTGACAGTTTTTTGCAGCCAAGATGCGCAAAGGGACCCAAATTCCAATGAGTACCTTTTAGGAGGGCATTTGTACGCATTTGGATTCCAGACTTATTCTCACGCTTTAGGGCCCCTAAAATGCCAGGGCAGTATAAATACCCCACATGTGACCCCATTTTGGAAAGAAGACAACCCAAAGTATTCCGTGAGGGGCATGGCGTGTTCATAGAAGATTTTTTTTTGGCACAAGTTAGCCCTCATGGAATACCTTGGGGTGTCTTCTTTCCAAAATGGAGTCACATGTGAGGTGTTTGTACTGCCCTGGCATTTGAGGGTCTCCGCAATCATTACATGTATGGCCAGCATTAGGAGTTTCTGCTATTCTCCTTATATTGAGCATACGGGTAATGAGATTTTTTTTTTCAGTTCAGCCTCTGGGCTGAAAAAAAAAATGAACGGCACAGATTTCTTCATTCGCATCAATCAATAAGGGGAAAGGACATAGGAGTGCTTGCGAAGTAAGGCCCAATTCACACGTCCGCAAAAATGTCCACATCTATTCCGCAATTTTGCGGAATAGATGCGGACCCATTCAGTGCGGACCCATTCACTACGTGCTCTCCGCATCAGCATTTGCAAAAGATAGAGCATGTCCTATTCTTGTCCGCAATTACGGACAAGAAAAGTCATTTTCTATATAGTTCTGGCAATGTGCGGATCCGCAAAATGTGGAAAGCACATTGCCGGTGTCCGTGTTTTGCATACGGACATCTGAATGAGCCTTACAGGGGGGTGATTAGTGACAGGGGGGGGTGACAGGGGGTGATCAGGGGGGTGACATGGGGTGATCAGGGGTTAATCAGTGATGGGGGGGTGTTGGTGTGTGGTGATTGGTGCACTTACAGTATCCTCTGGAGAAGCAGGCAGCAGGCATATCAGACGCTGTTTACAAAACAGCTTCTGATATGCGATTCAGATGCCATTTTTTTAACATCTACAGCCTGCTAGCGCATGATCAGCGCTGGCAGGCAGTAGTTAAAGTTCGTGCCGTTGCGATCCTGTGAACGCGCGCGCGTTCACAGGAAATCTCGCCTCTCGCGAGATGACGCGCTGATGTGTCAACGAGGAACATCCCGGCCGCCCGCAGGATGCATCCCTGAGTTAGGTGGTCCGGAGGTGGTTAATGTTTATCTGTCCACAATCATGACACTAAACAACAAAGGTGTGTATGACAGAATTTTCATTAAGGCAGCTACTGCTCTCCAAAAGAAGTTTGCTAGAGTTCACCTGGAAAACCCAGAAGGCTATTGAATAGTGATAAGCGAACCCAGACCGCCACGTTCGGATGCGTTCCAAACATTACGGTATCTAGGCACTGAACATGGTATTTGGCGCCAAAGTCTGTGTTCACTGTTTGTAGTTAAAATGAAGCTTGTTGAAAGGCTGCAGCATAGCCAATCAACAAATGTTTAAGCTATGGGCAATTGAAAGCCATCACATTCACGCCTAGTATTGGCATGGCTCTTATTGGCCGGTGCACCATGTAACCCTGCATGCATAAATGCCAGATGACATGGTGCGCCATCATTCTGCTATAACTAGTGTAGCGACAGGTCGCTGCTGCATGCAGGGAGAGTGTTAGGCTTTTATTATTTTAAAAAAGTGTGCTGGTGACCTGTAGGCATTTTTGGTCGGTGCAATCCAAAACCTTTGCACCAGTGATACAGAAATACAATAATTAATCATGGTTTTCAGTCTGTGGGTGATCTGTAGTAATTTTTAGTCAATGCAATACTACCTTTTGGACCAGTAACACGGAAATACAATAGTTAATTTGTCTGTCACTGACACATACGTATTTATGGTCCACAACAAAACCCTTTCCTTGCCGTTATCACAATAGATCACTATTGTATTGTAGAAATACAATAGTTAAAACATTATTTGATTGTGTCACTGACACAGAGATATTTTTGATCCGCAAAACACGTTCCTTGCCATTGTCACACGGAAATACAATAGTTAAAATGTTATTTAATTATATCGCTGACAGACACCTATTTTTGGGTACGCAATACCCGTTCCATGTGTTGTCACACGGAAATACAGTAGTTAAAACGTCAGTTAATTGTGTCACTGACACATAGATATTTTTGGGTCTGTAATACCCGTTCCTTGCCGTTGTCACACGGAAATGCAATAGATCGTCTGTCAGCATTTGCTGAGATTTGCTTGGAGACTGTAAAAAATGAGGAGAGTCTCAAATAAGGGATGTGGACATGGATATAGTGCTCCTGGTGTTAGTGGTGTTGGAGCTCCTGTTGCAGAGAGAGGACGTTGTCAATCTGTGCCAGCTACAGAAGGTGCCCAATTTAAACACCTCCCTCTGGTACACACAGACGACAGGACTTACCACTCTAAGATAGGTGAGGCCAGAACAAGAGGTGGTAGTAGATTGGATGTCTGAGAGTGCCTCCAGTTCCTTCACATTGTCTTCCACCTGGTCCACTATTGAAAGTGCAGAGTTGGCCCTGGCATCTCTGATAATGATGACAAAACACAGGTGTCAACTGTTGCAGCTTTCTGCAGTGTGCAGACTGGCCAGAAGGGCAGGGGTGAGGAGTGGGTGGATAATGATGTGGAGGATGATAAGGTCCTTGACCTCACATGGCATCAAGGTCATCAGAGTGATGTGTGCAGTTCGGAGGAAGAGGTGGGGGTCACGCAGCACCAGCTGCACAGGGTGCAAAACCACAGCGGCCGGCCCCTATCCAGTATGCCTGCTAGTGCCCAGTCACCGCACCGGGGGACAGAGCACACCAAAGCCAGCTCAAAGGAGTTCCCTGGCATGGCAGTTCTTCAGGCAATGTGCTGACTACAAGACAGGGGTGGTTTGAATCCTGTGCAGTCAGAGCCTAAAGCGAGGCATAAATGTTCTAAACCTGAACACCACCTGCATGACCAGGAATCTAACTGCACAGCAAGAGCTGCAGTGGAGTAGACACCCGATAAACAACGAAAGATCTGAGACTCCTCCTGCTCCCTGTTTTGCTGTTATCTTGGCTTCTTCGTGCCACACTGGAGCGACAGGGCCACCTGGCACCCCTCAAAGGGAGGATGTGACAACAACACCACCACTACCATAACCGAGTATCTCCACACTGTCCATTGGAAGTGTTCAGTTGTCCATCCCCAAACACTGGAGAGAAAGAGGAAGTACCCACTACACACCCGTGAGCCCTGGCCCTGAATGCCAGCATTCCTGGCCTTTAAAAATGCTGCCATTCCACCTGGTGAAGACGGAGAGTTTTAAAAACATCATGACGTCAGGTGTCCCACGGTACGTGGTTCCCAGCCGCCACTGCATTTTCCGGCAGTCCGTCCCTGCCCTGCATGAACAAGTGGCGGAAAAAAATCAGGTGTGCGCTGTGCAATGCCATCAGAGGCAAGGTCCACATAACCAGTGATACATGGACCAGTAAGCACGGGCAGGGACATTATATCTCCCTAACTGCCCAGTGGGTAAATGTAGTGGTGGCTGGGCCCGAGACAGAAAGAGGTTTGGCGCACGTTCTACCCCTATCAAGGATTGTAGGACATTTCTCTGTGCCTCCTCCTCCTTCTCCGTTTCCTCCTCCTGTTCTTCCTCTACCACCTTCTCATCTTGTCAGCGCAACACCTGCACCACCAACTTCAGCACAGCCAGGGGGAAACAACAGTAAGCTGTTATGAAATTCATCTGTTTGTAAATACCCCACACCGTGCAGGAGCTGTGAGTGTGCATGGAGGAACAGACCGATGAGCGGTTGGTGCTGTTTAGTCTCAAGTCCGGCCTGGTGGTGTGCGACAACGTGCGCAATCTCGTAGCAGCTCTGGGCCTAGCGGAGTGCACATCATTTGCATGGCACATGTGCTCAACTTGCTGGTGCAGAAGTTCATGTAAAATCACCCCTCTATGTCAGAGCTGCTGCAAAAAGTGAGGGTCACCTGTGCACGCTTTCGGCATTCTCACCCTGCTGCTTCTCGCCTGTCTGCGCAGCAGGCAATAGTGGAGTTTCAGCTGAAGCTCTGTGGAACAGCACCACTTCACCACCAAAGAGCAGGCCTCCATGCGGGACGTGTGTGCCATGTTGCACTGTTTTGAGTACTCCCCCAACATGGCCAGCACCGATGACGCTGTCCTAAGTATTACCATCCCACTTCTATGTCTCTTTGAAAAAACCCTTTATACGATGATGGATGAAGATGTGGCACAGGAGGAAGAGGGACAGGGATCATTCCAACGGTTATCAGGCCAGTCATCCACAGGTGGCTCTTAGGGTGGGCTCCTGCACCAACAGCGGCCAGGTACACAACAGCTAGGGAACAGTTTTGGAGGAGGAGAAGGAGGATGAGGATCCGCATGCACTAGCAGGATGGCACCCAAATCAGCTCACGGGCATCAGTGGAGTGTGGCTAGGGGGATACAGAGGACACAGACGATACACCTCCCACTGACAACAGCTTGTCGTTGCCTCTGAGCAGCCTAGCGTAGGAGGAGGATGAGGAAGAATTTGCCAACGCAGCTGGGGCACAGCCACCACCTCAGAATGGAGGGTTAAAATGGCCAAAATGTGGAAAAGCTTTGTCAGCATGCCACAAGATCAAGCACCAACAAATGAAATGGACCATCTTTGCAGGAGGCAGCGTTTCAGCAACATGTTGGAACAGTACATGTGTACTCGCCTGCACGTACTGACTAAAGCGTCTTCTGCATTCAACTTTTGGGTCTCCAAATTGGGCAAATGTCCTGAGTTTGCCCTTTACACCTTGGAAGTGCTGCCGTGCCCTGCGGCCAGTGTATTGTCCATAAGTGTGTTTAGCATGGCGGGGGGGGGGTGATCACAGAAAAGCGCATTCGCCTGTCCACATCCAATGTGGACAAGCTCAAGTTCATTAAGTTGAACCACGCCTAGATCCCACAGAACTTGTCCATCCCTTACTTCAGCATACTTTGTGCATTCTCTTTTCCGTTTCTAATGTTTTGGGGCCTACACTAACCAAAAAATAAAATAAATAAATAAAGGAAGAAAAAGATAAAACAAAAAAAATTAAAAAATAAATATTTATATATATACCCTCCGCACCCAGCCATTGTGTACTTCAGTGCACTTTGTACATTCTCTTTGCCATTTTCCAATGTTTTGTGGCTGACAGTAACCAACCCCAGAAAATAAAAAAATTTTTTTTTTTTTAAAGGGAGTCTGTCACCTCCATATGGCCATATGCAGTGCTTACATTGTCCTATAGCACATCTATACATGAATGTAATGGTACCTTTGTCTTTTTCTTTACACTTGCAGAAGCTGGAAAAGCGAAGTTTAATTCATATGCAAATTAGCATCCCAATTGCCCAGGGGCGGACTTCACTGTGTTGGAGCCCAGGCTGCTCTGCCTTTTTTCATTGTTTCCCCGCTCCAGCCTCTGCCTATGCCAGGCTTCCTATTCCCCTTACGTCATCCTTTGGTCCGGCTGAGATTCCGCGCCTGCGCATTGCCTCGTCGGGCCAGGGCATGCGAACTGTGATGCCCATTGTGGGCACGGCATCGATTTAACTACTGCACATGCGCCAGTGAACGGCACAAAACTAGCGGCAAGGTGGCATTCGCCGGCACATGCGCAGTAGTGAAAGCGATTTCCATATTCATAAATGTCTGATCTTTTAAAAATTTAACATATTTATTGTTGTTGTTTTTTTAAGTGGGCAGCATTTTGGGCATATTTTTGGTGGTCTGTAAAAGTGGCGTACAACTGGGACAACATTGTTCCCTGCATCGACTTCAGAGTCCAAGATGCATCCAGACATGGTCCCCATGCTGTTCCCTATCCATTTCGGTGGTGTTTCTGTCACTTTCTGACCATTTCCTATGAACCAGGCACCTTCCCCTCATCCGAACAGGGGGTGCCTGGTTGTCTCCCATTGACTTTCATTATACTTGGGTGCTCGGCCGAGTGCACGAATATCGTGGTGTGTTCAGACCGAACACCCAAACACTTTGGTGCTTGCTCATCACTAAATAACAGCTTTCATTAATGTCCGCTGTCCTTTTCACTGGTCCCTTAAAAGAGCGTTGCTATGGCTTGTCTGTCTTCCCTTTAGAATAAACAGGAGACAGAAGGGGTGTTCTGCCAGATTTCTATACCTAGACAAAAGTCTATTGGATGTGACGCGGCCGCACCGGAAGTGACGCAGCAGAGCATCAATCAGCTGGTGGAGGGTGTGCGCGGCGCAAGCGCACATCTACTGTCTTACCAAAGAATCATTGCAGCGCCTCCATAGAAGTACTTCGTGCACCGTGCATGCGCACTTAGGGGTATAGAGATTTTGCAGCGCAAAATGTTGCATCAGATCTCCCTACCCCTGAGTGTGCACGCGCACACAAATCATCAGTTGCACTTCATCCTCACGGTAGACCTGAGTGACAATCATCAGTTGCAGTTCATCCTTACGGCAGAGCTGAGTGCTGGATATTTTGGGGTACACCACAGAGCTGAGTGCTGTATATGATTTGCACTCAGCTCTGCCGTAAGGATGAAATGCAACTGATGATTTGTTTGCACTCAGGGGTAGGGAGATCTGATGCAACACTTTGCGCAGCCCTAAGTGCGCACGCGTGGTGCCCGAAGTACTTCTATGGAGGTACTGCAATGATTCTTTGGTAAGACAGTGGATGAGCGCTTGCACCGCGCACACCTTCCACCAGCTGATTGATGCGCGGCCGCACTGGAAGTGACTTCCAGTATAGAATTTTGTCTAGGTATAGAAATCTGGCAGAACAGGGGCAGTGTATGCCTGCATTAGGCTTCAGAGTGAGGAGGCATGTCTCTCAGTAATTCAATCTGATTGGCTGGCAGGGAGCTGCTGGCTACAGCAAGTGTGTATGTGAAGTGAAGGAAGGCAGTTTTGGCCTCAGAGAACTGCCAGAGGAGCTATCTTGAGAAGATCCTAATATTGTAGGAGTTAAAACAGCCATAACTAAGCGAAAAACTCAAGAAATACAGTGGTATGGGGAGAAACTAAAGATTGCTTTATTCATAATGCTAGAGCAGCAGTAATATATGCTAAAATGTATTTTTTTAATGAAATCATGACAGTTATATTTCAACCCCTTCAGGACATAACCATTTTTTACCTTCTTGACTGAGCCTATTTTTGTAAATCTGATATGTGTCACTTTCTGTAGTAATATCTTTGGAACACTTTTACTTATCAAAGCGATTCTGAGAATGTTTTTTCCTGACGCAATGTACTTTATGTTAAATGTAAATATGAGTCGATATGTATTACCTTTAATTACCGAAAATGTGGAAAAATTCACTATTGAATTTGTCTGCTTTTAAGATGGATAGTGATACCTCATAGTTATTAGTTTCCCTTTTGTCTACTTTATGTTTGTATTATTTTGAATGTCATTTCCCACCAGAGGAAACAAAGGTAAAGTGCACCAATCACTACACACACACACCCCCACCCCCCATCACTGATTAACCCCTGATCACCCATGTCACCCCCCTGATCACCGATGTCACCCCCCCTGATCACCCCCTGTCACCCCCCCTGTCACTAATCACCCCCCTACAGGCTCATTCAGACGTCCGTATGTGTTTTGCGGATCCATGGATCTGCGGATCCATGGATCTGCGGATCCGCAAAATACGGACACCGGCAATGTGCTTTCCGCATTTTGCAGATCGGCACAGAACTATATAGAAAATGCTTTTTCTTGTCCGCAATTGTGGACAAGAATAGGACATGATCTATATTTTTGCGGAACGGAAGTGCAGACTCGGAAGCGCGGATCCGTAATTCCGGATCCGAGCGGGACAAAGTCTGTCCCCATAGAAATGAATGGGTCCGCAATTCCGTTCCGCAAACAGAATTGCGGACGTGTGAATGGGGCATAAGGGTCCCTTATCACCGCCAGTTAGTTAGCTACTTGTTAGGTAGTTAGTGCCCAGCCCACCGCACCGCAGTCACTGATTTTGGCTGAGATTTTTTCATCCACATTGATCGATGCGAATGAAAAAATCTGTGCCGTTCATTTTATTTATTTTTTTTCAGCCCAGAGCCTGAACGGAAAAAAAAAATCTCATTACCCGTATGCTCAATATAAGGAGAATCGCAGATACTCCTAATGCTGGCCATACGTGTAATGATTGCGGAGACCCTCAAATGCCAGGACAGTGTAAATACCCCACATGTGACCCCATTTTAGAAAGAAGACACCCCAAGGTATTCCGTGAGGGGTATGGCGAGTTCATGTAAAATTTTATTTTTTGTCACAAGTTAGTGGAATATGAGACTTTGTAAAAAAAATATATATATATCAATTTCCGCTAACTTGTGCCAAAAATTTTTTTTTCTGTGAACTCGCCATGCCCCTCACAAAATACCTTGTGGTGTCTTCTTTCCAAAATGGGGTCACTTGTGGGGTATTTATACTGCCCTGGCATTTTAGGGGTCCTATAGCGTGAGAATCCAAATACGTAAAAATGGCCTGGGAAATCCTAAAGGTACTCATTGGTTTTAGGGCCCCTTTGCGCATCTTGGCTGCAAAAAGGTGTCACACATGTGGTATCGCCGTACTCAGGAGAAGTAGGGCAATGTGTTTTGGGGTGTATTTTTATATATACTCATACTTTGTGTGAGAAATATCGCTGTAAACGACAACTTTTTAATTTTTTTTATACAAAGTTGTCAATTTACAGAGATATTTCTCTCACCTAACATGGGTATATGTAAAAATACACCCCAAAACACATTGCCCTACTTCTCCTGAGTACGGCGATACCACATGAGTGACACCTTTTTGCAGCTAAGATGCGCAAAGGCCCAAATTCCAACGAGTACCTTTAGCTTTACATGGCTGCTCACAATTAGCCCCGCCCAAAATGCCAGAACAGTAAACACACCCCACAAATGACCCCATTTCGGAAAGTAGACACCCTGAGGTATTCACTGAGGGGCATAGTGAGTCCGTCTGAGATTTATTTATTTTTTGCCAGAAGTTAGCAGAAATGGAAACTTTTTATTATTTTTTTCCTCAGAAAGTGTAATTTTCCGCTAACTTGTGAAAAAAATGAAATGATACATGAACTCACCATGCCCCTCCGTGAATACTTTGGGGTGTCTTCTATCTAAAATGGTGTGATTTGGGGGTATTTATACTATCCTGACATTCTAGCACCTGAAGAAACATGACAGGTGCTCAGAAAGTCAGAGCTGCTTCAAAATGCAGAAATTCACTTTTTGCACCATAGTTTTTAAACGCTATAACTTTTACCCAAACCAATAAATATACACTTATTGGATTTTTTTATCAAAGACATGTAGAACAATAAATTTTGTGAAAAATTTATATAGAAATGTAGTTTTTTTTGAAAAATTTTACAACAGAAAGTGAAAAATGTCATTTTTTTGCAAAAATGTTGTTACATTTTTATTAATAGCAAAAAAAGTAAAAATGTCAGCAGCAATGAAATACCACCAAATGAAAGCTCTATTAGTGAGAAGAAAAGGAGGTAAAATTCATTTGGGTGGTAAGTTGTATGACCGAGCAATAAACAGTGAAAGTAGTGTAGTGCGGATTTGTAAAAAAGGGCCTGGTCACTAGGGGGGTATAAACCTGTGGTCTTCAAGTGGTTAAGCTGTTAGAAGGCATACATTTTTAGAAGCAAATTTTTTAATTTTCAAGGAAATTTTCCAAAAGCCACTTTTTTAAGGACCAACTGAGTTCTGAAGTCAATTTGTGGGGTTTAAATAGAAGAAACCACCCATAAATTACCCAATTTTTTAAACAACATCCCTTAAGTTATTCAAAACTGATCTTACAAAAAACCCTTTAAATGTTTCACAAGACTTTTACAGAAAATGGAGGCTAAATTTAAAAATTTCACTTTTTTTGCAGATTTTACATTCTAATCAATTTTTTCCAGTATGACAGAATGGGTTAACTAACCAAACAAACCTCTATATTTATTAACCTGATTCTGCAGTTTACAGAAACACCCCATGTGTAGTCCCAAATTGCTCTGTGGGCACACAGCAGGGCTCCAGTCAGAAGGAAAGGAATGCCACATGGTTTTTGAAGGGCAGATTTTCCTGGAATGGTTTTTGGATGCCATGTTACATTTAAAGGCACACTAAGGTAACCACACAGTAGAATCCCCCCAAAAGTGACCCCATTTTTGAATTTTTACCCCTCAAGGAACTTATTGACTTTGACAACACAAGCATTTCATAGAAGTTAGAAACACTTGGGTGTGAAAATGAAATTTTTATTTGTTCCAATAAAATTTTGCATAAGCTACCCATTTTTATTTTGACAAGAGGTAACAGGAGAAAAAGCTCCAAAATTTTTGTTAAGCATTTTCTCCTGAACCCGGCAACACCCCATATGGAGTCCTAAATTGCTGTTTGGGCACATGGCAGGAATCAGAAGAGAAGGAGTGCCATATGGTTGTTGGAGGGCAGATTTTGGTGGCATGGTTTACGGAAGCCATGTTGCTATTGATCAGCCTCTGGAGAAAAATACAGCCATTTTCTGACAACCATACATTTTAATTTTCTCTCAACAGAGCTTTATTATTGTTTCTATTAAAGGGTACATACAACTTTTTAATCGCTTTTTATTTAGCTTTTTGGGAAGCAGGATATAGATATGGCAGCAACTCTGCCATTGCTTTTTAAGATTTATTTTTGGGGTCAACACAGTGTGGGAAAAATTACACATTATCTTTATTCTGCTGGTCAGTATGAATGCAAATCGGTGTTCATCGGTGTATGATCTGCACAGTTTTAAATAAACTTCTTCAGGATCTACAAGGTGTCCTTTGGATCGAGTCACTGTCAGCCAATTCACCTAAGACTGCAGTTATTGCCATCTCATCACAACTATAAGTTCAGAGATCACATTGTAGTGCTTAGACTGGAGAGGCAGAACAGTCAAAAAATCAGTGAAGGGATCCTACAAGATCTGCCAAATATCTTTCAAGGGATC